>CM031243.1:27629190-28229190 GCA_018340775.1 Taxus wallichiana var. yunnanensis | reverse complement strand
AAAAAATTGGTAAATAATCCTATTTTACAGGGGCACATATGTGGATGGGCGATCTTATTACAGAATTTGATTTCACATTGTTGTAAAACTAGGTAAAAGTAATTTTGGCCCATACCACTTATCAAGGATTGATTAGGGGAGGACACGCAGAAAATTGAAGATACAACGCAAAATGCACATTTGTACAAAGTTGCATCGTACACCTTATGAATTAGAGGATATTGATGTCTTTTTATGCACGAGTATGGCATTAGAAGGGACGAAAGCATTAGAGAAGAAAAAAATTGCAATTCGCATGGCACCCTTTATGTTGATCAAAGGAGAGTTATAAAACATGAACGAGATGAAGTATTGTGCCGTGTGTACTAGAACATGAGCGTAAAAATACCATGGAAGAGGATCATGGTGGTATTGTTTGTGGGAACTATGTAGGTGACACCACCTGCGTGCAAGATTATATTCGCTGGATTATGGTGGGAGACCTTGTACAAGGATTGTAAAGAGTATTGTAAGGCATGTGATCACTTTGTTAACACTTTGGAAAACTGTGCAAAGAGATGAAATTCCTTTGAGGCCTATTATTGTAGAGCTATTTGAGAAATGGGATATAGAATTTGTAGGTCCTATTTTGCCAGCCCCATGTAGAAGCTGGATCACACGATATCATCACTTGCACATATTATCTTATAAGGTGGGTAAAAGAAACACCTACAAAGGATTGTAAAACAGCTACAACAAGTAATGGGAAAATGTTCTTACTAGGTGTTGATCTCCACTAAGATTGACAAGTGATAGGGGACACACTTTTTAAATGAGACGATCAATATATTATTGAATGGATTTATGGTTGTGCACCACAAGAATACAGCCTATCATCATCAGGAAAATGGTACTGTTGAGGCCTTCAACAAGATATTGAGCCAAACCTTGACAAAAATTGTGATGTTGGAAGGAAAGATTGGGATGATAAAGTTTTTGTTGTGCTTTGGGTGTATAGAACAACCTACAAGAGGTTGAATAAGGCCACACCCTTTTAGTTGGTGTTTGGCACAGAAGTAGTTCTTCCTATGGAATTCATGTTACCTTCTTTACATATTGCATGCACTGGAGGTCTAGCTGATGAGAAAACATTAGAAGAAAGAATTGATAGGTTAATATAGTTGGATGAGAGGCGCATTATAGCACATTGGAGTCAGAAGTAGGAAAAGGCCATACAGAAGGGATGACATGACTATCACATCAGGGAAAAGAAGCTTGAGGTTGGAAAAATGGTACTAATTTATGATTCTAAGTTTCGTGCCATCCAGGTAAGCTTAAGGTGCATTGGTTGGGACCGTATGTTATCACTCATATACTTGAATCAGTGCTTTCCAGTTAGAGGTGCTTGATGGAATATGGTTACCTAGTTACTTTAACGGGAGTAGGCTGAAGCCCTACTATAAATAATTCTTCTTGGTGTTTGTAATAAGGAAATATTTCCATTTAGTATAGGTTTCTCTTTTCGTATTTTCTTTAATGTATTTCCTTCTTTGTCTTTATGATTTGTCAATTTAGTTTAGTGCTTTGTGTAATACGCATGTTTATGCTACTGGAAGATAATTACAATCTGAATTATTTTTATGCGCAGAGGACTCGCACATACCATTCATGTGGGATGGTTGTTATTTGTTATTCGAGAAATGGGTACATATGAGAACAAACCTGTTTTAGGTGCTATTGAGGCATGGAAAGGAGTGTTAGAAAGGATATTGCTTCTAAAGAAGACCATAGATGGGAATGAATGAATGAATAGTATAACATGAGGTAAGTAGTGGCCATGTAAACTACTAGAAGAGGGTGTAGTGGTGAGGTACTTAGCACATGGAAGCACGTGGAAGCTAAGTCTGTGAGCGGTGGGTAGGAAGGCACACTAGAAGTTTATAATCGGGGCATGAAATTTACCGTGAGGAAATTTTTGGAAATTTTGAAAATGGTTGATTAATGAGAGCATAGTTGGTAAGTGAAGGAGCAATAAATGCACTAAATTTTTGAAAATCTATGTAAGGATGTGATGTAGGTTCATTTTTACCTTTGCAATCATAAGTATTTGAGTGGGCAAGTGCAACCGCACCAACCTGAATCATGTTAAGGTGCGAGAGTTACAAAACCAGACATGGAGAGTAGATTTGTGTGTGGAAATGGCTCGTGTCCCCATTGGTGAATGGTTTGAGCAAAGAAGAAGGATTGAGAAGGAGCTAGGACACATAGTTTTGAGCTAGGACATGTGATTTTGAGCTAGGGTTTGAACTTACTCAACATAGAAGACAAAAGGTAGGATTTTTATGATGGCACTAAAGAAAGCACCTGCAACAGGCACAAAAGGAAAGAAAAAGGTGGAAGTTGAGGTTGAAATTTCTCCTGAGAGCAATTTTTCAGAGATGTAGTACCGGAAGGAGTAATAGTCAGACAAGATTGGGATTACCACATATGCATATGTAAAGTAAGTGACTATATCCACCGCACCACTGATAACAAGGGAGAGTTGGATGATTTTCTGAATAAGAAGACCAACAAGTGCATAGTGGAAGATATGCCAGTGTATGACGATGTTGGGGAAAAGTTACTTAAGTAGGTAGGAGTTTATTAACTGTATGAGCTCCCATATTTTTGAAAATATGAACATTTATACCAATGGCTTATGATGAGCGAGTCCATGAGGACTTATTCTATTTCACCGGATGGAGGGTTAGGATCATAGTGGCCCTAATTGTGACATTAACATGATTGAAGGGCACATGGAAAGACATTATTAGTGATCTGACTGATAAAGCAATGATTATAGCCATAAGAAAGGAGTTGGGGTATACCAAGGGTTCGTGCGAGAATGGACATCTATAGATTGAGGAAATTCCTTGTGGTAAGCAACCACACATCTTTTCACTAAGTTGAATGATCAAGAGTGATGGTCATAGGTAAACACCATGTGGCTTTATGTTGCAAAGAAAATGTCCTAGGGAGAAATCTACAACTTAGTAGGCTATATTGCAAAAACCATTGTTGAGGAGGCATGTGCAGGTAAAAAGATAAGTTTTGTCATCCTCTTATCTCTTGTATTTGTAGAAATTGGAGTGCCCGATGGGCTAAAGAATAAAATTTGGGAATACCTTCACTTGAGAAGAAACCCCTCACAGAAAGGCTCGAAAAATATTTATGTGAAGGATCAATGAGCGGCCCGTTCAAGTAGAGGGCATAAATGTGGTATGACTGACTTCATGTAGTGTTTAAGGAGGAATGGTACATTCCAAAGGAACTACGTTGGGTAGTATGAAAGGCAATCCAGTTCACTGTGTATCAAAATTTCTGCATTGTGTGGTTTTCCATGAAGGATGGGACATGGAGTCCATGGTGAAAAATGACTTATGCCTTCACAATGCGCTAATTCTAGGCTTCAGTTCACATATTTTTTGATGCACGCCGTCTGAACTTAAATGCAGACAAGGTAGATTGTGACTATCATACCCTCAGGAAGACATATGTATATCCAGGTCGGTCTGCCTACATTGAGAGGCTCATTTTAGATGTCATAAATATGAAGCAAGTAAGCTTGGGTATTGGGGACAGTGGATCTGCGCTCATATATCTTGACTTAAACCTAATATGGAGAATAATAAGTATGTGGAGAATGAGTTCATTCTCCTGGGCCAACTAAGGGAAAGCATATAATGGAGAATGTGCCAAGCTCTAAAGCCTGCTTTATGACCATACAAATAGATGAAGATGAAGAAGAACATGGAGATAGTGGAGTCTTGGAACATAGATGCCAGAGGAAGCCCATAGAAAAAGTGGAGAGTGAGTGTGTAGATACTCCACCAAAGGTGGAATATGAAGAAGAGGAATTAGACGTGGATGCAGTCCTTGAAGAGCACTGGTTTAAGAGGGTATTTAGAAGAACCAAGACCCAAGGTGCATGAACACCATAACCTATAAGAAAATCACTTAGACTCTCCCCTCAGAAAGAGGCACATGAGGAGAAGAGATAGAGAAATATGAAGCTTAATAAGGAGTCGAATCGTCTCGAGGAGAGCGTGCTCTGGAACCCAAAGTGCAACCAAAAGATGTGGAGGAACACATAGATGAAGAAATGAAATATGAAGAGGAAGGGGTGAAGAAAGAAGAATAAATGGTGCAAGAGCATCCCAACGTGTATGTTACTACTTAGGATGAAGAAAGGCTGAACTCCAAACCTTGACACTCAAGTTCCTAAGGGGCCAAGAATAAAGAGAAGAAGTGAAGAATATGTTGTGTAGATTATGGGCTGTGATGAGGACACAAGAAAATCATCTGTGCCTGGTTTTAGAACATAGTAGGACTTAATGAATTATATGGATGGGAGCTGATGGATCCAGAAATGGAAACAACATGCACAAGGAAATAATTATCTGGTCCATGTAGACCCATATGGACGAGCCAAATTTTGATGTCTGCGAGGAATCTTGTGTATCAAGGAGAGTGAAGAAGGCACCCAAAGCAAACACATGACGGTAAATCCTACTCTAATGTCTGATGAGAAGGTGAGAAATGCCTTGGTTAAGGTATCTGCAGAGGTGGTGCGGAGGAACATTGATAAGGTTGCCACCATTAGAGTGCTACTTGAAGATAACAAGGCAAAAACTGTAGAAATAACACGTTTAAAAGGAGAAAAGGACCTATAACAGAAAAAGAATGAGGCCTTCATTAGCATGGTAGAATAAATTGGAGACTACATTATGAAAGCAAGACCTCATCTTGAGTCTAACTTACCTGAGAAGTTTCCATAGGCTATACATTATGTGTGCACATTAGTTGATTTAGTACTCGAATATGGAATAATTTGAATGCTAGCACCAAAGGATCCTGAACAAGAAGCAAAAAGAGAAAGGGCCTCTTTGGTTAGGAAAATTTCAAATTATGAGGTGTTGCTCCAAACTCTGAAGGATGAACTAAAGAAATTCAACCAAGCTATGAATATTTGTATGGCACGAGAAGAAGTGATGAGATCATAACTCTAGTTAAAGATAATTACATTTAAGAAGGCCTTTAAAGATGAGACTTTGGGGCGCGCAAAAAAGATTGGAACTTGTGAAATAGAATCATGAATCCCTTACAACAGCCTAAGACCCACATAAGGAGATAATATATGAGATTGGAAAGCTCATAGCGTAGAAGATGGATCTTCTAGAGGGAATGATGAATGCTATGGCCAATTTTGTCCAAGTGTTGCAGAATGAGAAATAAACGATTACTCAGGATGAATTGGAAGCCATTTCCACAGAAATTCCAGAGAGGAAAAGGACCATGTTAGATGAATGGAAGACATTGGAGGTTGAGATTAAAATATAATATCTAGAATTGATCCTCCTGGTTGAAGAGGAAGGTGTTCAGAGTAAAGGTCTATTATTTTGTACAGTGATTCTTTACATTCTTTCCATTCTTATTCTTTATTCTTTGGGAACATTAGAAAGAATCCCCATTTCTGGGATGATAATTGAATTTAGTGTGGCGTAATGTTGAGAAGACAATATTGTTCTAAGGAGAAGACACAGAAAGGATTCATGTGTGGGAACAAGGTGCATTTGAAGGCAAACAATTATAGTAAAGGAAACACGCTCCAAAATAGTTTGATTCAATACTTATCCATTTTCATGGATGCATGCTATTTTTGGAAGATAGCGTGTGAAGCACACATCGGGATGGAGACTTGCATGAAAAAAATGTTATTTTGGGAATGAACATTTGATAAGCACCATGCATGAGTTCAAGATAATAATAGGATTACTTCTTCCAGTTAACTATAGGATGTCTATTATTAGCGCACTTGCATGTGTGCATGTTAATGTAAAGGTGCATGGCTATTATCAACATGTGACCTATTTTGGGAAGTACGAAGGTGGTGAAGGGAAATTCCCACCCCTATAAATATGTGGTGAACTGTGTAGTTAGAGACAATGAGTGAGAGAGTGAATTATTGTAGAGTTATGTTGCTAGATCTGATGCGCGCATGACTTATGGTAATATTTTGTAATGTAAGAAGATTCTATGTATTACAATGTTTAATATAATGGAGTATATTAGATGGATAATGGTGTTAAACATGATTGTAACTGGTTCTTGTATGGTTAATCTTATTATAGTTATTGTTTAATTCATGATTCTCTAAGATCTAGATATGGTTAGGCACTATGGAATGTTTATGGTTATTTGTGGTTTTGAATATGTTGTATCTTCATCACACTAACATCCTACACAAGTAACTCTAAAGAGGGCCTGATACCTTTGTGCGCTTTAGGTGAGTGATCATCTCAGGATGGGTGATGTGCCAACACACCTGAGTTTTTTTGGGTTTTATATAGTGGGTTCTAGGTCTGTATCAATGTTGATCAACCTATTGCTTCGTGTGATTTTGTGCCCTTTCCAAATTATCTCTAAGACTAGAGAGTACCTCATGCTGGTGTTGAATGTGATCTTTGATTGCTCTCACCTTGAGTTTGACCTTCAAGCTAGAGATGAGTGATGGAGGATGGTACCGTAAAGTTCCGTAAAAGGAGACATTTTAGAGGAGGTATGAAATGAAGTATTATACCACCATTTTGTAAGTTGCAATCATTGCATCAAACATCCTTGTTTATATGAAGTAAACATTAAAGATATCCCTCCAAAAATTTATTTTCCACCTTAGTTTTCCCATTTGATTAAGGATGATAAGATGAACTATGGGTCAATTGGGTTCCCAAAAAAAAGATAACAAATCGGTTCAAAAATTTCTTTTAAATATCATATCACAATCACTTACTATAATTTTGGGCATTCCATGGAGAGTTTGAACTATGTCCATAAATAAGATGGTAACTGTACTAGCTATGAAAGGATGAGCCAAGGAAAAAATGAGTATACTTGGTAAGTCTATCCACCACAACCATGATGATGCTTTTCCCTTCTGATTTAGGAAATCTCATGATTAAATCTATCAATACCTCTTCCCATATCTCTCTAGGAATAAAAAGGGTTGGAGGAGACATGGTGTGTTAATTGTCCCACCCTTATTACATTGACACACTAGACATTCGCCACAAATTTTTGAACATCCCCTTTTAACCCCTCCCAAAAGAAATCCTAATTAACTCTCTGATAAGTTTTCAAGAACCTAGAATGGCCACATAATGGAGAAGAATGGATCTCGAAAGAACATGGTGTTTAAGTGTAGAGTTCTTACACAAATATAACCTATCTTTGTACCACAATGTATCCCCTTCCATATAAAATGTTTTGATATGGTTGGATCTTTTGGAGATTCGAATGAGAGTATGGGTTGCCACATATTTATTCCATTCTTCCATTGCTCGATCTTCCTAATTCACCTTTAGTATAGAGATGGACATACCAATTCTTCTATGAACTCATCCCTCCCTAGATAAAGCATCAACGACCACATTTTCCTTCCCTTTCTTGTAAATAATATCAAAGTCATACCCTAACATCTTAGTGACCCAATTTTGTTTCTCTTTAGAAGATATCCATTGATCCAATAAGTATTTCAAACTATCATGATTAATTTTTACTTTGAAGTGTCTACCCATCCAAGATGGTCTCCATTGTTTGACCGCATGTAATATTGCCATCATTTCCTTCTCATAGGTGGGCTTAAAAAAATTCTTTCCTTTTAGTTACTGAGGATCTCAAATGCTATGGATGTCCAGATCACATGAGTACTATCTGATCCCATTTCCTCAATCATCGTATTCAACTATGAAGGTCTTGGAGAAATATAGCATTGTTAATATTGGAGTGGTGCACATTTCCACCTTCAATTTTTCAAATGCCCTAGAATCTTCCTTATTCCAATGAAAAGAGTCTTTCTTCAATAATTTTGTGAGTGGTACTCCGATACTACCATATATTTTTACAAATCTTTGATAGTACCCTATGAGACCTAAGAAACCTCGTAAATGCTTGAGGGTTCTTGGAACTTCCAATTACACCATGGCCTAGATCTTCTAAGGGTCCACCTTAACACCTTCATTAGAGACAATATAGCCCAAGTATTCCACTTCATGTACCCCAAAAGAACACTTATAAGGCCTGACATATATTTTATGTTTCTCTAGGGCTTCCAATAATGTATTGACATGATGTAAATGTTTCTCCTAGGATTTTTTGTACATGAGGATATCATCAAAAAATACTAATACAAACTTCCGTATGAATGGTCTAAATACTTGAATTCATCAAACTCTTAAATGTGGATGGTGCATTAGTAAGACAAAAAGGCATCACTAGGAATTCATAATTCCCTTGATGAGTTCTAAAGGACGTCTTATGAATATATTATTTATTTATTCTAATTTTGTGATACCCAAAACACATATCTAGTTTTGTAAAATAAATTGCACCGTGTAACTCATCTAATAAATCATCAATGACAGGAATAGGAAACTTATATTTGATAAGGTACTTGTTAAGTTCTATATATTCTAGACACATGAGCCATATTCCATCCTTGTGGTGCACCATCACCACTGGAGAAGAATAAGAACTTTCAATATGAAGAATAATACCCACATCCAAATTTCCTCCACCATATTCTTGATCTCACTCTTTTACACATATTGATGTCTATAAGGCTTGATGTGGGGGTTAGTCTCCTAGAATTAATTGAATGACATGATCATGATATATTTCAGGAGGCAATCCTCTAGGATCCTTAAAGACAACTGAATGTTGATAAATAACCTTTGAAGCTCGGGATGCACTACCATCATTGGTGGTTAAAATTCCATAGAGAACAATTGTGCTACAAATCCTTCAACCCCCCTTTTAAGAATCTTCTGTATTTGGTGAGAACTAACCACTGGAAGAGTTTTTTCTTGTAGTCCTCGATGTTTAAATTGTCTACCCTCGAATGAGATCACATGAACAATACCTTAAAATTTAGCTCTATGGTTCCCAAAGTTGTGAGCTACTGAACACCTAAGACAATATTAGCTCTACCCATGGGAATACCAAAGATCATAGATTCCAATGTGTAGTCACCCATCATAAGTTTGATTTGATGAAATTTACCTAAACATTGGATTGTTCCACTATTTATAATCATTACTTGAAATTAAGGTGTTGGGTAGATGAAACAATTTATCCTTCTTTGTCACTTATGATTGATGAAATTATGCATGCTCCCCTGAATCAATCAATACTGTCACCTTCTACTTAATATAACCCACAACCTGAAGGGTTTGTGGAGTGATAATACTTGATAGAGCATGGAATGAAATAGTGGGATGGAGATCTTTAGATTATTCATCTAGTTTTTCCATTTCTCGCTTGATGTCTCCTCATAGTCTTCCTTATCATCGGTCCCTTCAATGTAATTTTTTTCCTCATAACATTTATGACCTAGTCCATATTTTCCATCACAGTTAAAACATAACCCTTTTACTCTTTTTTATTTAATTTGTTAATGTGTTAGTCAAACTGGTTAAGGACATGATGGAGGAAAGGTACTATGATCTTTTATGTTAGTGAAGGTCTTCCTTCAGCTAGAAATAAATTTTTCCTCTACCCTACTTGCCATGGTAATAGAATCAAAAGCATTGAGTGGATTAAACATTTATACCTCATGCTTATTTTGGTCCTTAAGAAACCTGATAAATAGGTCATTTAGATACTATTAAGTAATATCCTCCACACTTAATGAGTTTTTGGAATTGATGGACATACTCCTTTATCGAACCCATTTTTCATAACTCGTTAATTAGATGAAGTAAGTATCGACACACTAGAACTATAGTGTAATTGAATATCTTCATTGAAAATTATCCATGTTACTATTAGACCATTATTCTTCCTTTGAGCACATAACCAATGATACGAGATGAATTAGTCAGGTTCTAGATATAAGGATGTCATGGTCACCTTTTGTCCCGATAGGATTTGATGGAGATCAAATAAATTATCAATTTGGGTATTCGAATTGAGCGTATCCTTTCCATCTAATTTACACATTTACACTTTTAGAATAATGCCCCATAATTAGTTAGGAGATCCACCTGAATGCATAGAGGCTCTTCCTTGATTGGAGTGATTTGGACCTTTGTGAGTATTCTTAGAGGAACCCATATGACTGGAATTGGGATTTACATTTTCGGCCCAATAAAATACTTTTCCATGACCCAAAATTTATTTTAACATGTAACACTCTTCAAGACCCTTCTAAAAATATAAATTTTGTCTTATTTAGAGACTTGGATAAAATGTTATGAGCATTTAAAGATCCTCATGTTGTCCATATAGTTGACAACCGGTGAGGCCGTCAAATTAACCTCTTGGTCTCCCCTGCTAACATGTCAAGTTCTAATTGAATCTTGGAGTCTCGCTTTTCATTTTATGAATTTCAAGGAAGGATTTTTTTAGGATCCACAGAAAAAGAGGAATCCATAACAAAATAGGACACACAAAAAGGAAGCCGTTAGAAAATAGGACTCAGTAAAAAAAACAAGGAATGCACAAATACCTATGACCCACGAAAAAGAAGAAAGCTATGGGAAACCAGGACCCATGGAATAGAATGAAGCCACAAATAATTAGGAACTCTAAAAAGAAGGAAGGCACATATAACTAGGACACATAGAAAAAGGAAGTTTTGGGAAACTAGGACCCATGGAAAAGAATGAAACCAAAAATAACTAGGACCCGTGGAAAAGAAGGAATCCATGGATAACTAGGACCCCAAAAAAGGAAGCCTCAGATAAATAGGACTCACGTAAAAGAAGGGAGCTGCAAGAAACTAGGATCCATAGAAAAGAAGGAAGCTGTGGATAACTAGGACCCATAGAAATGAAGGAAGCCACAAGAAACTAGGACCTTTGAAAAGAAGGAATCCATAGATAACTAGGACTTGTCAAAAACAAGGAAACCAAAGATAACTAGGATCCGTAGAAAAGAATGAATCTATAAGAAACTAAGTACCACAAAAAGGAGGCCACATATTTTTAGGATATGCAAAAAAGAGGATTCCGTGGATTTTAGAATCCATAGAAAAAAGGAGTCCACATATTTTTAGGACTGTTAAAAAAGGAGTGCGTGGATTTTAGGATCCACGAAAAAATGAATCCATGATTTTTAGGATCTATAGAAAAAGAGAAGTTACAACAAAATAGGGATCCACAAACATTTAGGCATGTGTGGATTCCATTTTTTTGGAACTAAGTTGTCCTAATAAGTATGAGTGCTTTTTGACAACATTTTGGCAATATCTTGGGAACATTTTCCTACTAAATGCATGAACCAATGTCATTTTGTATCTATTGGGCATGGAGTCAACATATATCTTGAAAATTAACTTGAAGATCTGAAACTCACCCTAAAATTTTCTTATTTTTGAAATTTTCCTTGCCAGAAGAATTTACAAAAACCCCCACCTGTAACCCAACTATTAACTCTACCTCAGATCAACAACAAACACTTCTATTTCCACACTTGGATCTACATGCTTGTTCACCTTCACTCAGTTCATCATGACCTAACAAACCAATATGAACTATAAAAAGTTCCAACAACTTGTGCGATGCAACACTTTATTTAACAAAGATCTTGAGGGAGGGAATATCAATCGGTGATCACAAAATAAGAACAAAAGAATAACAAAGCAAAAACAAGAGAAAAACTAAACACACTATGTACAAGGTGAAACATGACCCTCTCAATAAAAGGGTTTAAGATAAATACCATTTATTGGGATTTGAAGTACTTCCCCATTGATATTTTACAACTCAAATGCATTAGATTGTTTGCATGATGAGATGATGTATGGTCCACTCTATGTGTCTTATTAGTTTGGCTCTGTCTGCATCCCACTTAAAAATAATATCTCCATCTTTGAAGATTTTCTCACTATATTCCCTATCAAACTATTGTTTGGTTATCTTTTGATGTTCTTCCAATCTTATCATGGCTAGTTTCCTAATCTCTTATGATTAAGCCAATTCTGCAATCTTAACTGATCTCCCATTATCACCTTCTAATTCTAGCTAATGGGCTAGTTCTAATGAAGGCAATTCTAGAGATATTATAAGACTAACCTCTCTACCATACAAAAATATGAAGGGATACTTACCTATTAATATTTTTGGTGTGATCCTATCAGCCCAAAGAGCATGTCGACTTTTTTGTTCCACTACCTTTGATTTATCTCGATTATTCTTTTCAAGATCTTGATCATATTCTTGTTGGCGGACTTAACTAGGCCATTACCTTGGGGGTAATAATTGGAATTTTTTTTTAGGTAGATAACATGTTTGAGATCCAAATCAATGATGTTAAACTCCACAAAATCTTTAGCATTATCAAATATTATGGTATGAGGGAATCCAAACCTTGTCACAATATCCTCCAAAAAGTCTATAATGGTTGTCTTAGTAGCTTTTTTGAGTACAACAACATTGGTATACATGGTAAAGTAGTTAGTGGTAGTCAAAACTCATAAATTACCAACACTAAACACAAGATTGATAATGCTATTGAAGTTAATACGCCATTGGGAGAAGGCCCAGTTTTCTTGAATTGGGTGAAGTGGAAGGGTAACCAACCTCTTCTTACCAGTAAATAAGGCACATTATTTACATTTTCTAACCCATGAATGAGCATCATTGAATAGTGTGGGCCAAAAAAAGGTAGTCATCATGATTTTCATGGTTGTTTCTCTTGGAGAAAAATGACCACCAGCCAAGCCTTCATGGAATTCACCAAGAATTATCTCAATATGATCTCTACCAATGCATCTCAACAAAAATCCCTCTAGGATTTTCTTGAAGAGAACACCATATATTAAAACATAAGGGATGAATTGAAGCCTAAAGTGTCTCCTCTTTGTTTCATCTAACCTTGGGGACTTTCACTAGTTGCTAAGAATCCTACCATATCATCCACAAAGTTATTACCATTAGGTATACTTATTGCTGATTTTTCTTCCTCTTCTTCCAAGACATAAGACTCTTCTTGTTCATCATTACTAGCAGCCACTACAAGTTCTTCACATAATTATCTACCTCTAACCATTCTTGTAGATTTTATCATGAAATCATATATCATGATTCTTGCTACCCATCCCACTCTCTTCTCATTAAATTATGCCCCCATTATGAAATTTCTCATGCTAGGATGAGAAACTAGCACCTTGATATGATTGTTGGCAAGCATATGCTTGAATTTTTTGAGATCCCTCATGACTAAAAATACTTGATTTTCCATGTGGTTGTACCTTATCTCATAGTACTTCAATGTTTGACTAAAGAAATCCATTGGTTTCTCCAAACCTTCATCATTTTTCTGAGTTAGAATGGTTGCCACACTACTCTTAGCCCCATAAGCATACAAGATAAAATATTTTTCATAATTTAGGTTAATGAGGGTAGGATCTCGAGTTATTGCCTCCTTGATCTTATTGAAAATATACTTTCCTCATTAGTCCACTTGAAAGGAGTATTCTTCTTCAGCATTTGAGTGATATGTTTAACCAATCTTGCAAAGTTAGGAACAAATTTCCTAACAAAATTGATTTTGTCAAGGAAATATTGTAATTATTTCTTATGTGCCGGTAAGGAGAAGGAAATGATAGGTGAAATTTTGTTCGGGTCAATAGCTATACCTTATTTTGAAACCATGTGACCCAATAATTTTCCTTGTGGGACAACAAAGATGCATTTCTTTGGATTGAGTGACACCCCAAACTCTCTACACCTTTCAAACACTTTCTCAAGATGCTCCATGTGATCTTCACCTTCCTTTGAGAAAATTGTGATATCATCCAAGTAAATTAGAATAAAATTGTTTATGAAGTCCTTGAAAGAAAAATATATGGCCCTCTGAAAGGTAGAACCAACATTAGACAACCCAAAATGCATTTTCTCATAGGTGTATGTTCCCCATTTAGTAGTAAAAGTTGTCTTATACCTGTCTTCTTATTTGACCCATATTTGATTGTATTTGGAATATCCATCCAAAAGGGAGAACCTCTCAACTCCTGCTATCGTTTGAAAAATTTGGTCCATGGAAAGAAAAGGGTAGTGATCATTTAAGGATGCCCTATTTAGATATATGAAGTCAACACATAGCCTAATCTCCCCATTATTCTTCCTTATAAGAACTAAATTTTCCACCCAAGTGGAGTACTTGATAGGAAATATAATTCTAGCCTTTATGAGTTTGGAAAGATCTTTCTTCATTAGGGGTTCTATCTTAGGATTCACATGTCTTTTATTTTTCCTAACATGCTTGACATTAGGGTCAAGATGTATAGCATGTTACATAATTTTAGGATTGAAACCTTTAATATATTCATATCTCCATGAGAAAATATCATTATATTGCTGACATAAGGACACAAAACTTATTTTTCAGTTTCATCACATACCTTTCCAAGAAGTTATCTTGGGAAATCATAACCTTTTGATATTCTTCTTCACTAGCTGTCATGTTTTTATTTTCTCCTTTGAACTCATCATCAAGGTTGAATACAATTTCAAGAGTAACCAGACTTCTTGGTAATGTGTTAGTTATTAACTAGAAAACCTGATCCTCTTATCCTTATTGCATCCTTGATTGCAACTCAGATGAGAAATCAAATCCATTCTCAATAAAATGGGTAATTTTCTCATCACTCTTAAAGAATTACCAATAGGGATGGATGATCTCACCACCATCTTGAAAAATTCTGAATCTATAAAAAAATCTTATCAACTTCCACATTTAACTTTATGGCATCGCTTGGAGATTAATATCCTAAAAACTCTCAAGTAGGTCCCAAAATATATGTTTATAAGCATTTAATAGATTGTTCTTGGTAGCACACTATCCTCTTACTTAGTGGAAAACCAACTTAGTGTCCCCAAACACCTATAATATATTAATATATCTATTCTCAATCAATAATAGTCCATGAACTAATACCTTATAGTCAACTATGTTGTTAGAGCATGCAAATTGAATCCTATGAGCAAAATAAACTTCTTACCCTTTGGATGGATCAATTCTACACCTGCCTAAACTCCATCTACTCCTAGAAATGTCAAAAATAATTTCCATAGGCTATGAGAGTCCTCCTCATTTCATCATAATGCACTTGGGATAAAATACCCCTCCTCTTGGATGAAATAAGTAACTAAACCTATATCAACAACAATGTCATATGGATAAAATTCACACCTTTCTTTAGCCCACTCATCTAACATAAGATCATGGAATGATTGTGATGAATGCACTGCTTCAACTAGTTTTGAATCATTAATTATTTCTCCCTACACCATGAAACTTGAGTTAATAGGGTCGGGATGGTGGAATTCAACATTATAAGTTGAGATAGGTTCAAATTTATTTGTAAAATTAGTCCCATACCTTTTCTTGAAGAGCATATGAGACCAATTTGAAGAGAAGTAACCTCCTACCTTTTCTATGAAGTCTCTTGATAAGAAAATAGCAAAGAGAGGGGGAAATATATAACTAATGTATTAAGAAATGGTTAGACTAGGGCATACATGGAGAGTTAGCTCAAGACCTCGACTACTCCTACCATTTTAATTATAGTACCATTTAATTTCAAAACACCCTTAGTGATTAGAGTGCATTTAATCCCCAAAGTGACTACTATCCACTTAGGAATCATAAAGGTGATGTCCTTTGAGAATATCATACAATTATGCACTAGATGCTTGCAAATAATCAAAGAGATATAAAAGGGTGGATGTTTCTTTATTTCACTTACTTTCTCCTCCTTGGGCTAAGATAAGATAATTGAGTAGATTGACCTTTCTTTATGATCCTATCTAATGGAATGAGCTAATTTAAATCCTCTTGCAAAAGATCCAACTGATATGGAATTGGCAAGGCATCCCAAATTTCCATATTCAAACAAGTTCTCTTCATTTTCTCAACAATGTTCATAGGAATGCCTACCACTTTGTCATTATTGATGTCAATTTATTTCTTTGACTGCTACCATGTTGGGAAAAATACTCTTGGTTGAGAAATGGCCTCCGTTATGTGCTTTAGTGAGTTTAACATGTAATTAAGAATTGTAAATGTTGTTTGGTTATGCTACTCAAGTTTGTTCCCATGTATAAAAAAATTTGGGCATGGTACACAACCAATAATTTAATGGATATAAAAATAAAGGGTGTTGGGTGGGTGGTCCTAGAATAATTATGGTACGTGCTTGTATTAGTCTTCAATTTTGGTGTATAGAATTAAGATGGTATAACATTGGCTTGGATGAATACATTTTATAGGGAAAATATTGTCTTAAAATAAAATTGCAAAGTGATACTATGAGTGGTATATGGAATTATAGATACCTAAGTGTGATACATGACTAAGCATTTTTTTTTTATTAGGTTACCTAGGGAGAGGGCCCTAGCCCTTTGTGGCATCAACAACCCACACTGACCATGGAGCCATCTAAGGATGGAAGTTTTAAGCTATCAGATAGCCCACTGATTAAACCACATTATTGTGGTGCCCTATCACTAGGGTATCTAAACCATTTGTAGTATGCCACCTTAACACAGATCCAAGATTTGAACCTTGGGCCTCCTAATTTAAAGGATACCCAAGGACTGTTACACCACTACCTGTTGGAAGACTAAGTATTTGCTGATTTAATATAAATGGAATTAAATCTAATTTCAGAGTAACTAATGTAGCATATGATATACAAGTAAAAGAATATAGTAAATGGACAGGTAACAAGTAAGCAATGATATGAAAACCTAAACAAGTGAGAGATATAAGTGACTTAGCTGATTTTTGAGTGATCGAAAGTGTTCTAGACTAAGGAACTGCTGAAATTAAATATTAAGAGCATCGTCAAGTATCACTAAAGGTTTTAGAACTAAGAAATGTGTAGGACAGGGAGAACCCACGGGAAGATGGGAGTGCCTAGGGCACTAGTGTCCACACAAATGCTCAAGTTTTGATCTTTTTTATAAAGGAGGAGATTTGTTGTTGGTTCCCATTTATTGCTCTTATCTCACTTTAATTTTGTTGATTTTACCTGTAACTGGAAAATAAATGTATAGCTTCACATACCCACAAACCACATCAAATCCTAAAAATGAAGATGCAGTATGTGGATTCGGACCAACCCCAACAGTCACCCAAAGAGTAAATTTAGTGCCGAGCACCTTTGCACTACATTTCAGAATCCATGTAGTTCTATGTGAAAGTGTGTGTACTGATGTCCTAGGATGCCACTTTGTGTAAGTTACACAATGATAGCAGAATATATCTATAATGTAGCAAATTATAAACACAAAATCAGTACTTGGGTACATTTTTAGGTCATAAATACATACTAGCATTCATATGATTCTTAAGCAAGAAAACTAGTAATTGATGATTGTCTTTGGTCTTTTATCTTTGTTTCTTACTTTCTATATGGTCTTTCATAACCCAAATCCTAGTCGAACTTTACTTTCCTATCTTTTATGGCTTTAGACACTAGTGCCAAGCCAGGACACCAGCGCCTAGGTGCCCTTGTCCCTTCTGGGTGCCCCTGACCTCTTTCCACCTTATTCTCTCTTTTATGCCTCTTTTATCTTTTAGGCATCTTGTTTTATTATGGGCCAACCTTCTAAATGTAAATTAAAAAAATTCAAACAAGGGAATAATATAAATACATGGCTATGTGTTCAAAATAAATTACCAAGATCTAAGCATCATTACTATCATCTAATCTTACACTCAAAAGACACCTAAAGAAATTCAAAGCATCCATTTGGAATTCAATCAAGGGACATGGGAATACATTTTTGCATTCACTACATATGAAGGAAAACTTTGTTTTTCCACCCACACAATTTATTTACATTGCTACATATAGATATTCGATTATCAAGTGCACTCGCACAAGGGCATCCTAACGCACGATTCTTTAATAGTCTCACAAGAAATACGAAGAGTCCGAGATGTAGTGAAATAATTTATTATAAGCTCACGGGTGATTTCTAGGGTCAAGTATGACTCTCCATATTTTATATTTCATTTTTGATTTAATTTGGTATTGTGGGTTTTGTAGGTGAATCTTTGTTTTGCAGAGTTATAGGTACCTCAACGATCATATTGTGACATATAGGTGATCAACATAGAATATTTGTGACACTTGTGCAACATAGTGAATATCAATTCCTAAAAAATTTTGTAGTCAAAGGCACCCATTAGAGGTCATTAGTGCCTGTGTGCCCCTGTCAGCCATGGGTTCTCGTGTCGACCACACTCGTATAGGATGTAATTTATCTTGAGAAATAATGACACATATTATTTCCTATTCAGCGAGCTTCTTCCCATCGAAACTAGTCCCGAGATAACACATTAATTAACTAAGTCCATTTATCTCTCTCTTGCACTTAGGGTTTCATATTTTATCTAGCTTATTACTTGTGTCAAATCTTTACTTTAACATTTATCATCATATGTGACTTTGTAATATTAGGGTTTAATAAAAATCTATTTTTGTTAAATCACAAATGTGTAGAATGTGTGAGATGGAATATAATGAGACTTCCCCTCCTATGATTTTTATGCGAGAAGAATATCCCTTGTCCCTTGAGTGTATGTGCTATATATATGGTTTGTAATGCTCTTGTGCCTTTGAATGCAAGATTAGGTGATAGTAGATAATGCTAGTGCTTGGATCCTTTATTTGAGATCTATAACTATGTATATACATGATTCCCTAATGTGAATTTTGTAATTAACAATTGAAAGGTCGGCCCAAAAGTATAAAATATGCTCAAGAAGTAAAAGAGAACCAAAAGAGTGAGAAAAGGGGATAAAGGTCATGAGCACCCAAAAGGAACAAGAGCTCCTAGGAACTAGTGTTCTAATTGGGCACTAGTGTCCAAGATCATAAAAGATAAATAATTCAAATACCGACATGGTTGTAAGGTGTGTAAGGTTAATAAAAGTATAAAAACAAAGAAAAAGGCTCAAAAGACATTGTCAATTACTAGTTTTCTTTCTTAGGAATCATGTATATATTAGTATGTTGTAAGACCTAGAAATGTACCAAAATGCATAGATTTTGTGTCTAATTTTTCCCCCAATTTATGCTGTTGAATGAATAATCGATAAAAAAATTAGATAGAAGATGTGTACCTAATGTTACTTTAGAGAAGAGTGTAGCCAATAGTGTGCCGAGTGGACAAGTGAAGCATTAAGTGATCACAATATGAAGCGTGGAGAATAGGAAAGGCTAATAAACCCTAGGGGTGAAGTGTATGCATAGAAGCGTGCTGTATTTGCTGATGTGAGCTATTTCTTGTTATGTATTAAGGAAATACATATAAAATAAGAGCAATAAATTAGTCAAAGTTCCATATATAAGAAATTTAAGTCACATGTATATAAGTAAGTAAAAATGTGAAAGTATGTAAAAGAAAAGTGTACACTTGATGTATAAAGAGTATGAGATAGAAAATTGTCTTTTTTTCTTGGAGAGTTACTGGATTTAAATGCTGATGGTGAGGTTTTGGGTGATCTCATGCCAAGAGTGAATTTTTTGGGTGATCTCACGCCAAGAGTGAGTTTTTTGGTGATCTCACACCAAGAGAAGAGTGTTAGGGAGAGAGGTATAGATTTTATCTCCTTCCACGAGGCTTCCTAAAAAAATACCACCGCAAATGGTAAATCCTTGATTTGTTCCGATTGTAACTAAAATGTGATTGATAGATTGGATTTTGTGACTACGAGGAAAGTACCTACTCTTGGAGAACTAATATGAAAAATTGTTGCAAAATGTGAATATATGAGAAATTGATTATGTTTTCCCCAGGACATTAACACCTAAGGCGATAAAAGTGCCCAACATTACTATCCAGGTTGGGGGCTAGTGTTTACTATGTGTTTTGGACCTAATTTTGTTTTTGGGTCAATATCAGAATCGTGTGCTTGTGCTGATTCTGTATTGTATTGTGTTGTACTGTATCAATTTATGAATGGTTGTAGGGGTGATTTGTTCACCCAATAGATGCCCACCTCGTTTGGGTGCATGCAATGAATATTGAATCTGATATACATATCTAAATTAGGATACATGTAGAGGGTAGGGGATGTGTATTTTAGAAACCAAGGCATATGAAAACAAAGTAGGCTAGTAACAAGAGTTAGTAGAAATGATATAGCATGCAATAGAAGACAATGTAACAAAAAATAGGAAAAAATATGGACCTGAAAAATCGGGTTTAAAATATGGGAAATAACTCACAATGTCACAAGACAATCGGGACCGAAGTGAACAAAAACATACAATGATCAATCAATACATAGGGAATAACCCCAGAAAACAATAGGAAGAAAAGAAGTGAGAGATAACTGTGGTTTTATTAATCTTGTAAGACAAATGCTACACATGAAGCACCCATTAGCATGTTAGAAATATAAATAATATGTCAAAGCATGTATAAATCAGTGAGAAGTATAGTGATAGTGAAGTAAATGATGTAACAATAAAACCTGTGATGTGTAGAGTATGAGAGTAGTAAAGGTAGATGCCCTAAGAGCCTCGACATGAATGGTAAAGAAATTTGTCAAACATCATGCATCGTGTATGAATATGTGATATTTCCTATATTCACTTCAAGATACCAAGTGAACGTGCATGCGTGTATAGAAAAATATAATGACATACTAAGAATCTTCCTAGCATAGGAAAAAAAGTGTGTAAAATGTAAGTAGAATAAGCTAACACGAGTAAATGTAACCAATATATGTAAATATTGTGTGAGTGTGATAATGTTTTGTGATGTGTGAGATGTGAAGAGAGGATTCATGCTTCCCCCAATGGATGTGTATGAGATGAGGATCATTTATAAATTCCCCTCATGAGTCAAGAATAAACCATAGAACAAGAGCATGTCATCGGGAAATGAGTGTGTTGTGTGAGAGTAGATCTTTGGAAAAATGTATCATGAAGGACATAGCATGGAATGTGTATGACATGAGTTTCTATAAATAGTGTTCCCTCAATAGTCAAGTTTGAATCGTAACAATAGAGTGCATCATCGGGTAATGACCGTACAATATGTGTACTAATGAAGTGAGTATATGTAGTAAGTTTAGATATGAAGCACCGAGCGTGAAGTGTACTAGAGACAACTGTTGGCGATGAAAGAGGGGGCAAGTGTGATTCCCCCAAGTGTGTGTAGGATGAGAAAGTCAAGTAAATTAGTCAAGGGGTCATCGGTCTCGGGTCATAACCAATAGGATTTGGATTGGAAACCTAGTATGTAATAGTGTGAGGTTGATCATATAAAGATCATGTGTGGCATAAATTATACATACCCATAACATATTATTCATTCATTAGTAAAAGGTGGTTATAGAGAGTCATGTGCATACCAAAAGTTAGATTGTTTGTATAGCCAATGAATGAATCATTTTATATAGAGACATGACCAAAGAGCATAGGAAACATGATATCAATATGATTGGGATCAAGAGTGCCACCAATATAAACAATCTAATATTTTTCAAGGGGTGAGGGAGAGGAATGGGGTGATATTTCAAGGAAGACAACCAAATGGAAGACACAGAGGCCATAAGAAGATATAATGAGTAAATATACATGGTACAAGTGGTGAGAGTAGATGGAGGGATGAGATCATCGAATATGAATCCCAAGAGGGATAAACCTTAATGTGTGCAAATGGTGTCGGTTAAGTGAGATCAAATGAAGTATGATGCCAATAAGAGTCATGAATGAATAAGGTACATGTAAATGGATTGAGTGGCATGGCGGATGTGACCAGAGGCAAAGGCATGAGATCTAGTGCATGTATAACATGTGTAGAAATGGATCATAGTTGTAGTAGAAGGAGGAGATTATTTAAATTGATATTCAGTTGGGCCAATAGAAACAAAAGTTTCATGGAAGTAGGATTATTCTATCTTAAGAGGGGTAAAGTTAAGGTTGCATAAATTTTCATCAGTGATCTCTACAACATCAAATTCATCATTAGAATCATCAATGTTGGCATTATCTTGTTGGATAGTATTATCAAGGATATTAGGAGGAGTGGAGCTAGATGTAGGGTGAGGAGATGTGGTGGTAGGTGTGGTAGTGGTAGTGATGGAGGGAGAGTTTGTGGGTGATATAAGATCAATGGTATGTGTAGGAATAGATAGGGAGACATGTGGATGTAGAAAAGTAGTGGGAGCATTAGATTGATCGAAATCATATGTATTGATGTTATGGTATGGAATGGGATGTAGCATAGGTATGGGCATGATAGTGATTGGATCTATGTGATAGAACTTGAATTGGTCGGGGTTAGTAGAAATGGTATGCTCATATCCATCATGTAAAAATTTAACACACCGATGAACCGTAGAAGGAACAATATGCATGAAATTAATCCATGGTATAACAAGTAATAAGTTAAACTAAAATGATGTGTCAATGACATAAAACAAAGTAGGAATGGTTTTAGGTCCAAATTTTAAAGATAAGGTGATGGTGCCGATGCATGTGCAAGTAGTGGAATCATAGCCATAAATAAGAGTAGATGATTTAGTGATTAAACTATCATAAATTTATAATTGCATGAGTAGTGAAGAGAAGACATAAATTTATGGAAAAACAATTGTCAATGAGTATGCGCTTGATACAAATAGAACTGATAAAAGTGGTAATAAGAAAAGGTGTAGGAATATTGCCAACAATCATGGTAGTAGGTAGGATATCCTCATCACTGAAGGATATGACATGTGGTAGGTTTTGAGAGATTGAATAAGATGGGTAAAGGAAACATGGGAATTATTACTTTCAATATATATGGAGCATAGGACAACCTCTAAGGTAGGATGAAAATATGGTGCACTATGTTAAAGATCATAAAGATATATTTTTATCGATGTATTCTTGAGTTTCTCAATGATGTCATATCCTTTGAAAGTTGTGGTAAGAATTGTAGAGGTTATAGGTGGTGGGATAAAGACATGTGGAGTTATAGGTGGCTGGTTGCGGTGAGTGGTGACCAAATTGATGCTGGGATCAAACATTGGAGTAATGAAACAAGGAGGATGTTGGGTACATAACTCGCATAGAATCAAATGGTGGTGAGTCTTGCAGAAAATTTGGGTTGGTGCATACGATGGATAAGAAGATTGGTCCATAAAATCAAGAATAAGATATCATCGATGCATAATTAAAATGTAAGGTTCATTTAATGATTTAATATTAATTGAATTAAATATAATTTTAGATTAACTACTGTAGTGTATGATATACAAGTAACAAAATATAGCAAATGGACAAGCAAAAAGAAAGAAATGATATGAAACCATAAGAAAACGATAGAGATAAGTGACTTAGCTGATTTTTGAGTGATCAAGAAGTGTCTTGGAATGAGGAATTTCTGAAAGAGAATAAGACAAGTGTCATTAGGTCTCACTAGAGGTTCTCAGAACTAAGAAAACCCATAGGAGGATGGGTGTGTCTAAGTGCTAGTGACTAGTTCTCGAGCACTAGTGTTAATCCAAATGCTCAAAGTTATGATCTTTTCTATGTAGGAGGAGCTTCACAGCTAGTTCTTGTTTGTTTCTATGATCTCACTTCAATGTCACCGATTGCACCTATAACCTGTAAAACAAATGTCTAGCTACACATACCCACAAACCACATCAAATCCTAAAAATAAAGATGCAAAGATGTGGATTCAGACTGACCCCAATGGTTACTCAAAGAGTGAATTTTTAGTACCGAGTGTTGCACTAAATTTTAGACTCTATGTATTTTTGTGTGAAAGTGTGTGTAATGATGCTATACAATTCCCTTGTGTAAGTTGCACAATGATAGTGAGATAGATATAGAATGTAGCAAATGTATAGAATGTGTGAGATGGAATAGAATAGACTTCCCATCCTATGTTGTGTATGCAAAATACCGTATTCCTTGTCCATTAAGTGGATGTTCTAGATGGATGATTTTTAATTCTCTTATACCTTTGAATGAAATATTAGGTGATAGTAGGTACTGTTACTTCTTGGCCCCTTTATTCGAGATTTATAACTATGTATATATATGATTCCCTTGTTTGAATTTCCTAATTGACAACTGAAAGGCTGAAAAAGTATAAAATATTACCAAGAAGTAAAAGAGACCCAAAAGAGTGAGAAAAGGGGAGAAAGGTTCAAGAGCACCCAAGAGGGATAGGAGCACCTAGACTTTAGTTTCCTAACCTGGGTGCTAGCATTCAAGGTCATTAAGGATAAATCACTCAAATATTTACGGGGTTGTAATGTGTGTGGGGTTAATAAAAGTATAAAAGACAAAGTAAAAGGCCCAAAATATATTATCAATTACTATTTTTCTTGCTTAGGAATAATGAATATATTAGTATTCTCTAGGACCTAGAAATGTACCCAAGTGCATAGATTTTGTGTCTATATATACTTTGGTGCTAGTGTATTTGATGTTTATTCAATATTGGTACAAGTTAGGATTTCGTGGGCACATGTTCAATTTTAGGTTGGATTCATATGTGATTTATATTATTCTCTTATCATTTCTTTATTTCTTATTTATCTACTCATTTCCTTCACTATCCTCTTGTTTTATCTCCTCCCATTTACTTGTTTTTGGGTTTTTGTTGGGATTGTGGTAGATTTTTTTGGCAAATTTATTCTCGGTATATTGTTTTACCCAATATAAAGTTGTTTTGTTGTGGAGATGTCTTAATTTTTTTGTGTTCCAATTTTGACCCTTGTTTTGATACCTTTATGGATTTGCATGCCTTTGTTAGTCTTTCCCATGTTGTGTGTCCATGGTGTACCTACATGTTCCTTTTTTAAAATCAATTGTCTAGAGATAAATGAGTATCACACTTGAATTATCAAGAATCCATTTAATTGAAGGGAATCATCATGTCAAAAATATTTAAAGCATTTAAATAATAAAATAAATATTAAATGCATATATGAAAATAACACAACATGCAAGACACGTAAAACATAAATACAATATGAAACAATCCATGAGACAATAACACCAAAACCGATGTAGACAAGTGATCATGATAATAGGTTAATGTGTTTGGTCAATGGTCACTTGTATACCACTTGATTACCCACCCAATCACATAATACTTGGTGCAATAAACTAGATTGTTTAAAATACTTATGGCATGATAATAATCAAGGGATAACAAAGGCCTTCATTAGTGCCATATAGTTTCTTATAGTTCGTAAATATGTTGTAGTTGTCTTAGGGTGCTAAGGAAGAAGACTAGTTTTCTAGAAATATTGTATTTTTAAAACCAAACAAGGCTTTTAGAGTGATAAAGCAGAGGTTAGATGTATATTTTCTTGGCTATACTATTCCATGTTTACTTTTATCCTATCATGTTAGCTTGATTCATAGTATGTTCTATGATTTTTACATATACACATGCACGTTCATATGTGTTAGTGAAATAGTTAGTTTTAGTGCAGATTATTAGTTTTCACCAATGGTCATGGGCCTAAGCCCTTCCTTCTTGAGTATGTGGAGACTTCCATTTTGAATGTAAACTAACCGAAACTATGGGGTGTGTCTGTTAGAACAAGGATCACACATGAATACTTCACTAAACATGTAGAAAACTACTTGTATAATGTTCACGTGATAAATTAGCTTGGGAGGAGGTAAAAGGGAGTAGGAGAAATAGAGAGAGGGTTAATGTTGTGAGTAGAATTAAAAATTTCACACACACTAACCAAATCAGTTCCACATTTAATTAGAATAATTAAAGCATGCAATCAAAAATAATACTAACAAATTGGAGACATAAATTTCTATGAATTCATTAATCAAAGACAAAGTTATTTCTTGTTATACAAGATTACAATGCTTGTTGATTTGGAAAGTAGAGAGAGAGTAGAAGAATATAGGAAAGGAGATAAAATAAAATGTAGATCTATTACTTGCAGTAGAAGCAATGATACAAAGCCCAAAAACTATCAACAATAACGAATTTTCAACCCATTCTAAATTATGCTCACAAAATGTTTCTTCCTCTCCCCTCACATGAATTTTAACCTATCCCATAACTTGTGACCTTTCATATTCACGGGAATAAATATGAGCCTTTTTCTTATTTAGAGGGAATAAAAGAAATATTGCAATGTCAAATTAAAGGTTACTTAAGTGAATAAGACAAAATAGTGAAAAAGTACATTACTAATGAAAATTAGAATTTAGAGAGAGATGGAGGGGGAGAGAGAGAAGTGGAAATCTAGAGATGGGAAAGCTCCCGTTGATGAATAATATGCTTTTGATGGACCATAAATGATGTTCCTTACACTCAACCACATGTTGAATTGGAATAGTTAGATTGCAACTGATTCCTTCTATGAGATGTGACCACATTCCAAGGCATTAAATGAGTGTTAAAAAATCCCTCCTAAGTGAATTGCACCATGTGAAATTAATATCGTTTCTTGATCATGGAAATATGATGATCCTTTTGAACGTAAGGAAAAAGTTAGGACATGGATATCATCCCCTTATCTTTATTGGATCAAGATTCATCTTTGTGACAAAGATGTTTCTTTTTTAATGGAATCAACTTAGGATAAATGAACACCTATTTCCTCATCAAATCCTAATTGAAACAAGTATTCTCCTCTAGATATAAGGATTTATCTCTAAGTGAAATTATTGTCTTCGACCAGCGATTGAATTGAAACGTTGTGTTTACAAGATCCTTATTCTATGAGATGTGGGAACACTCCAAAGCATTAAATAAGTGTTCAAAAACACCGTTGTTATACATGTATTGAGTGGACTCGTGATAGCTTCTTGATCCTGCAAACATGTTGGTATTGGGTTGAGGCACATTAGGAGAAGTGGATATGATGCAAGAACATCACTGTTATTCACCCCAGAGGCTCAATTCATGTTTTTATAGGTTGAAATACTCCATCAAGATTTTGGTATGGAGATTCCTGTGTATTTGGTCTAGAGCATGCATAGACTTGGTTCAAGCTTCTATATACTTGGTCTAGATTTTCCTGATTCACCTTAGTCAAAAGGGTATGTCCTTATTATATGGAATCAACTTAGGGTACATAATTACCTTCTTGTTCATCCATTCCTTATTGAAAATGTATTCTGCTACAAATGAGGAAAGAAGAAACTCCACATTCACCATCATACTCATCAAACACATTTCTATGCTAGATTTTGAGAAGATGATTGAGAATTGGGGCTCACCTTTACAAACCATATTTGATATCACTTTCCTTTCATGGTTTGCATCACTTGAACATGATGACCCCCTTTCTATGATTGCTAGGATGAATTGAAACACACAATCTTAGAATTCACCTTGAGACTAAATTTTTGGAAGCCCTGTGAGGGCTTTCTCTCTTGTTTGAACCATGAGACAATGTCTTGACCTTGTAATTATGGAAAAATTAGTGATATATGTGAAGTGTGAGTTGAAACAAGTGATTTGATCTTGATTGCAAGACTTTCTATTTTTAGTAGGTCCTGACTAGGATGGCATTTTTAGTAAGTTTTCCCAATTTTCACTTTCTGATGGTTTTTGCTTGTTTGGAGTAACAAGGATGCTAAGAATTTACCATTTTTGGAAACTTACTATATTTGGACATATGAATACTTGCAAACTTACTATTTTTAGATGTAGGTATTCTAGGTGTTCGATGAAATGAAATCGGTCTAAAAAATCATAATTTTCAAGGATTCTTTGATTCAAATTTTTAGATGATTCGCTTGTTCGGATTAGTGGGAATGAGAATTTCATCGAAGAGGGAAAAATACTGAGAGAAATATAAGTCCTCCATATCTAGAAAACTTATCTACCTCATAATGTGGGATATGGGTCAATTGAAATATAATTTTATGAGGATCATTTGCTCCAAAATTTAGGTAATTTAGCTCGCCAAGTCACTGGGAAATTACAAATACATTTTCAAATGTCCCTGTGCAAATGTGGAGTATAGAGATGGAAAAATTAGTCATTAATAAAATTTGAATGGTGGGGTCACATTCCATGAATCATATGTCATCACGAAGGTGTTTTCAAATGGAGTGCACTAGTGAAGTTTTACAGAGATCGGGTGCACATATTGAGAGATATGGGAGAAAATTAGTTTACAAGCTTGATGATCTAGAATAAACTAGAAGTGTAACTATACAAAAATGGAGTATTTTAGGAAAAAAATATCTTTTAATTTTTTAAAATGACCAATTCTTGTGAGGAGTTATCCATATTCATTTGTAAAATTTTAACTCACCATTTGACCCGACAACTTAACCATGGTTGGGAGATGGTTGACATGGATTTACATAGGTTCAAGAGGGAAAAATGGGAAACATGTGACACCAAAGTGTGACTTGAAACATATTTGGAAAAGTGTCACCTTGTGGTTTCATGTGAGTGAGATGCACGGGGCTAGAAATTAGGACACATGGCTATATTATGGTTCTACATGTGTCTTGGGGCTAGCCGAGAGAGGGCGTCACACTTTGTGTCCCTCATGTCCCCTTTTCACCTTGGGAAAAATTTTAGGGGGCACAAAGGTTGAAAAAGTGTGACCAAGAGGTTACTGGTAACACGAGGAAGGGCCTAATGAACTTGAAACACTACATGCATCGTCTAACACTTGCAACACTTGAAGTTGATGATTTTAAGTGATGAAAGATTGAAAATGTAAGGGGATCACATTTTTATGTTCCCACGTCCCCTTGAGAATTGGGGATAATCCAAGGGGACAAAAATGTTGAAAACGTGTGACCAAGGGGTCCATCTTTCATGAAAAGTGGGCAACAAAACTTAACTCACTCATACACTCCTAATAACTTAAGTCACATTTTAAGTGATGAAATGTCTTAAAATGATGGGGGTTAAAAATTTGGTGTCCCCCTTTCCCCCTTTGCACCTCAGGTATAATCTAAGGGGACACCAAGGGTGAAAAAGTGTGACAAAACCATTTTAAAATGCTGATGTCACTGTCGAGTGTATTTGAGGACACTGGGAGTGCTTTTTACACACTCGTGAGCATAGAAGAGTGTTTTGCGGTAAAAAAATTATTTTAATCCAAAACACATTTTAGATCATTCTAATAACTATCAAGAGGAAATTATGCCTAAAATTTGAATTTTAGCATCATTCACATTTTTCAGCATTATGAAGGAGCAACAACAGTGACTTGGAGATTTTGAAGACTTAGGAAAAATTTATGTTTCCATCATGGTGAGGATTCCAAGAAATATCCAATGAATAATATATTTATTTCCTAACTCATCTTATATCTCCCTAAATCATTTGGAAAAGTTATCTTTCACCATTGGAGCCTTCATTCCATGTGCCCAAAATTACTTGATCTCAATCAAGTTGTTCATGAATTCAATTTATTCCATAATTTTCCCTAAAATACCTTGGAAAACTTAATTTATCTCCTATAAAACTCTTTAATTACTTAAATATTCCATGTTAGCTTCTAGAGGGTGTTCACCAGTTGAAAAATGGCCAAAAATGGCCCTTTCTAGGCCTCTCGAAGATAGTTGTTTCTCATTGAAACTCAGTGACTTATTCATTCACATTAGGAATACATCCTGGACATTAAAAAAACTTGAAAATATTGTTATCACATTCATATAATATATTATGAGGGTGAAATTGAGGACATGTTGACTAGAGGAAGGGTTCACGGTGGACCGAGACAAAAAAATTCAAGTGGGGGCTTAGTTTTCATGGCCAAATTTTTCAATTTTGCATGCTAGAAATTTAACATGAAAAAATTGGCTCTAACTCAGGGAAATTAGACCATAAGGGGTAATGAAGAACCTCATATATCTCATGGGGTAATAGACCAATGCCTTGTCCATTGGGACATAGAGTCACCATACTTGAAAAACTAGCAAAGCTACAAACACAACCAAGAAACAAATAAAACAAACACATGAAAAGAAAGGGAGAACATAATGGGAAGGGAAACACATGGAAAAAAGGAAAACCATGATATAACATCCTAAATCACCTATGGTACATGCAAGGATAACCCACTTTCACCATAGTACCGATTCTTCACTAAATGTTTACCCATGCATGGGTATCACAAAAGCATTTGTTCCATAAATCCATTGACGTGCTCACTAAAATATGACCCCTTTCTCAATTTATTGAGAAATTTTTCATTATTTTTATAGTAATTAAGGTTCCACTTATAAATATCATTTCCTTCATTACTTTGACATATTGTTTCCATCTACTCATTTATTTCCAAATTCATTCCAATTTTTGATTTTCTATTGCTATTACAAGAATGAGTCTTGATCACACCAAGCTTACCATTTTCAAACCAAGGCTTGTGGTATTTGATAAGAATTTGAATTTTATTTGTTATCTACTTATGCCCATGATCTCTATGATCTATTTCTTGACAAATATTTTGAGATTTTGGACACTATCACAAGCCTCTTGATGCTCCACATTTCTCAATTGCTCCAAGAAACTATCCTTTATACAATTTTTCTCAATTTTGATCTTTTTATAGCTATGGTATGGTGTGAACATTTCTTCATACTATTGGAATGAAAATGAGCACAATTTCATACATGAAAAATGAAAACCATCATCTTCTCCATCTTGGCCATTTTGAGCCTCAAAATCCATCTTCATGATGAAAACATCCTTTCCTTGAGTGGAGTAAACTTTAAAAGATTCAAGCATATTCTTATTCATATATTCTTCATTGATAAGGTTTTTATATTAAATAGACTTAGAATTAGGAGAATTAGGCACCATTCCATCTATCTATTATTCTTCACTGAGAAGGTATTCATCTTCTCCTAGTGGGAAAAATAAGGTTTCAAATTCACAATCATTTTCATACTCACCAAAAATCCTTCATGTTGGACCTTGGGGAGATGATTGGAAATTTTGGATTCACCCACAATGAGGTCATTTTTTTCAATTATTCTTCTTGATCTACATTTCTCATTACCTCGAGATTGCTTTATTGTAAGCCAAGATTTCCATGACCTCTGTCACCAATAAGTAGAAAATATGTATTCATACTTAATGGGAAGTACACACTATCAAGTTCCATCACTATAAAATCATCATGATGTTTTCCAACTGGATCTATCACACTTGGATACTCCTCCATTAACATGGGAAGCTCAACATATTCCTTTGAAGATATGAAAAGTTTCCATACCTTGGATCTTGAAACAAGATGTCTTCCCTTGGGTCATTTTGTTTTTGAACCATGTATTTCATATTAATGATGGGAAGGATATTCTTCATATTACCATTTATTGGTATGGCAGCACACAACCAACCCATCTCGCATATCTCCACCAACATCCCCGACAGAAACTTGGACTCAACAACATACCATATGAGGAGGTTGGTCATGTATACCGCCAATATTTTTGTAGTGATCTTATTGTCAAGAAACCTACAAATGATAATTGAAAATCCATCACTTGGCCAATGAGAGGTAATTATTATTTTTCCATGGATTAACAATGGCCAATAATGGGAGTGAGAGTAAACCAAGAGCTTTAATAAATTTTACGGTATCACATTATCAGAGCCACCAAAGTCAATAATGCAATTATTCAATTTATATATATTAACCAACAAGGATAGATAAAAAAGTTATAATTTCCCAAAAGAGGAGAATGTTTAAGAAAGAATGTTATGAGAAAGAGTGGTATGAGGAGTGAGACGTACTTCTTTGACAGTGGTATTTTTAACAATGAATTTGAACTACTTCCTATGATAAATTGGAAAAGTCTATCAAATTACTTAGGGTGTGTTTTAAGTATTCATATTCCAAAATATGAATTTTGGATTTCTTAATGTGGTAAATGATGTCGAAAGGTGAAGAAGTGGTAGGCACATCAAAAATTATGGCAACCTTGAAAAGAGTAGGACTTACATTCTTAGGATCAATAGAAGTAGAAACTAATTCCAAAAGAGGAAATAAAATATAATTACTTGAGGAGGTAAATGGATTATTGACTAAGGTAGTCTTAGGATTATTCTTGGATGAACCCATGGATTTGGGAAATGATGATCCTCATTTTATTTTATTTATTTTAGATTCACCATTTGAGGATTCAAATGCTTTGCTTGGGTAGTAAAGAAGAGGCTTCTTTCTCCATTTGTGAGCAAGTGAACACTGCACAAGAGTAACTATTCATATCAGCCATGGATTCTTTAGAATCTTCATCTGGTGAGTATTAAAAATACCCAATCCTGACACATCCATATTCTTCTTCTTCTTCTTCTTCTTCTTATTCAATTTATGATTCAATAATTTCTTCTCCTTCATCTTCACAGGTTCCACATACTGCATTAACCGATGGAGCTTCCAAGGAAAGGATTTGTGGTAGTCCCATAATTTGATTCCTATTTTTATTTTGATATGAGGAATTTTGAGAAATTTTCTTCTTCAATGTAGTTAAATCATTGAATAAATTTTACAGAGAATGGATTAACTCTTTAATATCTGAAACTTTGGACCTTATCCTTTGTTGAATAGTTCTTGATCTTCCTTGACATGATAAGGTCATCTTCCACTTCAATGGAAATTTCTTAAGCATTGTCTAAAGTGTTTGGTTTAGATATTTGCAACATGAAACCAACTTCAGACAATTGAGCATTCATGAAAAACCTCTTCTTATTATCTACAAGTAGGATGAGAACCAGTAGGAATTTTATTGACAAACTTGTTAAGTTTTTCCACAAATTCTCTCATGATATCTCGCATGGTTCTTTCTTCATCTGAGCCAATTGAGAAAGGAAGGAATGTGCATCTTTTAGAGTCTTGAATCTTTCTTCAAACTTGGTTATCATGTCATTCCAATCAGTAATGTAATGATATGGAAAGTAGTAGAACCATTTTGCAAAGACATATTGAAATGATTCCATGAATAGTTGAATGAAAAAATCTTCATGTCCCACTCCAAGAATTCCATAGGTTGTGATAAAAGTTGTAATATGATCATCTAGACGTTGCTTTCCATCTCCATAGAATTTGGGAAAGTTCTTTCTTGAATCTTTTGTTAATTCATGAAGTAGATGACCCAACATTAGTAGGCCAATGTTCTATCCCCATGGCACAAGTGTAGCCATTTCTTATTCTTATTCTTCTTCTTATAGAGGAATGCGATCAAGTGGTTATGCATGCAACTGCTTCTTTAATGGGATCTTTAAGTGTATTTTAACTAACTTGTTTTTCTATCTGGATAATAGGAAGTTTGAAATCCACTTGTTATAGTTCTTTGAATGCGGGATCAAAAGTGCGACTTGATTGATCAAATCAAGTGTATATTTTTTCTACCACTTTGTAAAATATTTTCCAATATGTAAATGGAAATTTGCAGCGAGAAATGAAATGTTTATAGCAAAAACCAACAATGAATTTTCATTAATGAGTTTCCATATTTTTGAAATTATATTTTATTGTCTTTTATGATTTTCAAATATCTCTTTTCTTTATATTTCAGATATCTTTTAAGGGTGCACAAGGGGAATATCTTCCCAACAGATTCACCAATTTTTTTGGTGAAATAGTTTGTTGTAGTGCAGATTATTGGTTTCACTAACGGTCATGGGCCTAAGCCCCTCTTTTTTAGGTATGGGGAGGCTCCCATAATTGAATGTAAAATAACTAAAACTATGGGTTGTATGTTAGGCCACATATCACATAGGAATACTTCAATAAACATGTGATAAACTACTTATACAATGTATAAGGGATGAATTATCTCGGGAGGAGGTAAAGGGGGTAGGAGAAATAGAGAGAGGGTTAATATTGTGAGTAGAATTACAGATTTCACACACACTAACCAAAGTAGTTCCACATTCAATTAGAATAATTCAACCATGCAATCAATAGTAGTACCAAAAAATTGGAGACATCAATTTCTATGAATTCATTAATTAAACACAGTTATTTCTTGGTTATACAAGATTATAGTGCTTGTTGAGTGGAAAGTAGAGAGAGTAGAAGAACATAATTAAGGAGATAGAAGAAAATGTATCTTGATTTGTTGCAGTAGTAGTGATACAAAGACAAAAGACTATCAACAATCAACAATTTCCAACCCCTTGAAATGCGAGAACCCATTAAAATTTATAGCTTATAAAATGTATCTTCTCTCCCCTTACACAAATTTTCACATATCCCATCACTTGTGAAATTTCATATTCATAGGAATAAATGTGAACCTTTTTCTTATTCACAGGAACAAAATAAATCTTGCAATGCAAAATTAAAGGTCACTTAAGTGAATAAGAAAAAATAGTGAAAAGAAAATTACTAATGGAAATTAAAATTAGAGAGAGATGGTGGAGGGAGAGAGAAGGGAGAGAAGTGGAAATATGGATGTGGGAAAACTCCTGTTGATGAATAATCTACTTACTCGGGTCGATCATAAATGGAGTTCTTTGCACTTGAACACCTACCGAATGGAATAATGAGATTGCAACTACTTCCTACTCGATATGTGAACACATTACAAGGCATTAAATCAAGTGTTAAAAAAAACTACTAAGTGAATTGTACCATGTGAACTTGAGATCATTTCTTGATCATGGAAATATGATGAATATTTTGAACGTAAGGTCAAAGTTTGAACATGGAGATCATCCTCTTATCCTTATTGGCTCCAAGATTCATATTTGTGACAAATATGTCTCCTTTTTGAATGAAATCAACTTAAGATACCGGGACACCTTTTTCTCACCATATCCTAATTGAAATAGTTATTCTCCTCCATATAGAAGGATTTATTGCTGAATGAAATTATTGTCTTCTGACCACCCGTTAAATTGGATTTTTTTGGTTAGAATATCCTTCTTATGTGAGATGTGGGCACACTCTAAAACATTAAATACGTAGTTAAAAACACTATCTTGAGACTTGCATTGAGTGGAACTGTGATGACTTCTTGATCCTACAAACATGATGGTCTTGGGTCGAGGCACATTGGGAGAAGTGGATATGATGTAGGAGAATAACTATTATTCACTTGGGAGGCTCAATTCATGTTTGTAGAGGTTGAAAGAATCCATCAATATTTTGGTATGGAGATTCCCATCTATTTAGTCGGGAGCATGCATGGACTTGGTCAAAAGATTTTATATACTTGGTCTAGAGCTTCTCAATTCACCTTAGTGACAAGGGTATATCCTTATTAGATGGAATCAACCTTAGGGGACCCAAGTACCTTATTTTTCACCCATTCCTTATTGAAAATGTCTTCTGCTACAAATGAGGAAATAATAAATTATGCATTCACCATCATACTCATCAAACACATTGCTATACCAGATTATGAAGAGATGATTGAGAATTGGAGGTCACCTTTACAGAACCTATTTAATATCACATTCCTTTCATGGTATGCATCACTTACACATGATGAAACCCTTTATGTGACTGCTAGGATGAACTGAAACACATAGTCTTGGAATTCACCTTGAGACTAAGTTTTGGGAGCCCTAGAGGGATTTCTCTCATGTTTGATGCATGAGACAACTTCCTGGCCTTGAAATTGTGGAAAAATAAGTGAGATATGTGGAATTTGAGTTGATACAAGTGATTTGATCCTGATTGTAAGACTTTCTATTTTTAGCAGGTCTTGACTAGGATGGCCATTTTTAGTAAGTTTTCCCAATTTTCACTTTTTGATGGTTTTTTCTTGTTTGGAGTAACAAAGATGCTGAGAATTTACCATTTTATAAACTTACTATATTTGGACATATGAATCCTTGGACACTTCTTGTTTTTATATGGAGATATTCGGATGTTATATTAAAATGAAAATGGTCTCAAAATTTTTGTGATTTGTTTAAGGATGCCATCTTTATGATTTTTAGATGATTATCTCATCCAAATTAGTGGGAAAATGAGAATTTCATCAAAGAGGGAAAAAAATGAGAGAAAATAAGTCATCCATATCCCTAAAAATTCTCCACTTCATCATGTAAGAGATGGCTCAATTGAAAGCTAATTTTATGAGGATCATATGCTCTAAAATCTAGGCATTTTGGCTTGTCGAGTTACTAGGAAATTGTAAATACATTTTCACATATTATGTGTAAGAGTGGAGCTCATGGCTCAAAAAATTAGTGGTAAATAAAATTTGAATGGTGGGGTCACATGCCATGAATCATATGTCATCATGAAGGTTTTTAAATAGAGTGTAATGTTTTATGGAGATCAAGTGCACTTTGATTAAGAGATATGGGTAAAAATCAATGTACAAGCTTGATGTTATGGGAAAAACTAGTAGCATACTTGTGTAAAAATGGAGTGTTGAAGGGAAATATATAGATATTTGAAAATGACCAAGTGCTTGTGAGGAGGACTTAGCCAAATTCATTTGTGAAATTTCAACTCACCACTTGACCTAACATCTTAACCATGGTTGGGAGATGGTTGGCATGGATTTACACCACTGGAAGAGGGAAAAAGTGGACAATGGGGAAAAAGGAAAAAAAAGTGTGACTTATACCATATATGGACAAGTTTCACCTTGTGGTTTCATGTGAGTGAGATGAAGGGGCTAGAAATTAGCACACATGGCTGTACTGTAGTTCTGCATATGTTCAGGGGCTAGCTGAGAGAGGGGGTCACAATTTTATGTCCCCCATGTAACCTTTACACCTTGGGGAAAATGTGAGGGAAAAAATGGTGAAAAATTGTGACCAAGGGGTCATGAGAACATGAGGAAGGGGCCAAGGAACTTGAAACACTTTATGCATCTTCTAAAACTTGCAACACTTGAAGTTGATGGTTTTAAGTGATGAAGGCTTGAAAATGGAAGGGGGTTTGAAATTTTGTGTCCCCTATGTCCCAATGAACGTTGGAGATAAGAAAATGTGATAGAAATGGTGAAAAAGTGTGACCAAGGGGTTTAACTATCATGAAAAGTGGGCAAGGCAACTTAACTCACTCATACACTCCTCCTAACACCTTAAGTCACATTTTAAGTGATGAAACTTATTGAAATGATGGGGGTCAAAATTTTGTGTCCTAATTATCCCCTTTTCACCTCAGGGAAAATACAACACAAAAAGGGTGAAAAAGTGTGATAAAGCCATTTTGAAATGTTTATGTCACATGTCGAGTGTACTTGAGTATATCAAGAGTTCCTTTTCCACCCGAGGGAATGAAAGAGTGTTTTGGGGTCAAAAGTTATATGATTTTGACTCGAAAACACATATTCAGATCATTACAATAATGTTTAGGAGATAATTCTTCATGTAATTTAATTTTTGGCATCATTCACTCTTTTATCACGAAGGAGCTACAACAATGACTTGATCTATCATAGGAGATCTTGAAGGGTTAGTAAAAAGTATGTCTCCATCATGTATAAGATTACAAGGAATTTCCAATTTCTATTTTTTTTCCTTCCCAAATCCTCCCATAGATCCCATAATCATCCAGACAAGTTATCTTTCATGGTTAGAGCTTTCATTCCCTATGCCCAAAATTACCCGATCTTTCTCAAGTTGTTCCTGACTTAAATTTCTTCCAATTTTTTTCCATAAACTACCTTGGAAACATTCATTTCTGTCCTATAAAAATATTAGATGACTTAAATATTCCCTATCGAAACACGGAGGGTGTTCACTAGTTGCAAATGGAAAAAAATGGTCCTTTTTAGGCCTTCGAAGATAGTTGTTTTTTCCTTGAAAATCACCGACTTAATCAATCACCTTAGGTATACATCCCTACAAATCAAACACACTTGAAAATATTGTTAAAAATTTCCTATAATCCAGAAAGAGGTTGAAATTGAGGAAATCGGCTAGAGGAAGGGTTCACAGTGATCAAGAGAGAAAATTTTCAAGTGGGGGCTTAGTTGTCATGGCCAAAATTTTCAATTTTACATACTATGTTAGGTTGTGGAGATAAATATTTTCACTTTGGAGCATGCATTACAAAGTTGCTGGAAAATACAGCAACTATCATCGGTCAAGGGGGAATCAACATTGATCACCCAAGACCGACATCGGTTAGGCATGACCGACATCGGTTAGATAATGTAGGAACTGTCCACGATTAAGGCTAACCTCTGTTGGTTACAATGCGGGAGTGTTTTAATTAACTCTAGGGAATTAGATATATTTTTAGCATTAAAGTATATCTATTGATTGTAATTGCATGGCTAAGTGCCCTAAGTTTATATACGACTATATAAGCATGAAAGCTAGGGTTTAGAAGGTGAATTAAGAGAAGGATTGAATTAGATCCTTGATTCTCCTAGATTGAGAGGATGAAGAAGAAGAAGAAAAAGAAGAAGAAGAAGAAGAGAAAGAAAGAATAGGTTACATGAAGACAGAGTCTCCATGGAGAGGAGCTGGACAAAAGGAAATAACAGGTACATTTGAATGGTGAGAAGAGGGTAATGTCTTCTACTGTATTTTATTTGTATAGTTATTGTCTCATTGTAATAGCTTGTATATAGTATGCAAATCACATAGAGTTTCTTCTTGTAGATCCACATGTTGCTAAGATCTTGTATTATAGATCCATGTAGATCTAGTCTTGTATTGTAGATCCATGAGATCATATTGTATTGTTTATCCATGTAGATCTAGATATTGTAGAGGAGGTTGTCTTCATGTTTACATAGGTTATGCAGTGATGGAGAGAAAAACTTACTTCTTAGTGCACAATCATAGTTGCACATATGGTAGACCCATGTAAGAGGTCTTGTTTGTAGATCCACAAAGAAATTGGTAGTAGTTCAGAGATGCAGTAGTTCTGGTTATGTGAGATCTGCTAGTGGTGTTTGGAGGCACAATTGTAGTGCACTCATGGAGATCCATTTAGAGATCTGGAGGAGAGGAGATACTCTTGGAGAGATGCATTATACTCTTGTATTGAAGAGTTGGTTTGTAATCTTGTTGTATTATATATATGAGATCTCTATCTTTGGTGGACATAGCCCACATTGGGTGAACCACGGTACATGCTGTGTTATGTGTGTGTACTTTTTTTTGATTTGGATTATTATAGTTTATACTTCCACCTTCTTTGTAGATTTTGGGGAATTGTTTAGATCCTGTGTGCATGATTTTGTTTGTTATTGAATCATAACACTATTCCGTAGTCTTGAATTCCCAACAACTAGTATCAGAGCTTGGTTAGCTTGGTTATTTCAGAGCAAGGTTTTGCTTCAGTATATTGTTAGTGGTTTATTGACAGGTGTATGAGAGTAGGGTTTGTTTTTCCTGATGAGAAGATCATAGGAAGAGATTCAATCTCAAGTGGAAGCTAGAAGAGTAAGGTTACTAGAAATTACAGTGACTGGCATCGGTTAAGTGGTAACCGATGTCGGCAGGGTGACCGTGGTCGATTACAAAGTAATGTGGTTGGTCACAAGGTGATCGTGGTCGATTATTGGGTAGCCTAGTTTTAAACAAAAATCACATATTTGAAGAATTAAGAAGATGCATGGAATGTATCTTGGTTTCTTTGAGTGTCCAGTTCTTGGAGGCACAAGCATGTTGGTCAGATTGTAGATCCGGTTATTGAGGTATGGTTTTATCTTGGTATTGCAGTGCTTATATTATTTTGGTTGCACATGCATGTTTGGGATTGTAGATCTAGATTTGAGAATGAGAGAAAAGGAGCAGTTATGCATCCTTTGGTGTAGTTAGATGCATGGGATTCTTAGAGAGGTAAAATATAGTAGCACAAAATGAAGATGAGGTTTCCATAAGAGAAACATGTTCTTCAGTTGAAGATGTGGTTGAGTATCTTGGTGTTGGTAAGGTGATGTATTTCATCTTGGTGAATTTTTATTACATGTATTATTCTTTGTTAAGTTTTTGTGCAAGATTTGGGTGCTTCTTGAAATGACTGGCTCAACACAACTATTGGCTTTGGTCGGAGTAGGCACCTAGTTTGGTGATATATGCTAATTTGTGGTGCATTGTGTTAGTTCCAGTAGCACCGATGTTGGTCAGGGAACCAACATCGGTCATAGAGGGTAAACGGTCTTGAGTCACAAACCATAGTCAGTCTCTATGACAATGAGTTTTCACATGGTTTCTTATAGTAGAAGAGGGCATGGATGGTTCAGTGTCTTGTTTTGGAGGATCATGTTTCTTGCACAAAGTGTGTATAGGTAGAAACAATGTTGATCACTTCAATGTTTGGATCAAAAAGAGGATGGATTTGGCTTGGTTAGTCCAGTGAGACTTTGGGTCAGAGTATCTCTATATGGTTCATGTTTTATTTCTTTCTTTTGGAGCAGTTGATATTATATTTGGATAGTGTGCATAGATTTACACCATGTTTTTGGTGTTGTTTGAATTTAATTTCCGGTTGTGTGGAATCTTGAGGAAAATGATATCTAGTCTAAGGATGAGATCCTCAATGAAAAGTCATGGTTAGAAACAATTGTAGGTAACAAAATATGTTGAGTACACAGGATGAAAAGAAGTTGATTCACCTACTTCACAAGAAGTCCAAACTTCTGTGATGTAGGAGTATTATTTGATAAGAAGGGAATCATTTTATATTTTCTTTCATCTGGTTTTATTTCTCACTGACATATTAGCTTTTGAGCTTGGTGTTAGAGGTAGTGCAGGGGATTTCATGTTTAGTGGGAGAAAGCCATGGTTGTTGGCATTATAGTATTGGATACATGATGCACATGCAGAGTGAGAGGATATTGTTACTATTCAGAGTGACAAAGGCACTAGTTGGTTTTGGAGGACAGTCATGAATTTGTAGGTATATTGAGTTTATTACTTTGTGATGTCACTTCTGGTTTATTTTGTGGTGCCTAGATATCCCTATGGGATTACAATTGATGGTTAGATTCAGTTGGGTGAAGATGATAGAGCAATTTTTAGAGTTTTAAGGGTTAAAGGAGAAAATATGCTAGTTACAGAGACCAGTGTCGAGTTAGGATTAACCGTGGTCAGTCATCTGGTAACCATGGTTGGTCAGGAAGTGACTAGGGTCGGTTAGGAAACTGTGGTTAGTTTGGTTACAGGTTTGACAACAATGTTTATTTACCATTTTTAGATGGTGCCCTTGTTTTGCTTTCATCTTGGTTTGGTTTGTGTAGTATGTTGATGACATGTTTGCTAGTATTTACACTTGGTATTAGTTGTATGGTTTAGCATGGTTGTTTGTTATTAACATTAATGAGCAGAAGATACATATATTACTTTGGAGTTAGCTAGTAGGTGAGTTTATACATGTGGATAGATTTAGTTTTGCGAGTCTATGATGATGCAAATGTTTGATTTGCACATGGATGCCTATGAGCATGGTTTAGATGCATTGAGCATGAGTTGGGGATGTTTGTATTTCCTCTTGATTACTATGTTACTCCTTGATAGATATGTTATCTACAGATGAATGTCTTGGACATGCTAGTTGTTTATGCGGGGTTGGATTTTTTGATTGTAGTGTTTGGATTTCTTTGAGTTATGCAAGTGTTTGTGGATTGATCACCCACTATTGCATGTAGAACTCATTCAAGGTTGTTTTTACCCGAGATCTTGTTTTGCTTTCACATATTCCAGTTTGACTTGTCTTTGGACAAAGTTGCATTGGTGGTTGCATGAAGACATGGATAGATGGATGGAGAACATGGTTAGTTTTACAGGTATGGCTATGGTTACCATTGAAGCTTAGTACTTTAGTTTAAGTGGGAGCTCTTGCAGGTGTGTTAGTCATGATGGCTTGGTTGCATGAGAGGCTTGGTGTTATGATTCAGTGGGAGCTTGATGTATAAATAACTCGGTTATCATGAATCAGTTGTAGCTTCATGTAGGTTTGGTAAGTCATGTTTTTATCTTCTTGGTTTGAGAAGATAGTTTGATCTTTCTGGTTTTTGAGAAAATTGTTGAAGGAAAGAATAAATGGTCTTCACAATGTGTAGAGGATGGTGATGTAAAGGTACAACTACATAGGTTTAGCTATTTATCTCCAAGTGGGAGATTTTTAGGTTGTGGAGATAAATATCTTCACTGGAGCATGCATTACAAAGTTGTTGGAAAATACAACAACCGTCATCGGTCAAGGGGGAACCAGCATTGGTCACCCAAGATCGACATCGGTCAGGAAAGACTGACATCGGTTAGAGAATGTAGGAACGGCCACAATTAAGGCTAACCGACATTGGTTACCTGTGCGGGAGTGTTTTAATTAACTCTTGGGAATTAGATCTATTTTTAGCATTAAAGTATATCTATTGATTGTAATTGCATGGCTAAGTGCCCTAAGTTTATATATGCCTATATAAGCATGAAAGATAGGGTTTAGAAGGTGAATTAAGAGAAGGATTTAATTATATCCTTGATTCTCCTAGATTGAGAGGATAAAGAATAAGAAGAAGAAGAAGAAGAAGAATAAGAGAAAGAAAGAAAAGGTTTCATGAAGACAAAGTCTCCATGGAGAGGAGATAGATAGAAGGAAATAACAAGTACATTTGAATGGTGAGAAGAGGGTAACATATTCTCATTTGTATTTTCTTTGTATAGTTATTATCTCATTATAATAGCTTGTATAGTATGCAAAGCACATAGAGTTTCTTCTTGTAGATCCACATGTTGGTGAGATCTTGTATTATAGATCCATGTAGATCTAGTCTTGTATTGTAGATCCATAAGATCATATTGTGTTGTTGATCTATGTAGATCTAGATATTGTAGAGGAGGTTTTCTTCATGTTTTCAAAAGGTTATGCGGTGATAAAGAGACAAACTTACTTCTTGGTGCACTGTCATAGTTGCACATATGGTAGACCCATGAAAGAGGTCTTGTTTGCATATCCACAGAGAACTTGGTAGCAGTTCAGAGATGCAGTAGTTCCTGGTTATGTGAGATCTGCTAGTGGTGTTTGGAGGCACAGTTGTAGTGCACTCATGGAGATCTGTTTAGAGATATGGAGGAGAGGAGATACTTTTGGAGAGATGCATTATACTATTGTATGGAAGAGTTGGTTTGTACTCTTGTTGTATTATATATATGAGATCTCTATCTTTGGTGGACGTAGCCCATATTGGGTGAACCATGGTACATGTTGTGTTATGTGTGTGTACTTTGTTTCGATTTGGATTATTCTAGTTTATACTTCCATTGTTGTATATTTGGGGAATTGTTTAGATGAAGTGTGCATGATTTTGTTTGTTATTAAATCATAGCACTATTCTATAGTCCCAAATTCCCAACATGCTAGACATTTAGCATGAAAAAAATATGGTAATTTAAAGTGAATTTAGGATATATACAAGTTATTACATGATGTATGATGCTTAAAAATATTCTCTACTAGTCTCGTACAGGCTTCTAAGGGCATATAATTTCCATACCTTTCCATATTCAAGTGTTATCATTGCAATATTTACTAATTTCATTTCTATTTCAGATATATACATTGTGACATAATATTCATTATCATAAAATGCTAATGGGTGCTTCACATGTAGCATTTGTCTTACATGCTTACTTCCAACCATGGTTATATGTTTCTACTATTTTCTCACGTCTTATTTTCTATGATTATAACTTGTTTTACATTATTTGCAGAGCTACGCCCTATGATTGTTTGATTTCTTATTTGTATGGCCTTAAGGGACTTGAGTGTCTTGTGATATCTTGAATGGTGTCACTTGTTTTACAAAAGCTATTATGATGCCCTATTGTTGTGTTATTACATATTTGACTTGTTTATATTACATTATACCATGTTTGTTTATCACTAACACTTTTATAGTTTTTTCCTTTGTTTTACATGTGCCATGGTTGTTCAATGCACATTCCCTTTCACCTACAGGAATCCTTCATTCTATGTGCACATAATATTTAAGACCTTTCATTTGGGATGCACTCACATTGATCTATCTCATGCACCCCAAATGAGGGGGCAACCATCGGGTGATTATTTCACCCTCTTAGCAATTCAAAAGCTAGGAACAAAATGATATAGAGCAGAATTGGACATAACAACGACTCAAAAATGGTTCATAATTAGACATAGGAAATAAATATTAGAGGGATAGAAGCACCCAAAAGTAGATAGTAACAATGGGTGCTAGTGAACCACATGGGAATTTTTGTCTTGGGGGTAAAAAAATACTTTATAGTTAAAACGGGTTCTCGGTGGAATTTTGGCACAAGATCCAACAACATATATTTTGATTTAGTTTACTATATAGTACAAATGAACACAATCAGTGGCATGTTTCATACTTTGGGAAAGGGAACTAATTACTCTTCTTTCTTAGTTCACATTTTTTCTACTAGTATCTAATAAGGAGTGACACCTACGGTATTTATAAGGAAAAGAATATGCCGGAACAATGTCTCATTAGTGGCCAATTACTATTGGGTTGGTGACCATATGCAGTGGAACTTATTCATGGGGAAGCATCATGGATGGAGGAAAAGATGAATACTCTCCCAACACTCTTCCTATGATGGTAATATTCCTATATCCTCGAGTATTTGCACCGGTTTGGAAATTGATCACTCCCGACCCATCCTACCATCTCATAGTGAAGTGTTCTTCAAGGAAGCAATAGATAAGAACATTCTATCCTTTCTCTTTCGACGTTTGGGTGTACTTTACCCCTATTCACTTGTTTTTCTTACAAATTTATATTTTGATTTATTTGAGTTAAAGTTCAATTACATATACCATGAGCATTGAATACAGTTTTCTTCTTTTTAGGTCCATCCTTATCCCAAAAAAAGGCAACACAAATTGGACAAGAAGTAATCTCAAGCACAAAATTCGTTAACAAAGGTAATATTCAGTTACAAATGCAAGTATCCTCTTCACTATGCGCAAAATTCACCCCTAGGGTCCTAATATGCTCTTGGACTCCACGATAGACATCCTAAAATATCCATTAACATGTTATATGTTAGAACCTTCTTTAGTTCTCCATAACGTAAACTCTTCCTATCTACTTTATGCTACCAAATATTCATTCACCAACATAAAGTGGGGGAAAATATAGACACAAAATATGAACTTTTTACTATTACATTACAACCTAGTATGCCATTACATGCATGATTCCTAAGTGAAAATATTAAAAATTGGTGACACCTCTCATAGTTTTTCTATTGATTCCAATTACTTTTGATTGTGACATTATATTATACTTTCTATATTTATGCTTTATGGTCATGTCACAAGGATCCATATATATTTCTATGATCTAGCTCATATTTCTTATCTTAGTGACAATAGCACCTAGTAAGAACACTAACTTGGTTGGGCGCTAGTGTCCTTTCTCCAGTGATTTTGTCCAATTTTGCTTATATTTCAAATTATCACTTAGTTCTTGATTTTGGGTCTTTTATAAATATCATTTCATGTTTTTGATCAATATTTAGTGTCACTAAGTGTCAAAATTTAAGCAAAGGAGTCATAAATATACAACCCACTAACTATTATAAGGGGTAAAAAGGTCACTATTTTCTATCTACTACTTAGGAAAAAGGAACATTTGAGGAAAAAATTTGGGCTGTATGATTCACTGGATAAGAAGTGAAAATTATAAATTCCATCACACACATTATCTTGGGGGAAAATTAGTTGTAGCCCATTATCTTGGTGAAACGTTCATAAGGGCAACATAGCTTTATGGGACATGATTATATCACATACACACACCAAAACTACATCGATTCTTAAATTTAGTGTAGTGCTCGGTTATAATCACCTTGGGGTGACCATCGAGGTTAGTATGACTCAAGAAATTGCATATTTTATTTATACTAATGTGTGTTTGATCCTTGTGTAGGTATTTAGGGTTTTAATTTTTAGGTATAGGTGTGATGGGAAAAATCTATAATAAAGTGGATGTGACATAAAGTAAGGTGAAGGTGATATTATTAAACACTAGAAAAAATATATCTACACTCTTCATTAGGACATCGGTGCCAAAATAAAACACTAGCGCCCTTGGAGGTCCTATCCATACCCAAATGATATCTGTCCAGAATACCTTTTATATACAAGATAATATAGAAATGAGAAAGTACAAACAACAAAATAAAAGAAAATATTTTGCAACAAAGTCCTTACTGACCTTAGATTGGTCCAATCGAAGAGTGGGGTCGAGTAACACTCTTGTTGGATCCTAATGTGAGATTTGAATTATTTTATATGCGTCTTCTCCAAAAAACACTACAAAGGGAAGAGATAAACCAAACTACTAGTAATAGATGAATGGATAATAATGGATTTTATTGATTAGATTGGTGACTAATCAATTGGACAACATAAAGGTGTACATAAGTGATTTCAATAATATTTTGGAAGAGTAACACTTAAAATTATCTAAGCTTCCAATGAGGAATTTAGAGGAATGGTGATTTTTATTTATAGATGCAAAATAAGACATGGATTGAGGAAGGTTAAATTGAATCATTTATATGATATTGATTTCATTTTCCTTATTTAGCATGGTTGTTTTGTTCTGTGTATTTTTCTATTTGAATGATAAGTTAAGAGGATTTATTTCTTGATTTTTTAAGTTGTACGTGAATATTTTCTTCCATGTTTGTAGAATTCTAGAAATTGAGTGGAGTGACACGTTAAAATTGAGTGAGTTGGATAGTGAAGTGGACATGAGTAGATAATTGATTTTAATTTATTTAAATAGATAATTAAATCATCCATAGGGGTATATAGTGTATATAATTAATTAAATTAATTCTATAAGTGGGATATGGGTGAATAATGATTTAGTATTATTTTTAGACCTTATAAAGTGTAATGGGTATTTTTGGGGTGTCTACATTTTATCCTCTTTAAATTTTTATTACAAACTAATAAAATTTTAAATATAGTAGACACGTGTAGATCGATGAACAAATGACAAAGAAGTGCGATGTAGATTGGTTGTTTTTCTATAGTGAAGCATTCAGATTTCCCAATGGGTTTAGATTATGCTAAGGGATTACCCCATAGAGAGGATAGGTGAAGTAAAAAGTGGTGAACAACCTCTTAATAGGATTAATAGAAGAGTACTACATGAGAGATGGGAAAAAGTATTGAAAATAAGAAACGAAGGGTCAAAATCTAAAATTAGGGTTTTGGGTCATGAAGTAGGGTTTGGAAGAAGGGTTAATAGATGGTTATGTGGGAGACAAAATCATTGGAATTTTTTTCTACTATAGTGTTTCGCTAGCTAGAGATAATTTTGAGCTCTTAGTTCGCGAGAGAGATGGCACAATTTATTACTCCTAGGAATTGCATGGATCGAGTGCGGTTCTATGAACAAGGTCCCGATGATGGCTTGAAGACAAGTAAATGAAAAATTTGATCATTTAAGTGCATTTATGAAAAATTTTAGGTAGTTAAAAATATGAAAATAATGATAGCATAGGGAAGTAGGCGTACTAGCATAACCCATGAAGTTCGCTAGCATCAACATCCCTGCACTAGAGTAAAAGTACATGCACTAGCATGTTAATAAGTGTGCTAGTGTGGAGGTAAGTGTGTTTGTGCACGATTGAATGTGCTAGCATGAAAGTGAATGCACTAGTGTAAAAGTAAGTGCACTAACATGATTGTAAGGGAAATGAACTAGTATAATTTTCACATTTTTAGTGAAATTGGTTTGAAAGGAATGGAAGTTATTTTGGATATTGTGCAAGATATGTTAGGGATATTAGAAGTGAGGGAGAGATATTTACGACTAAGAATGTTTGAGAGCTAGATGAATCCTATAGAGTGGAGAGCACTATGGGCAAGTGTTGGAGGATACAAGGTTGTCATACACATCATAGATGGTAGAGATTTGATTAGATCCTGAAATTTATCTTGCTTTGGTTGAGAGATTCCACAACGAGTTGTAGACATTAAAAATTTCACCCGAGAGATGACTGTGACACTTTGGAGCATGTTTACCGGATACCGAGGGTGCCTTTGTAGGGTAGGTTGGTACAATGGTATGGGATACCATCACACATATGAGCTTATATAAATAAATTATTCGGATTAGATGAACACCATAGAGAGGGGTCAGCGATGACGCTTTGTAGCATGTATGGAGGACATAAGGTTCAAGAAGATACCGATATATTTGATGGATCTTATCAACAAAATTATGCTACCTGATAAGGCCAGGTTGTGATTTTAGTTGGGATTGATTAAAATAGTGGTGGAGTTTATGGATTCAACAACAATTTTTTCATGGGGAAATTACATACTATCACATTTATACAAGGATCTGTACATGATAGTATAAAGGAGTTATAGGAGTTTGGGCTCAACAACCTTATTATAGATCTAGGCATGGGATCACATAGTAGTGGGTCATCTTGTTGGAGTATTGAGTGACAGAAAACTAGAGGAGATATATATTTTTATATGGCATGTGGTTGGAGGTGTCTAGAGATGGAATAAGGAATATCTAGCCTATTATTGGTGAGCCCTGGATGATTTACATTTAGACACATCACTTGGAGGCCATACATGGCCTATGTTTGAGTGAGTAATGCATTAGAGTTGGGGATTGTAAAGATAGTATATCATTGGTAGTCAATCATCCATTATTGAGTGCTATAGACCAGATAGGGTGATGTGGAAATTAGGGGTGAAACAAGAGATTCTGATGATGAGTAGTGGAACATGAGAGTAACACAAGAGACTACCACATTCGGGACTCATATTAGACTAAGTATAGATAGGTACAATTTTTCAGGTGTCTTTGCCACGGGTATGGGATGTATGAGTAGGCATTTCACATTTAGGGGTGTAAGTGGGATATGATGCATGATACACCATAATCATTCCTATTTGTGTGACCATTCCCCAAGTGGTGATGACAATAGGGATAATAATAATAGTGAGGTTAGAGCATCGACAAAGAGGGAGGAGAGGGGAAGGGAGACACCAAAAGGGTGTATAGGCACCTTTAGTACATGTATAAGATGGAAAAGGATAGGTTATACGGGACACGATGCACAACTATAGGGGTAGGATGTACATGTACAAGGAAAAGGTAGACAAGGAAAATTACAGTACAATTTGTACTATTACCAACCTCACCAAAGAGGTCACCTAGCCTAGAGGGATTTGAGGAGGAGGGATAAATGGAGATGATGGATGGGGAGAGGAAGAAAAAAATAGATATGATATATGGGGAGATAAGGGAGAGACAAATGTTTATATTTATATAGCTATATTTCCACCTTCAGGACCCTCTCGAGTAAAGTCACGGTAGTAGTGTGAGAGTAGAGAGATAATGTAGTGTGCCAGAGAGAAATTTTTATGATCCTAGCTCAAACATTATAGACACAACTAGAGTTGATGAGGATCCAACTACATCATAGGTTAGTGTAGAGGGAAATTTGGAGCATAAAACTACAATAGGTAACCACAAAGAGGGATACAACACGTTGGGTATCCAAGGCCAATGGGATGTGTGATTTATTATAGGAGTTTCTAACATTGATGCATGATGTGGGATATTATAGAGGGTCATATGAGGATGTTGTCCTAGAGATCCAGAGAGCACAAAGATATAACTAGAGGATAGTGATGAGGTCGGGAGACTGACTATATCACATAAACCATCTAGATCATAAAGACCCTTCCAAATGCTGCCACCGAGGCGAGATGGTGGACCCGGTAGTCCTGAGGTGGGAGATATTTATGGATGATTTTTATGATAGACATCTAATGTTTTGTGTATGCCTCATGATGAAGGAACACTCATTTTTATAGATTCCCATTTTGGCACAATGATGTACATATATATGAAATTTTTGAGACATTTGGACATTATATATGATGATGTATGTAGATGTTGATTTAGATTGTGTCATTTATTTGCATATTGTTATAGATGAATATTAGTGTGGTTATGAGTAGATATTATGATGAGATGTTAGTGATTAATGAATTAGGTTGATATGATGTTTTTAAATTTTTTTAATGAGATGTATGAATTAACTTAATGATGATATGACTAACATTACTTGTAATTTGGAGTTTCCATTTAGAGTTTTGTAATTTAGAGCAACTTGCTTTACTTTTACACAATAGAGTTGACACCATGATTATTAAATAACCATGATGATTAACCCATTATGTGCATAAAAACACACACACACAATAAAAATAAAAAAAAAAAAAAAACCAATATATAAAGTAAATGTATGTAGCATGGCTATAAAGGAACCGAGATTATAAACAATAGACTCGTGATTGGTAAAGAAACTAACTAAGAAAAGTAACAATACAACACAACTTTACATGATGAAATTTAACTATGTACCTAACGTGTTCCATAGTGATAATTTATTTTCCCCTAAGAAAGAATGTATGCAAGGGTAAGATGAATCAAGATTTATTAGGTCATTTCCCCCAAGCAAGGATACATGAGAGGTTGAAAATGAGAGATGAGATCACCCCAATCAAGGATATATGCATGGGGTTTAGATTAGGATGTTTTGGTGATTGATTTGTAGGATATTTATAACAAACATGAGGATAGGAGTCAATGTGTTGATTATTGGTTGTTACAAATATTTAGGATTTTGGATTGTTTTTTTAATTTTTGGTAAAATTTTGACTAGTTTTATACATTTTTGGTAGTTTTGGAATATTTGATTTTTGGGATTTTTGAAAATATATTGAAATTTTTTTATATATTTTTTGATTATTTGGATTTTTAGGGATTTTTGACTAGGTATCGATGTGAGGGACCTAGTTGTGATAGTGATCATGGACCCACTCCAAACTTATAGAATAATTAAGAGTCTCAATTGGGTTCGAGAGATGGATAGAGAAAATATGGATAATACAATAGATGGTAAATGTCCTAACTATTTGAGAAAAGGATAGTAAAATACATGAGAGGTGATAAGATAGGATAGACAAGAGGAGGTATGGGAACATACACATGTAAATGTTGCATGTTGGGAACTCATTTTCAAACAATATTAAATATTTCATTCCATTAGAATAATGTATTATAGATGATATAGTGATAGGATGTCTTACTCCACCCTTGACTCCACACAACTAGGAAGATGTGAGGGCTCAACACCGAGAGCCAAGAAGGATATGAAACCCACAAGATAGTGAATGAATTAGGGATAATAATGGTCCATGTGGGAAATTATGACTCATCTCCAATTAGGATTACCCGACTAAATCCAAGATGATTTTGACTTTATAGGTCATTAACTAGACTTAGACCCATAGGTGGCCTATTGATTGGAAAGATTTAGTATAAGGAATGGTTGTCTCTCTTGTAACATGGGAATATAAATTGTTTCTTTGGGATTTTTAGGATTAAGCACTTGTGATTTTGAAGGATTTATTTTTCTTATTTTTGAAATGACCCTAATTTTTGTCTCATGCCACCAGTAAGAGGCAAGGGATCAACACCAAAGATAAAATGTAGGTGAGTAAGGGCACATTTCTCCATTCCTAGCCTCACAATACTAGTAACAAGTGTGGGATCAACACCAAATATTGTGAAGGATGAGAGGTGTAATTATTTGTAATACGTATATATATATATATATATATATATATATGTATATATATATGTATGTATTTTTTTATTTATTTCTTCCTTGTAGTTGAATTGTGCTTGATGGGAAGGAAAAATATCTCCCAAATATTATCCCCACATGGATAGTAGGATGCAAAGGTTTAACATCGAAGACTGAGATGGGTGGTCAAAAGAGATAGGTAGATAATGTTTAGAGCTAACCGGTTGGGGGAGAGATTTTGTGAAAGGAGGATTTTCCATCAATAAGCTTATAGATAGGACCATAGGTGAAAATATCTGAAATGGGAGAAACCATAAGAGGGATGAGATGCACAACACCTAAATAAGAGCCAATATTAACTTGTGTCTTATGATGACATGAAATAAATAGGTGATGATTGTGAAGATTTGATTATATGATGGGAATATCTACCAATGGAGTGAAAAGTTTAAGACTATTTTTTTGATGAGCCAGGGAAAATGGAATATATAAACAAAATCTCATAGTGGAAAGAGTACCCATGGATAAGTGGTTCTTAGGAATAGAACCTCTTTAGGTGGATAATGTTCATCGGTTAGTTAAGTGTTTTTGTAGTCTCTATGGCCAATTTATATGCTCTAGACCCAAATTTATCAGTGATTACGTATGGCCTTAATCTGTTGAGCTCAAATTTACCTTGATTTTATATTTCCTTGGTTTTGATTTTATTTGAGAACCAGATCACCAATCTCAAACTCTCTAGGTTTTATATTTTTTTATAGCTACGTCATATCCAATTTTGATAGACTTGGATATGGTTTAGAGAATTAATCCTTTTTGTTCAAAAGATATAGTTCATTAAGTCATGATTATCTAGATTCATATTAATTGATTTAGTCCTAAATGGATATTCTCAAGGATGTGAGTTTGATCGAATGGGTAGAATAGTTTCACAACCATAAATGAGAGAGAATAACATAGATCATGTAGAAGTGTGATATGATGTGTGATAATCCCAAAGGGTGGGGTAGATTTGGGTATGCCATTTTCATACATGCACATTGACTATATTTTTCATGATAAAATTTAACATTTTATTAGTTGCTTCAGCTTGACCATTAGATTGAGGGTAATATAGAGTGGAAAAATTTGGATAGATGTGGAAATGTTTAGCAAGATCTTTGAAAATTTTATCTTTGAAGGAGTTTGCATTGTCAGTGATAATGGAATATGGGATAACAAAGAGAAAAATGAGGTAATTGAATATGAATTTAGAGATCTAAATGTCGGTGATGTAAGTGAGAGGCATAACCCCCACCCATTTAGTGAAGTAATTAGTGGATGTGATGATGAATTTATGTCCATTAGATGATGTAGGTTTGATTTTCCTAATAATATCGAGCCCCCATTGAGAGAAAGGATTATGTTATGTGATTGGTTGTAAAGATTGGGAAGCTAAACAAATAATATTACCGTGTTTTTGACAAGAAAGACACCTTTTACAAAGTTACATGCATCATTTTCCATGGTGGGCAAATAGTAACCGATGTGTAATACTTTTTTGGCTAGGGCCATTCCATTTATGCAAGCCCAAAAATTTCTACATGTACTTCAACTAAGGTGTGATATGCCTCCTCTTACTTGAGACATCTGAGTAAAGTGCCATCATAACCTCTTCAATACAAGGTGTTGGCTAAGATAGTATAGCGAGAGGAACATTGTGCTAATATGTGTTTTTGATGGGAGTTCATATTTGGGGGGAAGGTTTTGTCATGAATTAAGGTATAGATATCATGGTACCAAGGGCTATTAGGACCAACTATTTCACATACCATGGTAGTCTCGGGAAAATCATAAGCAAGAGCTAAGAGATGTTCTACAAGGAAGTGTGTTTGTGTTTTATTTTTTGCAATCTTAAGAAAGGATCCAATAGTTTCCATAAAATTTATGGATTTTTTTTAATCTCTAGAGATTTTTTCAAAGTCACCATCTAGAAATATCATTTAAGGTTAACCATTTTTCTTGTAGGGTATTAATTTTTCATGTTTGACTTGATAATCATCCCTAACTTGTTTGATGATTTATTGTGAATCACTAATGACTGTGAGCTATTTGAGATTCCATTTAATGGATACCTTTAATCCCTATATAATGGCTTCATATTCTAAAATATTTCTGGTTTAAGGAAAATATAAGCGAAAGGCCTTAGGAGTGATATCTCCATCAAAAGTGATTCACATTATTCTAGATCTTGAACCATGAACATTGTAAGAGCCATTAAAATAGAGTGTCCATGAAGGAGTAACATCAAGTAACATGAGAGAATCATCATGAAACTCAAGATGTAGTGGTTCTTTTATAGGGAGGGGTGATGTGGTAAGGTGATCTACAAGGGATGGTCCCTTGATAGCCTTTTGAATAAAAAACTCAATTTGAAACTCACTAAGGAGAAAAATATAGCTAGACATCCATTCTATGAGAACTATCTTAGAAAGTAGATGTTTGAGAGGGTCAATTTTTGCGATGAGTTTGGTGGTATGATTTAGAAAATAGTAGCATAATTTATGGAAAGAAAATGCCACAGCCAAACATAATTTTTCAACATGTGAATATTTGTGCTTGTGATCAATCAAAGTTATACTAAGATAATAGATTGCTTGTTCATGTCCTTGATCATTGTGTTGTGCGAACAATGCTCCTATAACATAGTCTGTGGTTGATGTATAGAGAAGCATTGGTTTGTTTGGAATAGGTGGCATGAGCACCAGAGGACTGGCTAGATATATTTTTAGCTTATCAAAGGAGTTTTGGCAATCTTGATCCCATCAAAATTGAACATCCTTTTTAAGTAGTTGGTTGAAGTGATGGAACTTATTTTCTAGTTAAGATATAAAGCATCGTATGGATTGGATTTTTCCTTGGAGACTCCTTATTTGTATTAAATTTTTGGGAGGAGGCATTTCCATTATAATGAAAACTTTGCAAGATCTAATTCTATAGCTCTTCATGAAACAATGAACCACAATAATTTACTTGATGTAATGTGGAAGACACATTTTTGGATTTAGTCCAAATTTGTAGAAACACAATGTTTCAAAGATGCGGCTGAGGACTTGTAAATGTCCCGATCTATTTGTTGATTTTCCTAGGATGTCATCAACATAATATTCCATTATTGTATGTAACATGTAATGAAAGATTACATGCACCGCTCTTTGATAGGTAACACCGACATTTTAAAGGCCAAAAGCCATGACCTTATAACATAATGTTTCCCATGGTGTGGTAAAATCTAGCTCGTTTTGATCTTCTTATGTGATTTGTATTTGATTATAGGTATAAAAACCATCCATGAGAGACAAAATTTCATGACTTGTCATTGAGTCGATAATCATATCAATGTTAGGTAACAAAAATTCATCCTTTGGACATGATTTTTGTTGTCACAAAAGTCAGTGTGAATTATAATCCAAGAGTCTTTTTAGCAACTAGAACAATGTTGAATATCTAGTTTGAATAGTTGATGGGTTTAATAAAACCTCCCGTTAGAAGTTTTTCAATTCCTCTTTGACTAGCGATGTGATTTTGGGATGATTTTTTCTTTAACTTTTTTTTGATTGGCTTAATGTCAAGGTGGACCCAAAGGTGATGTATAACTAAAGAGGGATTCAATACCAACATATCCTTATATTTCCATACAAATATATCTTGAAATTCCATAAGAAGTGCAGTAAAGACCGATATTTATTGTGGGGTTAGACTAGCTCTAAGTTACAAATTCTTAGGATATTCATTTTTTCTATTGTTGATATTTATGGTTTCTTATACCAACATTTTGGATGTATAATTTTATATAAAATATGCCAAAGGTTGATGTAGATTGTATGTTTGAGATTCCTCTTTTGCGGGGAGGAGTCTTGGGGAGTTTTCTTATTTTTTTCTATTAGTTATCTAATAATGTCGTAGTGGGGGTTTCAATAGGGGAGATTTGTGCTATTTTTTCTTTTTGGTGGATTAGGGATTTGAAGATCTTCACAAAAGTTGGTTGTAATGCCCAAATTGATATCAAATCCCTTCTTGTGATCAGAAGAGGGTATGTGATATCGATTTCCAAGAAATTATTTAATGGCCTCATCATTTTGGAAGAAGTCTATGGAAATGTGATTTAGGTGATCCTGAATGATGAGGGAAGGATAGAAAATGTCAATGGTTTAAATGGAAATTTGATAAAAAGGATCATGTTAGAGAGATCCTCAAAGATATCCAATGTGGTATTTATTTCATTGTTAGAGTCAACATCTTCACTATTGGTTTTTGTACTAGTAGACACTTTGCATGTGCAAGAATTTGGATTGTAACCCAAACCATAGGAGTTTAGATTTTGTATTGGGGTAATGGGATCTAGATAACCTTATTCATTCTTTCCAAGACCTTTTCCCTTCCATTGCATGTTTTTCATGATTTTATTTCCTATGATGTGTTTAGGTGATTGATAAAAATTAGAAAATTGATCATCATACAACTAAGAGATCTTAGAAGCTTGAATTTTCTTGTCTTCTAAATATCCAAATCATCAAAAGATGATTTTTCCTAGTTTGTATATGGGAGTGATGTGTACATGTGAAGCATTCACTTTTCCATAGGTGTGTGGTGATAGGGGTAAGTTCCCAATGTGAAAGGAATTTTCAACTATTTGAAATTGATATTCACCACATCCTTTGTCAATGATTTTAAATGTGGATGTTTGCGTAGGTGAACTAGTAGGCATATTAGATGATGATGGACTGGTAGATGTAGAAGGTTGATTAGTGGTTTTTTGCTATCAATATTCTCGGTGCTAGTATTTGGAATAAGTTTTAAGAGTGTATCGAGATCAATTTATGTGGTCTTAGATAATGGTATGATACAAGGGGAGCAGACTTTTATGCAGATGGACAATAGTGGGCTTATTGATACATCCATTCAAGAATTCAAAAATAATCAAAGGGTTAATTATCAGTACACAATATGAATTATTTTCCTTGATAGGGAATTTGATGCATTTTTAGTTAGTTTTACCCCCATTATAAAAGGAAGGAACCCCATGCACACCGACCTATCACCCAACAAAAGCTGAGTGCTCACCCGAGGCATGTGCGGGTACCGAGTCTCTCTTTTATGTGAGTTTAGTAGGAAGCATCATCTATGATTAGTGTAAGAGTTTTTAGGAGGGAAGTTGAGACAAAAAGAACCATAGAGCTTAACGGCCTCTAGATACTTGCAGTCACTTCAAACCAAGTATTTTAACAGAATCTAGAACATGCATCATGACAGAAAGAATTATACAAGCATTTACACATAGCATGAAAGGAAAGAGAACTCATATGAGAGAAATTTGCATTAAACCCATTGATATACATGTCTATATATAACAAGTAACCTCATTATATTCATTGATTCATTATAGAGAGTCACACAGAGAAAATCGAGTCATGCATATCTTTGGGACGAATCTAAGTAAGCTAACGAGAAAAGAAAAATTAAAACTCCATGCTTAGTGCATTATTTCCTGAATACAAATATCCCCTTGCAGTAATTCTGCAGAGCTCGCCCACTCTCTAACCTCTATACCTCGTACTTCTAGATATCGATCTCTCTCTTTACTCTACAGGCACTTGTATTTATAATTCTCCTACGCTACCAACTCACCTTCTAGTGCCCTCAGATCGACGCCAAGTGTCAAATGTGGTCCTTTATGCGAGCATGCTCCTCCAAGCCTGAGCTTTCCACTCCATCTCATGATGATCTTCTAGAAGATTCCATCCGGGGCATGCTCTTTTCTGGGCCAGCCTATCACCGGTGTCATCTTATACACGCACAACCGATCACGCTTTTCATGTGTTCTACCTTGGGTGCCCAAATTGACTAAGTCCCGAGCCTCCTTTCGCATGTCGCGTGAGCTATGTGCTTCCTTAACTATTTATTTCATGTGCTTTTATCTTGCGCACCTTTTCATAACTGGGACCCTGTGCACCCATGCACCTTCATACTTGGTTAATATTACAGGGGTCCAACATCACCCCACACTATGCCTGTTCTCCGTCCTCAAAACAATTAACCAAGATGCATGTTGTCTAGGGAACTAATGAATAGCCTTATACTTTACAAAGAAAAGAATAAGAAATGAAAGATTCGGGAAAATAATGAAGAATGGGGGAACATCAACTCAACAAGCTAGGAAAATCTTTCCAAAGGTCTACCTCTAGCTTATTCCACACTTTGACCTTGCCTGTGCCTTCTGGCAGAGGTCTCCCACTAGGGTGCTCACTTCATCAAAACTTAGGCCAACTCCCTGGGTGCCCAAAACATCCATAATCTACTCCATCTCTTTGTCTAAGTCCTCAAGTTTATCCATCCTTCTAGTAATTTGGGGGTATAGTTCTTTTAGTGGGCCTTAATTGAGCTTTATTAAGGCCTCAATTGCCTTATAATTTACAAAGAAAAGAATAAGGAATGAAAGAATCAGGGAAAAGAATGAAGAATGGGGGTGACATCAACTCAAAAAGCTAGGAAAATATTTTGAAGGTCTACCTCTAGCTTATTCGACACTTCGACCTCGCCTTGTGCCTTCTGGCAGAGGTCTCCCACCAGGGTGCTCACTTCATCAAAACTTAGGCCAACTCCTTGGGTGCCCAAAACGTCCATAATCTGCTCCATCTCTTTTCCTAGGTCCTCAAGTTTATCCATCTTTTTACTGATCTGTGAGTATAGTTCCTTTAGCTGGGGCCTTAATTGAGCTTCTTAAGGCCTCAATTGCCTCTGATTTCTTCTCTACTTCAGCCATAACCTTAGCTTCTTTTAGTTCCGTCTCAAGCATGGTGAACAAGGATCTCGCCACCTTATCTTTATCCATGCATGTATCATATGCGGCTTCTGTAGACTGGGCAATGACCTTAACCTTAATGAGTACTTGGTTGTACTCGGCAACAAGTGCTACCACCTTCAACCGGTCTTCCTCTTTCAAGTGTGTAACCACTTCTTCAGCAGATTCTAGGGCCAAGGGTCATCTCTCCATAGTGAGGACATGCGTTAGGTCTTATACACTCCAGGAGGGATGAGTATTTCTGTGTGGGTGGCACTAAGTCCTGGGTGCTTCAGGAGGATGGTGCCCTTGATAGACTCCATTTTCTTGTAAAATTCCTACACCTTTACTTTCTCTTCCCTTAACTCACGCCTTAACTATGCGCTGATCAGTTCTTCCTGTTTCAAACTATTGGCCTTCTCCGCCAGTTCTTCCTCCTTCTTCCCTAACTTCACCTCCAACATTCTAATCCTGTCATTGCATGTGAATAATCTAGCCTTGGCCTCGACCATGACCTTGTTTAGTGCATTACACACTTGCTCATCCGAGAGCCCCTAAGCATTCACTAAGGGATTGACCCCCTTAGATTTTGGTAGTGTGATGAGTGCTTCATGGTAGAATTCAAAGTCTAGCTCATCAACATGAGACTCGAATGCCCAAGAGAGCATATTCTTGGTTTGAGGGTACGCGTCGTCCTTCTCAAAAGACCCCATGGCTATGAGCCTTTCCGTGGGTACGGTGCTCTGGAATCACACACGTAACACCTTCCTAGTGTCATCAACATAGCTCATTACAGGTATTTGTTCTACATCAAGAGTTCTTCTACCCGAGCACATGCCTTTGGGGAAGCTTACTGTCAAAGCGGGGCCTCCTAGGCTGTCATGTTCTTTTTCAATGTTCTCCTCCTTCCCCTCCTTCAGCACTATGTCCACACTACACTCTAACTCTTGGTCTACCAAGACCTCGAGCATTCTTTGTGCTTCTCTCTCTACCACCTCCATGATCTGCTCCTTTGTAAAACTTATGGCTCCCTCCTTTTTCCTGGCAACCTCCTCATCCTCCATGTCTTTGGCATCCTCCTCATCTTCTGCACCCTTGTGCCATGTAAATACAAACTCCTGCTTCTCATCTTCACTCTCCTCTTCCGATTTGTAGATGCTAACCACACGGGGCTCTTGGTATTTCTTTGTTTCTTCTTCTTCTCTATCGCCATCTCCTTCACTTTCATCCCCTCTTCCACCCATGTATTTTTCCAAGCTATCGGTTGCCTCTGAGTCAGCTTCCTCATCCACCCTTTGCTTCTTTCTAAGAGGTGGATCCTAATAAGGGATTTGGCCTTACCTTCTTCCTTAGGTGATTCTTCCTTGGAGACAGTTACCTAGGCACCTCTACCTCTGGTGTCTTCTCCTTCACTAGAGACTTCTTTCTCCACATGTAAGTGCTTGGCTTGGTGCTTGTGGATGGCATGCTCACTGTCTAAGCAGTTGGCACACTTGGTGCTTCTCTGTCTCTTCCTCTCTTCTTTGACATGGGCCCCTTCTTGCCCAAGGGATCTTCAGGTATGGAGACTTCACTCTCTAGATATGCACCCTTCTCAAACTTTGGCCTTATGCATAAGTACACACACGTCACTGATCCTCCAGCGATGGGTAACGTTATCGGCCTTGTCATTTGAATCTTGTGCGACACGTACTTCTCCACATATGCGTTCTTGCCACTGGGGTAATTCAACTTCTTTCTCATCTCCCTGTGTTCTCAGTCCAACCTACCAGTTCCAACCTTAGCTTCTTTGAATCTTTAAACTTGTTCACCCCTGCTTGGAAGTATTGAGTAGTAAATGAAAAGGGATCTTGCACCAAGGGCTCCATGAATCGTCTATCAGTTTGAATCTACCCAGGAAGTAGTGTTGATAGACCGTGATTTCAGCCTCTCCCTCGGTGGCTGCCGAGAATTGTTCGAGGATCCCCACTCTTCCCCGAATGCATTCTTTAGGCACATGTACCATTTTTAGCCACACCTTGTGGGGTGCCGTCTTTGTATCATAAGCATATTTTTTGAACCTCTTCGTGGGTGAAGGATCCTCATTTGTGTATTCCCACACAAACTTGTGCAGGCGCATTGGGAACTCCAATATCCATGAATACAATGGTGAGAAAGATGTTTCCAAAGAGGATCCTGTCCTTTTCCTTCACGCAACTGAAAATGTCTTTAGCGATGTACGTGGATAGGTTGTATATAGTTCCCTCTCGTAATCTTCTTGTAGACCTGAGCCAAGGTTTGTTGACTCGTGTCCATATTTTCCGGCCATTCAACTTAGTCACCGGATGCAAATCCATTTTCATTATGGGGTCTTTGATGTCTGAAATGTCATAATACCGTAACCCTTTCTTATAGGCATACTCGGTGATGGTTTCTTAAATGGCATCCTTGTCTCCAAGGCCATCTTCTAGGCTATCTCCCTTACATATGAGACTTGTATATTATGAAATTAATCGGGAGTCACGTGATTCTTGTGCAAGCAAAGTAGAAGCAATATTCATGCACCCGTAACATCAACCACGGTACATGCATTACGGCTTTCCAAAATAAGGCAAATCATAGAGTTACAATAGCTCTGCATTCTCCATTTTAACCTTGACGTCATCATCTTATATAGGTAAACCCTTAGGTGTTCGTTTGTTGGTGGGGTGTACCAATTACAATGCCATTTCCTTTTCTATTGTGTTTGTGTGGTGATTATAGTCACTAACGGTACACTTCTCAAGTGGGATTCCTATTCCTTTCTCATCATAACCCCATTTGGGTATTATATCTCTCGCATACCATTCTTCATTTGTGTCTACCATAGGTTTTGGTTGTTTAGCCTTGGCTTTTCCCTTTCCTTTCTTGGGTGCCATGGTCGGGGTATTTTTATTACTCCAAATATCTCCTTGTTACTTTGTTTTACTTCCTCCAATAATTTGATCTCAAATACGTGATATAACTCTTCTAAACTCGTGCCCTAGTTTGTCAAACCCTAACTGGGATAAAATATTCACAAGATAGCACCTCTTCAATTCTTTCCATGCCCATGTAACCCCTTCCTTCTGGTTCACAATCTCAAACTGGCTACTTCAATCTCATAGATCTTCCTTCACTCGATTGAATCTGAAAGCCCTAGTTTGTCGAACTCGCTTATATCTCCAACTCTTCTATTTTGCAAAGTAAAAATGAGAGTGCCCCAACCCTCTACTTATAGTTTTTCTCTTTTCTGAACATTAAATTCTACTTCACCTACCACTATACTTTTCTCATTTAATGTGGATTTTTCAAACAAAGCCCATCTTCAGCACCTTCACTTACACGCCCAACTTGCACGAAAACTCCTCCAACCTTTTGGCGCACAACAAATCCAACCTGACAGGAGACTCTTGCGTGTGCGTAACCCATGCCAAAGGCACTTCTTCTATCCTGATCCTTTCTCTCACCTACCTCATGTTGCTTTCAAATGCACTTTCTCCTCCTCAGTATGTGGGATCTACAAGTAGCTTTACCCTGGCACCAACCATTCTTCCATCTTCCTCTTTTATATACCTCTTTCAACCTAGCTACTCAACAAGGCTTTTCAACACATCTTCCTTAGTACTTTGATCACACACTTCTTCACCTTTCTCCACCCCACACTTAAAGTGATGCGTGGTCCTCTGTGCACTCACAGATTCTCCAAAAATAGCAATAAGGTTACCGGCACCCAAGGCACAAAATGAAACAACAACACGAAAGGGAAACACAAGAAAGGGAAAAAGCATAAAGGAAACTTCTAAACTAACTAGAAAAATTACCTTATTTACAAACACTAAGAAGACTTATCTATAGTAGGGCTTTAGCCTCGCCATTGAAGTGTCAAGAAACTTCATCCCATCCAACACTTGAATCGCACGTGCCTTAATCAAGGATGTATGAGATTGTGTAAGGACCCAACCAATGGAATTTCAACTTCCTAGGATGGCGCAAAAACTTAGAATCATATAATAACACCATTTTCCCAACCTCAAACTTCTTGTTTCTAATATGGCGATCATGCCAAGCCTTTTGCTTTGCCTTTTCCACTATTTGGCTCCATCGGGAAAGTGATCGTCTCTCATCCAAAGTGTAATTAGCTCCATAATTCTTTCCTCTAGCGCTTTTTCATCGGCTAACCCTTTTACACATGCTATTCGCAGAGAAGGCAACATAAATTCAATGAAAAAATAGCTTCCCCTCCAAACACCAATTGAAACGTGTGGATTTGTTTAGTCTTTTATACATTTTCTGTAAGCCCATAATACTACCAATACTTTGTCATCCCAATCAAGTCTCCAACATCACAAATATTGGTCAAGGTATAACTCAAGTATTTTGTTGAATGCTTTTGTGGTTCCATTTGCTTATGGGTGATAGGGCATAGTATTGTGATGAGCCACCTTGAAGCGAGATAACGGGATCCTCATGGTCTCATTCAAGAAATGCGTACCCTCTCACTGAGTCGGACTCAAAGGGAATCCATACCTCATGATAATTTTTCCCAAAAGAACCTTGTTGCCGTTCTTTGCTGCCATGCAATCTTTAGTTGGGGCTGCCTCTGTCCACCTTGTGAGATAATTTGTGCAAGTGATCTTTATAACATGACCCTATCCTCCACGTTGTCATTGCAATAGGTCCTACAAAGTCTATTACCCACTTTTCAAAAGGCTCCGTGGTAGGAATAGGGTGCAAAGGCATTTCATTTCTCCTTCTTGGTTTGCCAATGTGCTAACCATGGTCACATGCATTACAATAATCTATGTAATATTTGTATAAGGTTTCCCACCATAAACACTGCCATTAATATCTTGCGTGCGGTGGCATCACCTACATAATGCCCACCCGCACTTCCTCCATGATGGCTGTGCACTCATGCTCTAAGACACACACTGTGAAAAACTTCATCACATCCCAACTTGTATAAGTCTCCACTGATTAACATGTAGCATGCAATGCGTATGACTAACTACCTTTTTCCAATTCCATCCGGTGCCACACCTTCCTTTAATAATACCGTAATCTCCTCTAAATCGAGGGTGTGTATCACAACCTAAACAATTTTCTTATCGGCATTACTTCCTCAATACTCTATGCATCCTCCCTAAATCAATCCTTGACAGATGATTATGCCAAAAGTTGCTTTTCCTGGTTTTACCACAACGGTGAATTCAAACTCTTGAAACAACAACACCCATCGACATAAGTGCCCTTGTAGAACAAGCTTGTTTACTAAATACTTCAATGCCATGTAGTCGGTGTAAAACACGAGGTATTACCGGTAGATATTGTTGAAACTTGAAGAGTGTGTAGATAATTGAAAATGCCTCATGCTCGGTTGTGGTATAATTCATCTCTCTGTGGTGTCGATTCACCTTGCAAGCAATGGCTGGCTATGCAAACACTACTCCAATGGCGAGTCCTTGAGGCATCTACATGAACATGAAAGGGCTTGTCCCAAGAGGGAAGCTGTAAAATAGGTGTGGTAATAAGCCTATCTTTTAATGTATCAAACACCATCTCTGTGTGCTCTCTCACAATGGAAGGAACTTTTATGTCTAAGAAGTTCCTCTAAAAGTGCGGTGATCTTGGCTTATCCCTTAATGAATTTTTACGTAATAGCTTTGCATGCCCAAGGAATCTGCGCACTACACTCTAGCTAGTAGGATCCCTTAACCCCATAATATTTGTAACTTTAGCGGGATCTACCAACAAGCCCTCCTTACATATGATATGCCCTAACAAAGTCCCAAAGGGGGTGGAAAACACACATTTCTTAATGTTGAGGGATATCCTCAATCGCCTACACCTCTCAAACATTAACCTCCAATTGTCACAATGGTCTTTATTCTGACCATATCTTGTCCGATCATCCAATTAGACTTGAAGAAACTTATGGATGAAGTCTTGGAATGCTTACACCACTATGCACGAAAAGACAGTAGGTACATTCTTCAACCCAAAGGGCATGACCGTATATATAAAACTTCCCCACTTGGTGGTAAAATTTATCTTCTCCTAGTATTCCTTTGCAATCTGGACTTGGTGGTACCTTGAAAATCCATTCGTAAAGGAGTAGATTTCGTGCCCAGTGACTCCTTCCAAAATTTCTTCAGTGAAGGGGGTCAGAAATGGATCAATGACACAAACTACATTCAATTCCCTATAATCCACACAAATCCTAATCCGCCCATATTTTTTATATGTTGATTACCATTGGGCTTATCCACTCGATTCTTCCACTACCTCAATGATCCCAGAAGCTATCATTTTTTCTATCTCCTCCTTAACCTTCATGTGTAAATTGGGATTCATTCGGTAGGGCCTTTTCCTAACCGGTGCACACCATCCTTCAACTTTATCTTCATTTCCCCAAGGAGTGGTGAATGCCTTTGAGCTCATGGTACCCACGTGGGAATAAATCCTCAAATTCACGTAGTAGATCAATGATCTTTGATACTTCCTTCTCTATCTAGTAATCCCCAATAATAGCTTCCTTAGGTTCTTCTTCTAAACCGATGTTAACTTTCTTCATCTTTAAAGGCTCATGGTAGGCACACATACGAGCATCTACACTATCCACTACCTCGCACATCCCTACAGAATGGCTAACATCTAAGCTTTCCGATTCCTCTCCATCAATCACATATACCAACTTTCCCTTCTCTTTTCAAAACACACATGCTCAAGTTGTAACTCTTATGTTTCCTCAACTTCTTCAAAGCAAAACGACTACACATGGTTCACCTAATAATTACAACAACCTATCCTCCATCCCGACACTATCTCCCATGGTAAGGAACTTGATACCCTGCAAGGCCTTATCAATCGATGGCTTGGTACTCCGATACTCAAAGGTTTGAATAAGGTCAGCCGCGAGCTCCTGCCAATTCCTTGTCTGGCGGTGTGTCTCCAAATGAATGTACCATGCACGTGCACAACCTTGTAGTGTAGAATACAACTTGTGCACCCAGAGGGATGGTGGCAAAGCTTCTACACCTTCTCTCTAGACCCATTCACACTCTTGGATATGGAAAGAGGCAGGCTCCTTCCCATGATAGTCCTTGATGATGGTGGGTACATTAATCCTAGAAAATCTGACAGAGAGATCAATTCTTACCTCACACCATTCTAAAAGGATCTCCGATTTGTGGCCCACCACTAAGCTACTGTGCTAGGTAAGACATAACTTAACATCTCCCTCCATTCCTTCTCATTCTTCCACTAAGCTTCTACCTCCTGCAGAAAGATCTCAGGGAAGGCTCCTCCTAAATAATTGGGTAGTTCTCTTCCTCCAAGACACCTAACAGTGTGCGCCTTTGTCACCTTGGTCACCGAACCTCTCAAGTGCCATCCCATTAATTCGTAAGTTCCATGTGCCCAATTTTCACATGCGATTTGGTGGTATCACTTACTGACTAAGCATCTTCAAACTGGATAACCCCGTTAGTAGGGTGTATCATCTTAGGGTCTCTGATTGAGTGCACATAAATCTTGTCTAGAACTTCTTCCCCCAACGGTTCAATATAGGGCGTTGAATTCCCATCAACCATGGGTATAATGACCTGTTCCTCCTTGTTCTCAAAGCTGATGTACCCTTTGTTGAACCGAAGGTCCACATTATTCTTGTAACACCAAGGGCACCCAAGTAGTGTTGGGAAATTATCCGCCTCGGTGAGCACCAAGACTTTGAAGTCCCTAGTAAACTTGGCTCCCTGGATAGTAATAGTTGCATCCTTCAAGACACCGATGGGCATTGCCTTAGTTTTTTTGTCATATACAACACATTCAAAGATGGCTGTAATGTAGGTCTCCCCATCTGATGCCATGCATCCAAAGTCAGAACATTAACCTTTGTGCCTATGTCAATGAGGATATTGTTGAGGAGCCATCCATCTATGCATGCATTCAATGTAATCTCCTTGTCGTAGTCAAGGCTGTGAGGGGGAAGGTTCACGTGTAAGACCTATCTCTCACACTCTTCTCTAGCACATGGTACCTTCTCTCTCAACTAGGATCCTAGTAAAGGAATGATGTTCTCCTACCTTAGCATTTTACACACCTCCTTGACCTCATCTAGGTCATCCTTTTGTGCCTCAACTCTCCTTCCTTGTTCCTCCCTCCTAGATTGCTCCTTTAGACACTGGATCTCCCCTTGTAAGCTTTGAATAACATCCATGGTGTCCTGATATATCTCCTTCTGATGCACAGGTCTAGATATTTTCCATGAATGACCTCCTCCCTCGTAACCAAGGTCTTCTATCTTGGTACCTCTCTTGCACACACGGATTCTGCCCTTTTACCAAGACAGGCTCCAAACCTTCATCTCGTGTTACCAGAGGCATCCCTTTGTATGTCTACCTTCTTGATGCTTACCATTGTAGCACCCTAGTCTTTCCGGTGCTACTTTGATTCATATGCTCAAATAGTTCTAGCCACTCCTCATACTTATGCTTCTTTCTACATGATGAACAACATACAGTCCGAGAACTCACGCGTGTAATGTTCAGTCAGATCCACGGTTGAAACATGTTCCACACAGGAACTCACTCCTTCCTTCTCCATGGTTACCTTGACCATAGAATCCTCCTTAAAAACCTCTCCCACGTGTGCCTCCATCTGCACGCTCCTCATAACGGTGATCATCATTTTTAGAACCACTAACAATGCTGGTTTAGTGCTCCCCATGATCAAAGGCCTCATGGATCTGATCAATGAACCTACAGTCCTTAGTATCATGGGTTGTAGAGGTGTAAATTTTGCAATAACAAGATACATTCTTCTTGATCATGCACTGCAGTAAGGGACACCTACTTCCATCATGGTCCCCATGAAAGATTTCACAATCTACTATCACAAAGTGTGTACCATCCTCTAGGGAAATTATCCTTAATGTGCCCCTCTATTTCACAATCTATGCACCAAAAACCACTGCGAGTCTCATGGATTGAGTTCGCAGACAATTTTTCCAACTGTTTGGCCATAACAGCAATCTGATCCTCCAGGAATAGGCTAACGCCAGTATTAATACCATGAACAACCTCGGTGTGCAAGGTAGCTTCTAATGCTTCACACGGGTCTGTAAAAGTCTTATGAGACAAGGCCCTTCTAAAAGGGGTGATCAATCCTCCAACAAACCACTGTGCATGCTGAGAAGGATGGATATCATATGATAATTTAGACAAGAGAGTTTTAAAGTGCGCATCATAATCCGCACACTCTCTGCCATTACTTGATGAATCTATTTCAAAGTGCTAATGATTTTCTGCTTGAACTTAGGAATGTGGAACTCTGCCAAGAATGTATTCTTTAAGGTAGTATAGTACACCACCATTTGATGAGGGTCATACTTTATATACTAGCTATGCATGTGCCCTTATAATGTGGTCATAAACTGACTAGCCTTTCATTTTGGTGTTGTGATACCCTTTGCGTGCCATAGCAGCTCGCATTTGTGAACATCTTCCACTGCATCCTCAGTGCCCCTGTAATCTGAAAAATGTAGAGACATTTCAAAGAATACTTGAGGTGGTGACTGGGGTCCCTGTCCTCTCGAGCCTAATCCTTGGTTCTCACAGGTGTTTCCTCTGCCGCTTGATCCACCAGGTCCACTGAGTCCTATGCCTCCAGAGCCACTAGATCCACGGAACCCTTTGGGTCCGATAGGGTCTATAGGAGCTTTTCCAAGAACCCCACGGTCCCACTAAACTATGCACCAATGGTTTGTGATAGCGCCCCACTACCACTACTTTGTCCCATGCCACTCCCTGATGCGAGACTAAAAGCTTGTATACTTACCCCTAGTCCAAATACTCCTCCAAATACCAAAATATGTGTAGCCATAGAAGAAGGAACCAAAAAATTATACCTCCTAGGAATAGATATATCTCTTCCACTGATATCAACTGGGTCAATAACACTTCTTCCTAGATCGGGAAAACCAAGCACCAGGGCTCGGTCATTGGGTGGGTTCAGATATGCACCAATGACTCTCTTTCTCTATGTGACGAAATCACACCGGAAGTCTGAAGGGTCTCCCTCACGCAATTTCCAAGATGGGGTAACACAAACTACTCAGGTTCCATGTCCTCCGCATGAACCTCAACTCCTTCCTGCAACGTCTGTCTCCATAGATCCATCACACTAGTAGCCTCATGTTGTCTAGCAATCTCCCTTTCATGTGCTTCATTATACTTGAGCCGTCTTTCTTCCCTCTCCTTTTCTGTCGTGATATCTTCCATCTTCCTCCACCCAAGCTCCCTTACCCAACACTCAGAATGGTTTAGCCGGCCATTGGGAAAGCCTCTAAACTCATGGTAACCATCAATATCTTCATAGCTAGAGGAATAACACGTAGAAATGTTCCTCTAGGTTCTCATAGAAATTCAAACTCAGCAACCTCCGGACAAGAATACATGGAAATGGCATATTCCAGAGTGTAACTAGTCAGTACTCCTCTCCACCAATGATCTACAACACGGGTCCACGTCAGATCTACATCCTGTAACCTTTGGTAGTCTTCTTTGGCCCATACATGTGATCCATAATGCCAACTTGATCTAGACGTATAGGTTGAAAGCCATTCATATAATTCTACTGGGAAGTAGTAGAAGAAGGTCTCGTACAGATCATGGTAGAGGTTCTCTTCTACCCATCTAAGTTTATTAAACTCAGGTCTAGTGTTGTATCTCTAAGAAAATTCATCCTCCATTCTCTTGAACCATGATTCAACATTCTCTAATGTCAACCACTCTGTCAGTACTCATTACACAGATCATGATGTATGTTATATCCCACTACAACTTTGAAAAGAGGTCCCTACAATAGAACCAAGATGTAGTCAGTTTTACTCCCATTATAAAAGGAATGCCATACATGCCGGCCTATCACCTAGCGAAGGCCGAGTGCTCACACCGAGGCACATGCAAGTACTGAGTCTCTCTTTTATGTAAGTTTAGCCAAAAGCATCATCTATGATTAGTGTAAGAGTTTTTAGGAGGGAAGTTGAGATAAACAAGAACCATAGGGCTCAGAACAACCTCTAGATCCTTACAGTCACTTTAGACTGAGTATTTTAATAGAATCCAGAACATGCATTATGACAAAAAGAATTATACAAGCATTTATACATAACATGAAAGGAAAGAGAACTCATATGAGAGAAATGTGCATTAAAACCATTGATATCCATGTCTATATATAACAGGTAACCTCATTATATTCATTGATTCATTATAGAGAGTCACAGAGAGCAAATCGCAGTCATGCATATCAACTTTGGACGAATATAAGTAAGCTAATAGAAAAAGAAAAATTAAAACTCCATGCTTAGTGCCTTATTTATGAATACAAATATCCTCTTGCAGTAATTCTACGAACTCCGCCCACTCTCTAACCACTATACCTCATACTTCTAGATATCGATCCCCTCTCTTTACTCGCAGTACTTGTATTTATAATTCTCCTGTGCTACCAACTCACCTTCCAGTGCCCTAAGATCTGATGCCAAGTGTCGAATGTGGTCCTTTATGCGAGCATGCTCCTCTAGGCCTGAGCTTTCCACTCCATCTAATGATGATCTTCTAGAATACTCCATCCAGGACATGCTCTTTCTTGGGCAGCCTATCGCCAAGATGGCATCTTATCTGCGTGTAACCGATCATGCTTTTCATGTGTTCTGCCTTAGGTGCCCAAATTGACTAAGTCTTAAGCCTCCTTTCATGTGTCGCATGAGCTATATGCTTCCTTAACTCTTTATTTCATGCACTTTTACCTTGCGCGCCTTTTCATAATTGGGACCCTGTGCGCCCACACGCCTTCATACTTGGTTAATACTATAGGGGTTTAACACATTGATGGAATGTAGATTGGATGGCTTATAAGGTAATATATCCATGGGCACCCTGGAGGATGTTGTACAAACCTACAAGTCTACAATGTGGTACAAGGTGTCTAAGGTGATTGGTCCAATCGTAAGTGATAACATGAATGTTCCCGTAGATTTTCACTCATGATTATTATACCCACAAATGATTATGCTATCAATACTAAGACTCTTCTCAAGTATAACAAAGACACCATAATAGTTTCATCAAATTTTTTTAGTGCAAATCCTCGTCTATAAGCACTCTTTTGATCTTATGATGAGTAATGAATGCTTTGACATATAAGGAACTATTATTTGGAATGTTTGGGTTTAAAAGGTCATGAGGACCAAATGATAAGATAGGGCTATTGAGTGAAATATTTGCAATCAAGGCTTGAAATTGTTGGGTATTGATGTCCTTAGGAACACGTGCATCATGTAATGTGTGAGTAAGGATGTCTTGGAAAATAGGTGATGTTTTAAGAAAATCCATAAGGGAGATTTTTGCGGATGTTTTCTCTAATTGTTTGATAATATCATAGGAATTGGAGAAAGATTTTGTATTGGATGTTAGTTTTGGATTAAAAGTAGATTAAGGATTAGATGTTTGAGGTATTGTAGATGTCGAAGGTTGTTTGACAGTACCTAACCTTCTTTTATGTTGTGGTTACTACACAGTCAGGAGTTTTTATTTTAATGGTACCAACAATGTTGGGTTCTTGATTGATGAATGATATGATTGAGTCATATTCAACATTGTTAGATGTTTGGTTCTTGTCCTTTTGAGCTATTTTGGTTTCATTGTGCTTGGGAAAAGGGTAATTGAAAAGTATTCACAACATTAATTTTATTTGTACCACGTTGTCTTTTTGTTTCCTTTATTTGAAGGGTCTTATGATTAGATAAGCAATCATATCCACATTTGTTAGGTGACAAAATACGCTATAAATAATTTCTCTAAGTCAAGTTAATTATCTTTTTCTAAACTCATGAGGAGTGGATTCCTTATTAGGAATGATGATTAGTTGTTTAGTTGATTTGTTTGGTTTGGATTAGTTATTTTGAATGTTATAAATGTGGTAAGAATCAATGATTTCGTCATTCACAATATTATGGTTTTGATTGAAAAACCTTGGCTTGTATTGATTTTGACTATCATATTTGTAAGGGGATTCTTTATTAGGCCCTTAGAAATGAGGGATTTATCAATTTGTGTCCCCTTTTTGATTACTTACTCAAATTTGGTTAAGAAATTAATTTGTATTTGGAATGATAGTTCGGGATTGAGATTAGGTATAAATATTCTAACCAATTATTTCTCAGAATTGAACAAAGGAATCAACTTACGATCCCTTGCCATATTTAGAGAAATGATGTGAATGTTTCATTGTTTCTTTGATTTTTATTAAAAAGGTCCATCATGGTAATCTTAGAGTCTAACTTAAAGGAAATTTTTAAACAATTTTTTTGAAAAGTCAACGTAAGTGGTAATAAAAGTGGAGAATGAAAATGTATGCATGATGTTTCATCTTTACAGAATCAAATTTCTCTAATCCATATTAGTAATCAAAATCTTAAGGATGAACTCATCTGGAAAGATTCTTTTGATGGGGAATACTCTGTTAAATCAGGATATAATTCTTTCTTTGTATCCATGGAAAGTGAAATTAAGTGGCACAAGTTGTGGATGCGAGTTAACCCCTAGAGTGAACTTCTTTTGGTGGCTAATCATTAATGGAAAGATCCTAACTAATGACAACCTCATCAAGAAGGGATTCATCATGCCGAATAGATGTTGCATGTGTCAGAAAGAGGCAGAAGATATAAAGCATTTATTCCTCCATTGTGAGTTTGCTTCCAAAATTTGGCAGCTTGTTTTTGCAAAGTTTAATCAGAGATGGATTTTTCCCCTTACCTGTCTTCAGGCCTGGGAACAATGGGACTCTCCGTTTAAGCATTGTGTGGTGAAAATATTGTGGCAACTCATTTTACCCCACACTATGTGGAGAGTTTGGAAGGCTCGTAATGATAACATTTTCAGAAACAATAGAAAGGCATGTAACAAAGTCTACAAGGAAATTATCATTGTTGTGCAAGATAATATTGCTAGATTTAAACCTCCTAAAAATAGGCTTTACCCTGAGAAGGAAGAATACATCCTGACTGATTGGAATATTGACACTGTCAATAAGAATAACAATGGTATAGATAGAAACACAGTCGATGGATTAAGCCTCCCACTGATTGGTACAAGTTAAATTTTGATGGGGCCTCAAAAGGCAATCCGGGGGACTCTGGAGGAGGGGGAGTCATCAGAGATCAAAGAGGCTGTTTTGTTGCTGCTTTTTCTGGGAGAATGGGCAGGCAGACTAATCATTACTCTGAAGCCCTGGCGGCTCTTTGGGGTATAAGACTTACCAGAGATTGTAATATTCTAAATATTATAATTGAAGGTGATTCTCTGAATATCATCAATCTTTTAAACAAAAAGCAACACCCCAGCTGGTCAATCAGAGATTTCATTGGGGAAGCTATTGATATATGCAAGAGCTTTGAAAATGTTAAAATCACCCACACCTATCGGGAAGGAAATAGGGTCGCAGACAGTTTGGCTAACCTCGGTGTTACTAATACCTTTCAAACTTGGCTTAGGGGGGACGTTCTGCCCACTCAAATCAATAAAGCCATAATCAATGATCTACATGGCCGAGAAAATCAGCACTAACGGCTGTAATATGGACGCTAATGTGTGGATCCTCAAGTACAATATGATGACATCACATAAGATATGGATGATTGATGCGATATGTGTGAGATGGACTGTCATCATTTCTAGGCATAGGAGGAAAGCCGAGGAGCGGGGAAATAATTACAAGTATGGTATAATAATTAAACCTACTTTCATGGAAAGGAAAGATTCAAAAACCAACATCAAAGCTCTGCCTGTCCCGCATAGTGATAGCATTTTTACTGTTGAGAACAGGAAAAGGAACAGTGGAAACATGGGGGGTCTACCTTGCAAAACTGAACCGACCCACAATCCGGCATGGAAAGAGGATACGGTGCTTTGGAACTACCTTCAAATCAGGGGTCTGTCTAATTTAATTGAAAGGATTCAAGGATTTGACCAAGACATTTCTATCAGATTCACCCAGGGATGGAAGAATCAGATTGTCAAATACAAGTAACATGGAGATTGAGATCACGGAAGAGCTCATCACCCAGATCATGGGCCTCAGCCTGGAGGGCACCAAATTCTTCAATAAGAAGGTGGACAGGGAGGTGGAGACCAAGAAGTTCCTGGACGATGGGGAGAATCTTGAATTCGTGACTGCTGGCATCAAGGTGGCATCGATTCCTGAGCCTTTTGCTGAGCTTGCCAGGATGGTTGTTAGGTATGTAACTCTTGAAGGAAGATTTGTGACTATACCTCAAAAACATTTGATATTTCTTAATCACTTTCATAGAAATATCATCATCATCTTTCCTCACTATTTGATAAACTCGCTGGAGAAATCAATTAGGGAAGTTCAGAGCCACTCTAGGGCTGTCCCTTTGCACCAAGGGCTTATCCTCCTGATCCATCGCCAGTTTTCTAGCTGCCCCCCATGAATCCTACCCCACCTTCTTCCTCCATACCTCCACTTGCTCACACCACTTCCACCCCCTGCTAAAAAGGAAAATTGAAGCTGCTGATTCCAGTAAGAAAAGCAAGAGCATAAAAGCTAAAATCCCTTCTTCTCAATGGGTCCTAAGGAGCCACAAAGACTGGAACTTCTTTGAGAACCTCCTACATATCGTAAACCGATGGAGGATCCCAAGGAGGAGAAATTAATGGATAGAGTGGATAGGTTAGAAAAGGAGATACAAGAGCTCAAAGGGACTATAAAAAATATGGAAAGAGCTAAGGGAAAAGGAATTCTTCAAAGTGATGATAAAGAGGGGTTATTGCTGAAGTCGTCAAGAAGCTACAGTCTTTGGATGGCAGAATGGGGAATGTAAAAAGTCACAATGACTGCATATTATCTACCCTTAAAAGCATTTATAATTTCATTAAACAACATGTTCATAGTGTCTGCAGTTTAAGTGGGATTAATGAAGACATTTGGGGCCCTAAAGAGAAAAGGGATATTGCAATTGCTCAGGCGGATATGAAAGACTCCTCTCAGGCCACTGCCATTGCCTTCTTCATGTCGTTGTAGGCTATCAAGACCAAGATTGATAGGGCTATCAAGTAACAGGTTGCTGTGTTGCTATTTTTTGGCTGCGAAGTTGCTGTTATCTGGCGGTTCTGGAGCTACTTTTTGGTGGAGTTTTATATGTTGAATCTCTTTTGGTTGCTTTTTGATCTTTTCTGCTTCTTTTTGGATCATTGTTCGTTTGGATCCTTTCTTCACATGTATTGTCATATTTGGTATTGAGCCCTCTTAGGTTGGCCGTTTTTCCCTCTCTCCGGGCTATTTCTCTCACCTTTACTATCTGGCTTTTGAGCCCTTTTGTATAGGGTATAGTCCCTTCAAAACTATTTTCCCTTAATAAAAAAAAATGTAAGTGGTAATAAATACTTTTGAAAGGTGTCGGAACGAATCTAAATTTTTCCTCCTAATCTTTTAGGGAAAATAGGAAAAGGTATATGTCATCATATGCTACTTCTTGGTATTGCATGAAGAATTATTTTACATGTTTTTTTGGATAGTTTTTTCCTTTGTATTTTTTGAATTTAGGAGTTTCAAATGATGGAGGAAATGGTATTTGTAACATGGCCTTATCAAATGGGTAAGGACAAATTTCCTCAAAGTTAATTTTTTTGGTATGTTTTCATAACCTTGTGATTTTTTCTTTCATGTTCTTCCATTCTTGTGTAAATGGAGAGTTTTGTTGAGGGGTATATATTATTTCATCGATTTTGTGACTAGGTTACTTTTATTCTTTTTGTTTGAGTTTTGGAGCCTTATAGGCCATGTGAGTGAGTTGTTGTGTCATTTCATGAATTTTTTTCTAACAAGGCTTCATTAGATGTTTTTGTTGAATCATTAGATGTGTGATTTTGTTTACTTGATTTGGGCTTGTCTAAAAGGTGACTCAAGTTTTCTTCACCAAAATCAGAAGGTAGCTTCACCCCCATTTCTAGGATGTAAAGAAGTTATTGGTTTATATTTTATATCAACAATGTGTCTACTTGTTCTTGTTCTTCATCATTGAGTTCGAGTTGTCTTACCTCATTCTCTTCATCCAAACTATCATTTCCAAGAGGATTGAATCCATCAAGGTTATTATAAATATTGTGACTCTTATTATGAGTAACCACCATGTTGCTAATAGGTAAGAACCTAGGTAATCTCAAAAGTTGGATAAGTGGTTAATCATATGGGATAGGATTGGATTTTTTTACTTGGTGTTTACTCATAAATGTGTTTAAGGAATCAAGTTCTAGTTTGATCAAAAGGGTTTGTATCAAAGGATAAAATTCAGTTTTGGATGGGGTAGATTGGATTATTGATTTTGATTGGATTGGATTTGATTTGAATAGTGTTTATGGATAATTTTTTTGATCTACAAGACTTGATTCAATAATAAAAGAATATGTATAAACAACAAACAATGTTTTTGATATGTTTTGGCTTAAGAGGTAAAATATCATTGAGAAGTGTAAAGTTTAATGCAACAAATAGAATGTTGTGGAATAATGGATGCAAGGCTCTTATCACTCCAAATAGATGTGTCTTTCGATATATCCCAGTCCTGATATACCAAATCTACCATGGGCATAAAAGTGGTATGGGGAACCCTTGGAATACTGAAAGAGACTCACCTAATCAATAATAGCCCTCTTAGAGGAGTGAATCACCACTCCAATGATGGTTTATTGAATAGGTGGTAGGGTAATGAGGGAATGAATGTGTGTATGGTGTCCTTATTTCTCCTTGAATAATTTATAGGGATGATGCCAAAGACTTCATTATGATAATTATTTTAGGTATATGCTCACAGTAACCTATCATGATATCTTTACCTATAAGTGGGGGACAAAGGTGAGGAAATAACCAAATGTTGTTTTGAGACTAAGTCTCAAGTGTAATGTAATGCAAAATGATTGGTGCATGGTAGTGAAATCCACATCACTGGTGTAGCTAAGTGGTGATGAAATCCATGTCACTACGTGTAAATACAAGTATAAATGGTTATAAACAAGTTCTTTCCAACTTTGATGAAAAGAAATGTGAAAATGACAAGTAAAAGAAAGCTATATCTATCTATTTTAGTAATTTTTTAGTTTTCTTTGAAAAAGGAATCCTGATGCAAGCGAATTAGTTTTTTTCTTTATTTATACTTCTCTTTGATTACAATCTCTATAAATATTGTAAAATAAAGTTAGCCAAATACAATTAAAAACTTCAACTATTTATAATTCTCAAGTTTTCCCAAAGGGCACGAGAGAAGAGCATACGGGGTTTGGTTGTAAAAAAATTAATTATGAAATCTGTTAGATTAGAATATGAAACAATATCAATCACTTTTAATTCTCAAGATCACCTAAAGGGTGTGAGAGAAGAGAATACATGAGGTTGATTGTAAAAGTGAAAGGGATGATTAATAAAAATATATCAACTACTTTTAATCTTCAATATCCCTCAAAGGCACAAGATAAGAACATGCACAAATTTTGATAAAAAGATAAAAAGGGAAAAATATGATGAATATTAGCTCTAAATAAATTTTATTTTATAAATAATCATGTGGAAAAATGTTAGAAAATTACAAAAAGCAACATGGGAGTAAAAATTAGTATTCTAGAAATTTTTAAAAATCAAGATTTTGATGAGAGAATGCTAGCATATATAATCATGCGAAACACAATTTTTAACTATACTAGTGCACCTAGAATTATAAGGAAACACACCTATGCATAACATTGGTGAAAATAATTGAACAAAAGTGCAAAGAACATGATGTAGACGTAGATTTGTCTTCTATCAACACAGAATATTTTAACAAAAAAACACACATAGTTAGTATGCTAGTGCGGGGAGTAAGATGAAAATGTAGACCGATAAATTATAAATAAAATAAAATAGAAGCACATGTTAGGTTATAGAGATGCAGGTAAATGCATGGTAGTGCAACCAATAAAATGGTAGTGTAGAAATGTCAACGCTCTCACGGATGTAAAAATAAAAGAGATAAGCATGCTAATGTATATCAAGAGCTACATTAGCACATTGAAGATGATGAAAATTAAGATCACATGTACTTGAAAAATGGTAGACTACGACAAAAAACCTATGTTTTTTGCAAGTTTCTCTCGATTCAACTCACTAAATAACCTGCAAATTGGCCAAGTAACCTTTAAACACTAAGAAGAACACAAAAATGAGGTTAGTTCTACAAAAATGGATAAAAATGTCGTGGACGTCCCATCGGCATGCAGAATGTATACATGAGAAAATGTAGAAGTGATAAAGTATAGACAACAAAATAAAGGTAAACATTTCCTAAAAAAATCCTTGCAACCTTAGATTGGACTAGCTGAAGAGTGGGGTTAAGTGACACTCTTGTTGTATCTTGATGATATATTTGAATTCTTTTATATGTGGATATTACAAAACACTCCAAATGGAAAGAGAAACAAATTTATGAGAAATGGATGAATGAATGATGATGGATTTGATTGATTGGATTTGTGAGTGATCAATTAGACATCATAAGGGTGTGTCTAAGTGATTTTAAATAATATCTTGGTAGAGTAACACTAAAAATTCTCCAAGCTTCTAATGATGAATTGAGAGGAATGGGGCTTATTATTTATAGATGCAGAAGAAGCCATGGATTGAGGAAGGTTGAATTGAATGAGTAATAGGATATTGATTTCATTTTCTTTATATACCATGGTTGATTTGTTCCGTGTAGTTATCTCTTTGAATGATAAATTAAGAGGCTTTATTTCTTGATTTTCTTGGTTGTACGTGAATATTTTCTTCCATGTTTGTAGAATTATATAACTTGAGTGGAGTGACAAGTTCAACTTGAGTGAGTTGGATAGTGAAGTGGAGATGAGTGGAAGGTGAGTAGATAACTAATTGTAATTTATTTAAATAGCAAAGTAAATTATCCAAAGGGTGTATAGTGTATAAAATTAATTCTAGAAGTGAGATACGGGTGAATAATGAATCTAGTATTATTTTTGGATGTTATAAAGTGTTATGGGTATTTTTGGGGTGTCTACACTTGTCGATCATTATCTCATAAAAGAATCATGCACAATTTAGATTGATCTTGTTCTACCGTCCATCAAGCTCATATTTAGTTGAGACAAGTAAGAATAAGCTAAGTCACTCTAATCCTCTAGTTTCTTGTACTTGCATGTTTGTATTTACATATTTATGATATGTATGATTGATCACTAGTTCTCTAATTAAGATTTAATTTCAGTTAAATAATTTGGTGAACCCAACATTTGCATGATTTTTATTGGATATATTATTCTCCAAATCATAGTGGCTATAATTTTTTCATGTTTTCTATTTTATGCCCATTACCCATAGCGGTTGGTTTGGTCATCCACAACATATTGAGCTACCCTTGTTATAAATTTTAGAAATTGAGAGGGGGGTAAATTAGTGTTTGTTCAAATGTTTGAACTAATTTATGATTCTTCAACCATCCAAAATTAAACAATCTTAAGCATGATGAAGTATGAGAATTAAAACATGAGAGAGAGAGAGAGAGAGAGAGAGAGAGAGAGAGAGAGAGAGAGAGAGAGAGAGAGAGAGAATTACACACACATGAACACTGATTTTAATGTGGGAAACCCTTGAAGGGATAAAAACCCACTGAAATCAAGGAACTAGCTTGGAATTTTTTTCCTTTTACAGTTACAATGATTTCTCGTTAAGAATCTACTCAACTTGAGGCTACAACCCCAAATTTTTGTTAATCTACTACTTAAAATTATGAAAGCATCAAATTTCTTAGAAGCTATAACTCCCAAAACTTCAATCATGCTTCTACCCATTTCTTCTGTAAGCTATAACTCACAAGGAAGCTTCAAATCCCTCTTTTAAAAGCTACAACTTAGTCTTCAATAAGATGGTTGATCACTCTAAGTTTTATGTCTTAATACAACATGTTGTGATCTCAAAATCAGTTCATATATCTTTTAATTTCCCTTTCTACCCTAGCTGAAAACATGCTTGCACAAGGCTTATCTCATACAAACACTCTTGCATAATCCTTTACTCTAAAAACTAGTCTTCATACATTATTTACTCTCTCTTGAAATAAAAATTTACATGAAAAATTTAATTCTTATATCATCAAGAAAAACCTTCTCACATGTCTCTTGCACTTCATATTCAATTTGAAATAATTTCTCATCTCATTGTAACTTGAATTGGATAAATAAGATGACCTCATACAAATTGAAAATTAGCAATGATTGCCTACGAATTGTTATTAGATCACATACAAAATTTTTCAGACCTATCAAGTAATTTATAACCTTAAATTTGATCACTCAATGACTCCTAAATTCGTTTCACACCTGAAGATATTCCTACTATAACTGAAATTTGAGTTTTGACATTTGTTTTTAAGCGCCTTGTCAGATTTTTGTCTTCTTTCTTCCTTGATTTGAGTTCTCTTGTCTTATGAATAAATATGCCTTATGAAAAGTGTTTAAATCATGAAAGTGAGTTAATAAAATATTTATTTTCCTCTATAAACACTTCACATTCTTCCTTCTATGCCATTTTCCTCTATAAACATTATCGAAGGTGCATTTATCTACTTCTTGAAAGCTCTAAATTCTGACATAGCAATAATGATACTAGTCTATGGGAGGAAAACAATTTCCCAGAGCTTATGCCATAGCTATTAGAGAAGATAATTTCTTAATTCAGGTAGGAAAACTTGCACCTAGGCCACCTATGCCTCTCTATCTAGAAATGGGGAAGCATACAACCAAAAAACAACCGAGTTGGCCCCTATTACAGCTCCTATAAATCAGAGCAATAGTGAGGCCTCCACTTCATCTAGAAATTCTAAGGAGCTCCAAGAGGTCATGAATAAGTTACAAGAAGTGTTGAATTGGAAACAAGCCTTAGGGAATGAGGTGGTAACCATAAAGAATCCACAAGCTCAAAATTTCATACCTTATCAGCCTCGGTAGCTTGCCAAATAGACCCCCATATCAGCCCAAATAAGCCTCCTACTCAAGCCGCTAATCAAAACCAAGGGTAAATGCTTGTTGCTAGGCCATTCCAACCTTATAATCCTAATACAATATCTTCATCGAGGGCCTTGGTTTTGGTCCAAAACAACATGACATAAGAGTATGAGTGGTATTTTGCTTGTAATCAACCGAATAATCAAGCGACACACTTCAATGGTGCATTGAGCCAAGATTTGATGGTGAAAATAATCGATGTCCCTCGGGAAGCAAGTGAAGAAGAAAATAAACAACAAGCCACTCAAGAAACACCTCTAAGTGAGACAAAACTTATGAACTGGAAATTAGAGGACTTCGTGGGATTAATCATCCTCCTTTCCAAGGAGTGGTAGCTAATACATGGTGAAAAAGGAGGAACATAGAGGAAGGGACGCCATCTAATAAAAGTAATTATTAGCATTCTATTGCACTTCAGGGTGTTAGCAATGTAGTCTACTTTACCAACTCCTTTAAACCCCAAATGTATGGCCTATCACCCAACATTAGTTGGGTGCTCACCCAAGGCACGTGTAGGCGCCGAGCCCCTCCTTTATGTGAGATTTGTAAGAATGTATTCCATTAATGGAGGAATGGTTGTAGAAACAGAAAATACACATATCCATTATAGTAAATAAGTAAAAACACTGAATCTAAGCATAAATGAACCATAACAAGGATGTATACATTATAACAATATAAAGGAATCAAATCTGAACCATGAGTAATACGAAGAACACTAGGGTATGAACCCATGAATAGAGATATATAAAATAACCCATCATATATTGATTAACCAACATTTATAGTAGCCATATTACATCAAAGAGGGTCATATCAGACCAAGTACATCAAGGAATGACACTCTAACCCTACAAAATGACTCTGCACAAAGAGCCCTAACTATATTCTTCCATGCACCTAAATATTTCTTGACTGGTATCTCTCACCATCTCTTTTATCTCTTGCAGCTTCTATCTCCCTCATCTTACATGCATCACTCCACAAACATCTCTTTATTTGTACCATACACCCTTATTTTTAGATCCAAACACATCCTTAAAGAAAATTAGGATCTCTCCTTCACCGCCTCAGCTTCACTCATGAGCAATCCACATGCCAGGTGAAATCATGAACCTCCATGATCGAGTGCCTATGCCAGCTTTCTAAAAACCCGATTAGCCTCCACTAACCATAATGATTCCCCTCTAGAATATTATTTTCATGGAATATTATTTCCTTGATCTCAAGACTCTAATTTGTAACCTTATCCACTCATCACACCTACTCATGTCTTTACGTGTTTTCCATGTAGTACCATATCCAATGATGTGGCTAAGTCTTCAAACCCTATCCCGATTCCACATGCCAACTTGTGCTTGATCCATGTGTACTCTACCATTTTGTTGCAACTCCTTGAACTTCATGTGCACACTCCTATTCTTCTACATGTCATTCCTTGAGTGCCTTTTCCTTACTTGAATTGCGCACGCTGATTCTCTACTCCGGGACTTAGCCACTTTTCTGGGCTCAACATTACCCCACACTAAATGTGTTTTCCATCCTCAGAAACACTCTACTTTTTCAAAAAATAATAAATAATAGGAGAAAGAAATATCCACGCATGGCTTATGCCAAAGAAAAAAATAATTTTGTCACTACTGTACAAGGATTGTGAAGTCTTTATTTAAGGATGCTTCAATCTTATTCCAAGCATCCACCTCATTCTACGCTTGTTGAAATAAATCCCCTATCAATGCGTTGAATTCATGAAATGATAACTCTTCACATTTAGCCTTCAATGTATCAACAATAATTTCGGTATGTCTACTAAGGTTTCTCAAAGTGTGTCCATCCTCCATGTAACCCGAGGATATAATTCCTTCACTTTATTTCTAATCGAGACCCTTAAGATTTCAATCACCTCGGACTTCTTCTTGACTTATACTATGATATTTTCCCATTCCACCCTATTACCCTTGTTATTTTCCTAGAACTCCTTTAGGTCCACCTCATGGGTAGCAACCAATACACTTGCCACCCTGTCCTTGTCTCCACAGTTGTCATAGACAACTTCGGCCATGTGTGTTGCGGTTTTTACAGAGGCAAGGAGCTCGGAGTACCGAGTTATGGTCTCCCAATTTTCAACTTCTCTTGTTCTCTTTGTCATGCCAAAACTTCCTTCACTGACTCCAGCGCAAGTGGTTTCCTCTCCATTGTGATCATGCGTGTCAAGTCCTCTAGGTAGTGGAAATATGACTCATACTTCTACTCAGGAGGGGCCAAATCTAGGCACTTTAAGATAATGGAGTTTGAGATAGTCTCCGCCTTCTTGTAGGCTTCGCACACCCTCCCCTTTTCTTCTCTCAACTCATCCCTCAGCTACACAATTATTGATTCCTTCTCCTTGATCTCCTTCTCTCTCTCTCTCAATTATCTCCTTATTATTTTCCTCCAATTCTTCCTCCAAGGATCTGATTCTATTATTCCTCTCGAATAACCTTGCCTCTACTTCCACATACAAATTGTTGAGCATGTTACAAGCCTCCTCATCCATTAGCCACTTAGCATCCACAATAGGATTCACCTCATTGGGGTTCTACATTTCTATTAATGCATCTACATTAACTTCAAATTTGGGCTCATCAACATGGGAATCAAAGGTCCATCAAATCTTCCTTGTGCACATGTATGCACTACCTCTATCAAATGACGACCAACAAAAGAGTTAGTCTGTGGGAACCATGCTCTAGAAACACATGCATAGGACCTTTTTGGATCACTGACATAAGTCATTATGGGTCCTTATGCTTCTCTTGCACCCTTTCCATTGGTATATGCTACCTTCGGGAAGCCAACCGCTAGACTCTTCTCCTTGTCTACGCTCTGTTTTAATATTTCTTCAGCATTGTGCTCCACCTCATGCTCTACCAAGTTTTGTATGATATCTACCACCTCCTTTTCCATAGTTTCATCCAACTTCCCTCCGGTTAAGTGTGGGGTCTTCTACACATTCATATCCACCTCTTCACTTCCTCCCATATCTTAAGTTTATTCCTCGTATTCATTCTTCTCCTCATCGATTCATTTCCATCATACATAGGGGATTCTCACCTTCCTCGGCACTCCTCATTCTCCTCCTTAGACTCATTACCCTTCATGCTCTCTGTCTCCTCAAAGTCTGAACTCTACACCATCTTTTGCTTCTTCTTCACTGGTGACTCCTCTATCACAGGGGACCTTTCCTTCTTGGGTGACTTCTCCTTCACGGGGATTTATTCCTTTGAGTGTAAGTACTTGGGCCCACACTTGACTCTTGCACCCCTACGATTTGAGCTATATGTGCACTCAACACCCTACTTGTTGTAGTTTCCTCCCTCTCTCTCTTTGCCCCTTTCTTCCTTCTGGTAGGGTCCTTAGGGATGGAGACATCATCCTCAACATATGCACCCTTTTCAAACTTGGGTCTTAGGTGTATGTACACCCTTGTCACCATTTTTCCTGCAAGTGGTAATGTTATGGGCCTTAGCATATGTATGTCATGAGAGACATACTTCTCCACATATGCCCACTTTTTAGGATACACCAATGTCCTACGCAACGTGCGGTGCTCTTGATCTACCTCACTTAGATCAAATATAAGTTTCTTGGCCTCCTTGAATCTATTAACTACGCTTTGAAAATACTTGTGCTATGAAGGAAAAGGGTAGTTTACACCATGGGCTCTTAGTGCCATCTGTTAATGTGAATCTGCCAATGTAGAATTGATGGTATACTATAAATTCAGCCTCATCCTTCACCAAGGATGGCTATTGTTTTGGAATTATCCATTCGCCCCAAATGTATTGCGCATTTGTTTATACCACTTCTCCAAGTGCAATTTATATGTAGTAGTAATTATATCAAAAGTTTATGCTTCAAACCTCTTAATAGGGAATGGTCCTCATCAGGGTACTCCCATACGTAGCTATTAGGCCCATCAGAACTCTAATCTATGAAAATACAATAGTAAGAAGGATGTTACCATACATGATTTTATCCCCATCACTGTGACATCTATGATATCCTCCATAATGAAGGCCGAGAGGTTGTAGATCGTTCCCTCTGAAATCTTCCTGTAAATATTCAACCATCTCTTGTTCACTTGCATCCATCACTCTTGTCCATTCAACTTGGTGAGTAGGTGCGTGACCATATTCATGGTTGGGTTGGTGATCTTGGTGATATCAAAATAGCATGAGCCCTTCTTGTATTCATATGCCATGGCTGTTTCCTTGACAACGTCCTTTTCACCCAAGTCATCCTCCAATGATTCTCCCATGTAGATAAGTCCAGTGTATTTAGAGATCAACTGAGCAGTTAAGCGCATTATCCTCCCTACAAAGTAAAAATAATCTTTGTGCACACGTGACATCATCCACTGGTATAACCTTTCAGGTTTTCCAAAATATGGTAACTCATAGAGTTACAAAATTCCAACCTTCTCCAATGTGGTCTTCATAGAGTCATCATACACAAGTTTGTCATCCTGTGTCCTTTCTCTTGTAGGGTGAACTAGCTCTAATGCCATCTCTTTCTTAGCGGTGCTTTTCCTATGGTTATAATCAATTATATTCATACATGAGACACCCTATCCATCCCCAATGGAATGCCATCTGGGTACTGCATCTCTATGTACCACTCATTAAAACTGGTTGATACGACTAGTTTTTCCTTTCCATTGCCCTTTCCCTTCTTTGGTGAAGTGTTTGATCCTTTCCTTAGTGCCATTTTTCTCATTGAGCACTTGTAAATTCATCCTTGTATCATTATTTAACACTACTCAATCCCTCATCTCCACTAATCCTATGAAATTTCTTTAAAACCCGTGCCCTAGCTCTGCAAACCCTAACCTGGAAAATGCTCCTTCCACAAGACAATGTAAATACTCATGAGAATCCACCAAAAAATCCTCCGGGAATGTCTCGTGTTATCTATTCCACTTTGGTTCACAAATATGTCAAATTCTCTACTTCACACACAACTCTTCACAAAATTTCTTGAAAGGATGCCCTAGTTTGCAAAAGCTTTTAAAAAAACAAACGAAAGGTTAAAAAAATAACTTACCCCGAACTTCTATTTATAGATTTTTACTTTTTCCCACATTAACTCCCATGCTACCTACCATCATACAATCACATTAAAGTTGGATTTTTCCAACACTATCCTCATGAGTGTTTTGTCTAATGCTTTTCCTTCACTTGTAAACTCATGCGAAACTCCCACAAACTTCTAGTGAGTAAAAATGCATCGACCACAAAACCTTATGTGCGCTCATAGCACCGAAGTTAATATTCCTCTACGTCTTAATCCTAGTTCTTGTCACCAATTACCTCATATTGCTCTACAATTTTATCACTGTACATTGTTTTCATAAAGCTTTTGACACCAATCCCCACCCATAATTACTTCTTCTACGCATGATCCTATGAACCCATTTGCTTTTGATTTTATCATTCAGTCCGCCAATAAACATCACTCCCAGCACTTGCTTCTTACCACACTATTCACTGAAACTCTTCTTTACACTCTCTACCCCACACTAAATAGATGCACGGTCCTCTATGCATAAAACCCCTTTAGATAGTAACTGGCTATTGGCACACAAGCACGCCCATAATAAATGAAACTAAAAGAAAAAGCATAACAACGATGAAAGGAAACACATATAAAGGAAAATGCATTAAGGGAAATCCTAAGCTAAATGGAAATATTGCCTTATTTACAAACACATTGAAGACTTATTTATAGTAGGGCTTTAGCCTACTCCCATTGAAATAACTAGGCAACATTGTTCCATCCAATGCTTGTAACTTGCAAGTGCCTAAATCAAGTATATGGGATATAACATATGGTCCTAACCAATGTACTTTAAGTTTTCTAGGATGGCGTAGAAATTTTGAATCATATAGAAGAACCATCTGCCCAACCTCAAACTTCTTATTTTTAATATGACGATCATGTCATGCCTTTTGTCATGCTTTCTCCATCTTGACTCTATCTAGAAATGGAACGCCTCTCATCCAACTCCATAAGTTTATCAATGCACTCCTCTAATGATTTCTCATCATCCAATCCTCACCTTTGTATGCAATACACATGGATGGTAACATGAATTCCACAAGAAAAACCACCTCTGTGCTAAATACCAATTGAAAAGGAGTGGCTTTGTTCAATATTTTATAAGTTGTGCAATATTCCCATAGTACTATAGAGACTTTATCATCCTAGTCCCTTCTTCCGACATCACAAATATTAGTTAATGTGTGGCTTAAAATCTTGTTAAAGGCCTCACAATTCCATTATCCTGAGGGTGATAGGGTGTAGTTTTGTGATGTGCCACCATAAAATGTTAATAAGATTCTAACTGTCTCATTCAAAAATGAGTACCCCTATCACTAGTTAAACTCAATGGGCATCCATATCTGCTGATTATATTCTCCCATAAGAACCTATTTGTTATAGCCACAATGTAATCCTTTGTAGGCACCGCTTCCACCCACCTTGTAAGATAATTTGTACAAGTGATAATATAGCATGAACCTATCTGTGCATGGCTGGGAAATAGGTCCCACAAAGTCAATTTCCCATTTTTCAAATGGTTCTACACTAGCAATGGGTATTAATGACATTTCATCTCTTTTCCTTGGCTTCCCAAGGTGCTGGAAATGGTCACATGACTTGCAATACTCTATAAAATCCTTATAAATTATCTCTCACCAAAGACCTATTAATAGGATCTTGCGTGTGGTCGAATTCCTTACATAGTGACCAACCGTAATGCCACCATGAGCTTCCTCCATGAATGTTGTACATTCATGTTCTAATACACACCGATGTAAAACCTCATCCTGACCTAGCTTGTATAGGTCTCCACTAATCAATATATAGGGAGTGGTGTATATAGCCAATTGCTTTTTCTCCAAGGCATTGATTCCTTCAGGTGCCACACCCATTCGTAAGAAAACACCAATATATTCTAAATCAGAGGGCACACACTGCAATATGAAAAACTATGCATCTGACAATGTGTCCTCAATGGTTTACATGTCCTCCCCTTGAGTTAATCTATGATAGATGGTCAGGTCCCAAGTTGTTCTTTCTTAGTTTTACAATAACCGAAAATTTGAACTCCTAAAACAATAAGATCCATCGACATATGTGCCCTTGCAAGATATTCTTGTTCACCAAGTACTTGAGTTTCATATGATCCATGTAAAAGATAAACATAGTAGCTAATAAGTATTTCCTGAACTTGTGCAACTCATAAATCATAGATAACACTTTGCACTCCTTATTGTGTAATTCTACTTAGCTGGAGTTAATTTTCTACTTGTAAAACACAAAGGGTGATCAATAATACCTTCTCCAATTTATGCTATAACTGCTCCAATTTACATACTTGATGCATCCACATGCACATGAAAATTCTTATTCAAAGATGGAAAGTGCAAAATTGGCGCAATAGTAAGTTTATCATTCAATGTGTGAAGCCACTTCCGTGCTTCACCCCAATAGAATTTACTCTTATGTTTCAACAACTCTTCCAATGGTGCAGAGATCTTGGCATAGCCCTTGATGAACTCTCTGTAGTAACTTGTATACCCTAAGAATTTTTGCACTATGCTTTGATTGGTAGGCTCCTCTAGACCTAAAATAACAACAACTTTGGCAGGATCTACCAATAAGCCTTCCTTACAAATAATGTGACCTAGTAATGTGCCAAAAGGAGTAACAAAGACACATTTCTTAATGTTTAAAGAGATACTTAACTACATGCACCTCTCAAACATCAATCTCAAATTTTCACATTGATCTTTTACTAACCCATATACCGTCCAATCATCCAGGTAAAATTACATAAATTTATGGATGAAGTCTTGAAAGGCTTGCACCACGATGCGCGAAAATATAGTAGGCACGTTCTTAAGCCCAAAGGGAATAACCGTATAAGAAAAACTTCCCCATTCAATGGTGAACATAGTCTTTTCTGGTCTTCTTTCACAATCCTTACCTGGTGATAACCTGAGAATCCATCTATAAAAGAATATATTTCCCACCCTACTACACCTTCCAAGATATCTTTAGTAAATGGGGTTGGGAAAGGATCTATGACACATGCAACATTCAAGTCTCTATAGTCTACACATATCCTTATCCTCCCATCCTTCTTGATACTAATCACCATTGGGCTCACCCATTCAGATTCCTCAATTACCTCAATGATTCCAGATTCTATCATCTTATCAATTTCCTCCTTAACCTTTATGTGCAAATTTGGGTTCATCTTGTAGGGCCTCTTTCTAACAGGGCACACACCTTCTTTTAACTTAATCCACATTTCCCCTAATGAGTGATGAACTCCCTTTAATTCATGGTACCCATGCGGGAATAAGTATTAGAATTCGTGCAACAACTCCACTATTTTGAAACCTCCTAGTCCATCTAGTAATCTCCAATGATAGCTTCTTTTGACTCTACTTTTGTACCAATGTTAACTTTATTTTTTTCAAGGGCTCATGGTAGGTGAATGATTTCTCATCTACTTTTTCCAATAATTCACATGTACCTTCTATATGAGCAAGATCCAAATTTTCCACTTCCTTTTCATCAATCAGGTACACCAACGTACCCTTTTATTTTTCTAGGAAGGCATGCTCAAGGTGTACTTATTCTACTTCTTATATGAAGTGCCCCAACTTAGGTTCCCCTAAAAATATAGGATTCGGTCCTTGGCCATGGCACTATCTCCAAAGGTAAGGTGCTTGACTACCTGTAATGCCTCATTCATCGATGGCTTAGAACTTAGATACTCAAAAGTTTGAATAATATCTGTCATCAACTCTTGTCAATTTCCCGTCTAACAATGTAGCTCCGAATAGATATACCATGTCATGAACATCCTGCAAGGTGGAATAAAACTTATACACCCATAGTGAAGGAGACAAGGCTATTGAGCCTACCATCCAGGTTCTCTCACACTCCTAGATGTGGAATGAGGCGAGAATCCTTCCCATGATAGTCACATATTTTAGATGATGCATTCGTGGAGAAACCTAATAGAGAGTTTGATTCTCACTTTGCACCACTCTAGATAGTTATCCTAATGGGTTCCCCACCAAAGAACTATTATCCCGCACAATGTATAAGCAAGAATATTCTTCCTTTCTACTTGACATGTATATTCTATCTATATCCTATATATTCTTCCTTTCTACTTGACATGGTTCATACACATATTCTATCTATATCCTCTTCTCCTAAGGGTTCCACATAAGGCACAAACCTCCCATCTATTAGTGGAATAATGGCATGCTCCTTCTTGTTCTCAAAGCTAATGTACCCCTTGTTGAAGCACAAATCCACATTATTCATGTAACACTAGGGGTGTCCAAGTAATGATGAGAAATTTTCTACCTCAACAAGTTATAGAACCTCAAAATCCCCAGTAAAATTTTCCCCTTGAATGGTTATGGATGCATCCTTCAAAACCCCGATGGGCATAGCATTTGTCCTATTTTCCATGTACAACACATTTGAAGACAGCTGTAATGGAGGCCTCCCCATCTGATTCCATGCATCTAGGGTAAGGACATTGACCTCTACACCCGTGTCAATCAGTATGTTGCTTAAAATCCATCCATCAACCACCGTGTTTAGTGTGATTTCCTTGTCATAATCAATACTATGAGGAGGTAGATTAACATGTAAGACCTATCTCTCATGCTCACCTCTAACGCATGGTACCTTTTCTCTTAGCCATTATCCTAATAGAGGAATAATATTCTCCTATCACAACATTCAACATACTTCCCTAACCTCATCCATGTCCTTCTGGAGGACCTCAACGCTCTTCTTCTGCTCCAACTTCCGTGATTTCTCCTTTAGACACGAATCTCCCTCTTGCAGGCTCATAATCACCTCCATGGTCTCTTGGTAAACCTCCTTCTAATTGCTTAGATCTGGATACTTTCCATGTAATAATTTCTCTCATGTAATGAGGGCCTTTGCTTTGGTTCTTCCCTTGCGTGTGTGGCTTCCTCCGCATGGTTACTAATATAGGTTCTAAGTCGAGGGCTATGCACCACCATAGGTATCCATAGTAGATCAACACACTTCAAACTAACCATTCTCACACCCCTGTCCTTATTTTGGTTTTGGCTCATGTGTTCATACAACATAGAGAACTCTTTATACTTATGCTTATTTCTCGCACTAGGAGCACTATAGAAAATCAAGACACTCACACTTGTAGTGTTCAGTAGATCTAGAATTGTAATAAGTCCCATGGGGAAATTCAATTCTTCCTCCCCGTGAATGAATGTTACGGCATTTGAATCCTCTAGAAAATCCTCTTCCTCGACCTCCTCCATCTGCACACCCTTCATATTGAAGAAATTCATTCTTAGAACTACTCCCAACACTAGTCTGGTACACCCCATTATCAATAGCATCTTGAATTTGGTCTATCAGTCAGTAGTCCTTTGTGTCGTGAGTAGTGGACATAAATTTTTTACAATAAGAGATCACATTATTGCGGATCACATATTAAAACAATGGGCATATACTTGCATCATGATCTCTGTGACAGATTTCACAATCTATTAACATAACACGCACCAAATTTTATGGGAAACTATCCTTCGTGTGTCCTTATATCTCACAATCCATGCACCAAAGTCCACTATGAGTCTCATGAGCTGAGTTTGTAGACAATGTTTCAAGTTATTTTTCAATGGAAACAATTTGTGTTTCTAAAAATGGGCTTACTTTAGTGTTAACGATTATGATGGCTTCAGTGCGCAGAGCATCTTCCAAGGCCTCGTTTTGATTTGTGAAAGTTTTGTGGGAAAGTTATCATCTGAAAGGTGTTATCAATCCTCAAATGAACCATTGAGCCTACAAAGTGAGGGATGGATATCATAAGATAAATTTGATAGAAGAGTCTTAAAGTGTGCATTATACTCCCGCACACTTTCTTCCATACATTGTTGAATCTCCTTGAGCATGCTTTGATGCTCTTTTCGAAACTCAGGAATATGAAATTCTACCAAAAAGGCATCATGCAATGTAGTATAATCCACTACCATTTGATGGGGGTCATACTTTCGGTACCATCTATGTGCATGCCCTTGCAACGAAGTTGCAAACTGAATTGTCTTCCGCTCGGGGTAGTGATACCCTTAGCATGCCATAGTAACTCACATTTTTATAAATTCTCTGTAACATCCTCAACACCCTTGTAATTAGGAAAGTGAAGAGACATCTCATAAAACACCTATTGATGGTGTTGTGGCCCTTGCCCACCAGATCCAGGACCTTGATTCCCTCTTGTGTTTCCTCCACCACCAGATCCACTAGATCCACTAGCTCTTATTCCTCCTGATCCACTAAATCCTCCTCCTGTCATAAGTAAGGGGCCTAACATAGTTTATCTCTGTGTTCCCACCATCGTGCTAAACTATGCGCCAAAAGTTAGTGATGTTGAACCACTTCCAGATGTGATACCCAAACTCTATGTACCCACACCTTGCCCAAATGATGTGCAAGAAATGTTTGTACCACAATAGATGACACGAATGAAAAATTATATCTACTAGGTGCTACTCGACTACCAATACCAACACCAACTAAGTTAACAACACTTATCTCAAGAATTGGAAAACTAAGTGCCATGGTTTGGTCACTAGGTGGGATAAGATGTGTACCTATGGCTCTCCTCCTTTCTCCATATGATGAGCTCTCACTAGAAGCTGAGGTGGTTTCTCTCCCGTGCTTTGCCAAGATGGGGTAGAAAATAATGCTCAGGTTCCATGTTCTCCACGTGAACCTCAAATCCTTCTCACAATGTATGCCTCCATAAGTCCATCACTCCTGCAACTTCACACTCTCTCACCAACTCCCTTTATCATGTTTCATTATACTTAAGCCACCTCTCCTCTCTCTCCATTTCCACCGCAAGGTACGCCATCTCTTACCACACCAGCTTCGCACCCCATGCCTATTGGGAAGTTAGCCAGCCATAGGAAATTCTTCCATATCCAGAGTGATGATCAAGATTTTAATGGATAATGGTATAACATGTAAGAACGATCCTCTTGGCTCCCTCAAGAACTCAAAATCAACAATCTCTGGGAAATAATATGTAGAAACCACGTATTCTAATGTATAGCTAGTTAACACTCCACTCCACCACCGATTAACAACATGATTCCAGGTCATATTAGCATCATGTAGTCTATGATACTCTTCTTAGGTCCAAACAGAAGGTCTATAATACGAACTCTTCCTTGATGCATATGCAGACAACCATTCATACAACTCTACTGGGAAATAATAATAAAAGGTTTCATAGATCTCATGATACATGTGCTCCTCTACCCATTTACGTGCATCAAAATCAGATCTAGTTCTAAATCTCTACACAAACTCATCCTCCATGATTTTACGCCAAGTATTAGCACTATCCAAGGTCAAGTGTTCTGTCATCACACACCATTCTCACAACAACTTGAAAAGAGGTCCCGAAAATGGAACCAAAATTTAGTTTTTTTACATGCTCCCTTTAATTCCCAAGTGTGCCGGCCTATCACCCAACATTATGTAGGCACTCACCCAAGGCGCACACATGCACCGAGTCCCTCCTTTATGTGAGATTAGTAAGAATGTTTTCCATTAATGGAGGAATGGTTATCAAAACTAGAAAATACATGTATCCATTCTAGCAAAGAAGTAAAAACTGAATCTAAGCACAAATAAACCATAACAAGGATGTATACGATCTGAACCATGAGAAATATGAAGAACACTAGGGTTTGAACCCATGAATAGAAATATACAGAACAATCCATCATATATTGATTAACCAACATTTACAGTAGCCATATTACATCAGAGAGGGTCATATCAAACCATGTACATCAAAGAATGACACTCTAACCCTACAAAATGACTCTGCATAGAGTTCCCTAACTATATTCTTCCATGCACCTAAATATTTCTTGATTGGTCTCTCCTACCATCTATTCTCTCTCTTACAACTTCTATCTCCCTCATCCTACATGCATATCTCTATTTACACCACACACCCTTATTTTTGAATCTAAATTCATCCTTAAATAGAATCGGGATCTCTCCTTCATCACCTCAGCTTCACTCATCGTAGGCCACATCCAGGTTGGATCATGTTCCTCCATGATTGAGTGCCTATGCCATTTTTCCAAAACCTTGATTATCCTCCACTAACCATAATGATTCCCCTCTAGAATATTAATTTTGTGGAATATTATTTCCTTGAGCTCTAAGGATCCAAGTTGTAACCTTATCTACTCATCACACCTACTTAGGCCTTCATGTGTTTTCCTATAGTACCATGTCCAACAATGTAGCTAAGTATTCAAAACCTATCCCGCTTTCATGTTCCACCTTGTGCGTGCTCCATGTGTACTCCAATTTGTTGCAACTCCTTGAACTTCCCACATGCACTCCTATTCTTCCGCGAGTGATTCCTTGAGTACCTTTTCCTTACTTGCCTTGCACATGCTGATTTTCTACTCCGGGACTTAGCCACTTTTCTGGGCTGAAAAATTAATCCAAGTGCAGCCCCTAATGTTCAAAATCATCTCAAACAACCTTCTAGACCAACTCAGGTACCAATTACAACAACTCATGTGCAAGAGAAGGTTATGCCAAGTAAGGGGAAACAAAAGAAATCCCATCTCTTTTTAACATTATTGATCAAATGAAGAAGACTAATGTAAGCATTTCCATGTGGGAGTCATTGGAAATTCTAGGCTAAAGAGATCTATTGCAAACAACCATGGAAAATTGGTCCACATCAAATGAGCCATCCAAAGATCAAGAGAAGGTGCTCACTAATGTAACTTTGTAAGAAGGAGTTCAAGGAGGTCAAAAAGGTAAAAACATGAATCCTCCCCATTCTATATATCTCTGATCATTGGAAACAATCTTGTACACAACTACATGATTGATTCAGAGCAAGTAGCTCAATGATGCCCAAACAGATAGATGATCAACTCGGTCTAAATTATGATCGGTGTCAAAAGGAGTAGTGTAATTGGATGGAAAAGTAGTAGGAAAAATCAAAGTAATCAAAGGATTGAGCCTTATGCTACATGCATGCCCCAATGTCATAGTATTGTAAGATGTATCAGTTATTGACTTACCACCACTCTTTGCCAGGGAAAATTTTAGTCGTGAATATTCTTTAATTCACTAATATTCCAGTTTTTAAAATTTGAAATTGGTGAATTTTTAGGGTGCCATTTAGGACCAGTTTCGCTAATTTTTTTTTGGGTGCAAGTAAATTTTATCGTTCAATTTTCCATTCCCATGAAATAGGAATTCAAAAAATTCACCTAAATATAGTCAGTCAATAGCATTTTTTTATGCTACCAGTCAACAACATATAGTATGTTGTCAGCTAGTAGCATAAAAATGCTACCAACCGTTAGCATTTTTTATGCTCTTGGTGACAACATAAAAATGATATTGGCCAACAACATACTATATTTCGTCTCACGGTAGCATAAAATATGCTATCGGTCAATAACATTTTCTATGCTACTTTGGATGAAAACATACTATATGCTATCAACCAAGAGTATAAACTATGCAACCGATCGACAACAAACTTTATGTTGTTGGGCGATAGCATAAAATATGCTACCAACTGATACCATATTAAAAAGATACCATTTGGTAGAATTTAATACTAATTTCATGATGTCTTAATATTTTCCATTCATATGAAAGCTAATTTTCACATATTCGCCAAAAAAATTTCTAAGGAATTTTTTTCGGAGGGATCCTTAAAATTTTCTCTACTTTTGACATTGTGTTTTTCAAGAGACTTCATGGCTAAGATTGGCAGATACCTTTTAGTAGACTAGTCACACATGATATTCAGGACAAGGTATGAGGCTAAAGCTATAATTATATCAGAACCAATTGTAAAATTCTGTATTGACCCTCATGTGCCAATCCCAATCAATGCCAATTGCTCAACCTTTGACCAATAATATTGTCTAGGCACTCAGGAAGTAGATACCAAAGTTGGAAACATTCTAGACTTGACTCTTGATGAATGGGTGAACAAGAGGCATGCTTTTGATCTATATACAGAGATGGATGAAGATGAGATGGGTATCTATTGCATGCATGAGGAAAATCCACCTCTCCCTAGCATCACCAAATAATAATAAAAAGATGACAATGAAGTATGGAAACTATTCTTTGATGGTTCAAGAAGTAAGCAAGGTGTTGGAGGGGCTACAATGCTTGTGTCACCATAAGGTATAAAGTATTACTCAACTTTCGATTTTATGTTTTCTTTCTCAAACAACATAGCTAAGTATGAAGCATTGATCCATGGATTGTATTAGGCGAGGAATATAGGTATTAAAAACTTGTAAGTTTTTGGAGATAGCGAGTTGATTGTAAACCAAGCAAGAGGGTTGAATACATGCTAATAATGATATCCTAAAGGGATATAATAATAGGGTATGGTATCTCATCAAATAATTTGAAGCATTCAATATTGAGGCCATACTGAGGAAGAAGAATGAGGTTACAAACAAACTTGTAGCAGTTGGAGCAGCATTTTATGCTGTTGAAAATATCAAGAGAGATTAAAATCAACCTCATATCAGAGTGATTGTAAGGCTAGGTTTTCTAGATAACAATACAAGTTGTTAAGTATTTGAAAGTGATTAGTAGATCATAAAATTTCTTTAAGAAGAAACTTAATTCTTAGCTAGAAACTAGGAAAAGTTAGAGTAACACTATGGGGACCAAGTAGTGTAGTGAAGACAAATAAACTTCCAAAGGGATTAGTAACACTTGAGTCAATATTCAATCCTAATGACTAGTTATGGAAAGAGAAATATAATATTCAGGTCAAAGGTGAAGATTCAGAGCCTATTTTAGTAGGAGAGGGTAAAGTACTCAAAATTAGCGGGGTAAGTCCTGATCAAGAAAATCTGATTTCATACTGACTTTGCCAAGAATTACCAAATGTCTTCACTTGGAGCTATGAGGACTTGAGAGGGTTCAATCCAAAGTTGGAAAAACATACTATTAAACTAGATTGTGAAGCGAAAAATATTAGGCAGAAACAAAGACTAGTCAATCCTCACATTAAGCCCCTCATGAAGAAGGAATTGAACAAGCTTATTAAGGAAAGCATTATCTTTCCGATCAATCATTCGAGATGGGTCAAAAATTTGGTGTCGGTTAGGAAAAGAAATCGAGAAATAAGATTATGTGTGGACTTTTGGGATTTAAACATAAAATCTCTCAAAGATCATTATCTGCTTCCTTCAATGGAGAAATTTTTGTAGGAAGTAGCTGGTTGGAGAGATTCTCTCTCCTAGATGGATCTTGGGCTACTATCAGATTATGGTGAAAGAAGATAATCAATACAAAATTGTTTTCACTACCAAGTGGGGTACATATGCTTACAAGGAAATTTCATTTGGGTTATCAAATGTTGGAGCTACTTTCCAAAGAGAAATGGATATGAAGTTTAAGGGGATGATAAACAAGATAGTTCTTGTGTACTTAGATGACAAAAATACAACTAATGGTATCTTGGGAAAGTGTTCCAAATATATGCAGGATTTAGAGTGTCTTTAAATATGAAGAAGTGTATATTATTAGGAAATGAAGGAAATATATTAGGCCACATTATGTCTAAAGAGGGATTGAATATTGATCCAGAAAGGGTTGAAGCTATCTGTGCACTACCATTACCAAGCCATAAGAAGGATCTCCAAAGATTCTTGGGGAGAATTAATTTCGTTAGAAGGTTTGTGCTTGATTTTTCCACTCTTGTTAAGCCATTAACAATGATGTTGAAGAATAACCTTGCATTCAAGTGGACAACAGAGGGAAAGGAGAGTTTTGAAGCTATCAAACATGCAATATCTCAAGCTCCAACTCTCATCAACCCAGATTTCTCAAAATACTTCATCCTATATGCCTTTGGGAGTTGAGATACTATCTAAACTATCTTTGTACAATAGAATAAGGAAGGATCCAAACAACCCATAGCTTTATTTAGTCAGATCTTGGAAGAATATGAAGTGAGGTACTCCTTCATTGAGAAACATGTCCTCACTGTTGTAAGAATCTGAAGAAGTTCAAACACTTTGTCTCAAACAATAAGATTCAACTACTAGTGTCTCATGGTGGAGTCAAGGAATTCCTCCTAAACAAGGATTTTAATGAGAAAAGAATAGGATGGATCCCCATGCAATGGAGTATGCCATGGAAAATGATTACGTGAGAAGCTAGCTTCCGATCAACATGATGCGACAAGTAATGAAGAAGAAGCTGTTATGGTGTTGTAAGATGGTCATGAGCAGCCAACTGATGATGTGCCTACACCTTGTTGGACCCAGGATGTGATGCATTATATTGAAATAGGTCTATTCCCTATGGATTGGAGCAAAGTAAAGAGGAGATATTTAAGACTCTAGTCCATTCCGTATGCCTTGATTGATGGTATCTTGTTCAAGAAAGACATGAATGGAGTTATATTGAGATGCATTGGAACAAATCAGATTGAGAAAGTGCTACATGAGTTCCATGATGGAGAAGTGGGAGGTAATTTTTTTGCACAAGTAACAGCCCTCAAAATCATGAAGGAAGGTTACTATTGGCCTACATTGTTTAATGATTGCTATGCATGGATTAAAAAGTGCAAGAAGTGTGCATTCTTTACAGGAAAAGAGAGGCTAGCAACACTACCACTTCATCCAATCTCAGTGGATCAACCATTTATGCAGTGAGGATTTGACTTCATCGGGGTCATCAATAAAAATTCAAGTCAAGGCCACAAGTGGATTCTAATAGTAATAAATTAATTCACCATGTCGAATGAAGCAGTAGCACTCAAGGAGGAAAATGAGCGCAACATACTAGATTTCTATGAGGGGATAGTAAAAAGGTTTATTTTACTCACCACTATCATATCGATAATGCTCTAGCATTTATTGGCCCAAATATCATTGAGTGGGATTATGTCAAAGAGGTCAATAGATAGCTCCCCATATAAGCTAGTCTACATAATGGAGGAAATGATACCCATATCACTTGAGTGCCAACATTGGAGCTTCTCAAGCAACTAGAGTTGGTGAATTCGAGCCCATGGAATTCATGTATGTAGAACTCATGGATTTGGAAGAACTAAGAGAGCATGTAATGAAAACCATGGAGAAAGATCAAACACCGATCAAAAAAAGATTTGACAAGAAGGCCAAAGAAAGAACATTCCAAGAACGAGACTTGGTGCTAAATTGGGATGCCGACAGAGCAAAAGCTGGCAAGCATTCCAAATTTGACTCAATATGGAGAGGTCCCTACATGATCACAAATTGCAAGAGTAACAATGTTTTCTGACTGGCCAAGTTGGATGGTGAAGAATTGTAGATTATAGTCAATGGTATCTTCCTTAAGCGTTGTTACTATAAGGAAAAATTCTCACCTTTGTATATATTAATGTAGAATTTTCATTCATCCAAGTGCTTGTGCATATTGTCTTACTATTAGAGTAGATTTCAATTTCCCTAAGTGCCTTGGGCACATGTTCTATTGCTTCTAGTGTCCTTTACACAGTTCACCATGCTTCCAAATAGATAATATTGTAGCAAGAAGCTCAAGATCACATGAAATAGTTGTTATCTTAATAATAATTCAAATGCAGAGCAACCAAAATTAGGATAAGGAGCAAATTTTAATAATTTCATCCCTTTTCTCCTTCATATCAGTAGATGAGCTTCTCACGCCTCTCACACAATCGAAAATGATTTTTAAGGGGGCATTTTGTGTTGTAAATTAAAGGTCCCATGAAAGCCTCCCCAAATTTAGAAAGAACAACTCTATCCACTAGTGTTCCAAGTAGCCATTCAAGAAGAAAAAGAAAATAATAACTTAATAGAGTTCCATGATGTCCAAACTAGCAGGTGTTTTATTCCAAACTCTGCAAGTGTGCCATACTTTCCAAGAAATCATTAGGTCCAATGTGCTTCATGTTGGCAAGGATTAGATGTTGAGGAAGCGATTCTTACAAGTGTTCATCATTCAGCCTCACGGATCACAGTTGTGAGAAATGTGGAATTCAAGTTTTAATACAATTTTCCACTCTCACAAAACAAAATTTGAGTTTTTCTTAGAAAATTGGGAAAAATAATTAGTAGGTGGCAAAGTGTTTGTTAGTATTTAAGAGGCTTCGAGGTGTAGGTTTTTTGTGTTCGAGACTAGTTCAAGGTTGATACTGAGAAGACTTCATGACCAATGGATGCATCCGGGAAGCTAGTCGACCACATCTAATATACAGATGCCCCTACAAGTCGTTAAATTGGTATCCATTTTTTCCCTCCCTGGGAAAAAATGGACAAATGGGGGTAATGGGACCGAGGAACCGAAAAGGGAACCTAAGGGTGAAATTGAGCTTGTAGGTAGTCTCCAGGGTTAAAAAAGCATATTCGGTGTTTTAGGAGTCTTAGAATCATAAGAGGATTTTTTCCTCTTTTGGGTTTCGACACTTAAGGTTTAAATTTAAAACAAAGAAACACAGCCCCACGGGACCACATCTAGCCAAAATGGGTGAAAAGGTGAAAAATTAAAAGATTGCCTCAGGGTACCATGTTCCCTTCCCCTAGCCTCCTAGTTATAAGAAATCCAAAAGGGCTCAAGGAGGTTATCGATAAATTTTTTTAACTAGCCGAGTACCTCCGTGAGCTACTCGGTGAGCTATGTTGAAAGCCTCACATGTTTGGATGAAGGGTGAGATCATTGAGCTAGGTGGTGAGATCATGAGCATAAATAACAAAGCGAGAAGGATGGGGGCTCAATGAGTCACCTCACCGAGATATGTGAGTGCTCTTAGTGGAAATGGGAGTCCAAGTGATCAAGTTGTGGGTCTAACTTTGTGGCGGTGAAGGCATGGGAATCAATTGTGGGACAATGAGCTAGGGATGATCTCGGTGAGATCGGCCATGAAGAAGCATCAGTGGGTTATTTGGGGTCAATACACGCACTTGAATCATTAGGTTGGGAATCACCTTGATGAGATATTACATGGAGATGGGGCCATGAGCTATGGCAAGCCCCTGGGATCAAAGAGGAAACAAAATTAGTGTCAGGGGAGAAAGGTAAAGCTGAGTTCTTTGAGTTTGACAAGAATAAGACTCGCCAGGAGCCACCAAAAGCAAGTCGCCAAGAGGAAGGAATAGGTGAGGTGGCAAGGGAGATCAATGAGTCACGCCTAAGGTGAAAGGGTCACAAAAGGGTGAAGAACACAAGAACTAGGGCTAAGCTTAGCCAAAGATCTTGGTAGGGTGAAGCATTGTGTGACTTGACGAGTCAAACAAGCGAGCCAGATCTCACGGTGAATGGATAAGTGGCTACTTGGAAGGTGAGGGGGTTTGATTTGTAAAAATTAACTAAAAGGTATCAAGTTCACCACTTAAAAAGGGCTCAACTGATTTGGTGTGTTAAGAAGTGAATTGAGGACCAAAGTATTTATTGAGAATCTTGACCTTAGCCGAGAAAAAACATATAAATTCACCATGTTGAATGAAAGACAAGTCAAATAGAGTTAAATGGTAAAATAAAGGAAGGAGTCTTACATCGGGGATTAAAGGAAGTAAAATAAATTTGAATCTTTGATAAGCATGGTGAGTTGGCTAAAGGAAGTTGAAAGGTATGAAAACCGCATAAGGGGTGAGGTGGTTAGTGTGTTAAATGGTGAAGTGAAAAGCTTTTACTTCGCAATGAAATGTGAAGTAAAAGAAAATGGAAATAACACATTGAATAGGCTAGAGAGTTGGTTACGTGGAGTGGAAAATGGAAGGTCGAAGCCTTAGGTGGCAAGTTGTTTACTTAAGAAAAGAAAAATTAATGCAAAAATATGCAAAAGTGTGAGCCAATACATTGCGGTGTTTGTATGGATGAAGACTTAGGTAAAAGGGAGCCCATTTCACGAAATAAGGAGTAATGCAAAATCCGAAATGAATGTAGCGGTGCAAAGAGGTCTTCAAGAGGTTGAAAACTTATATTGAGAAGAGAGTTGTTTAGCAAAGTAAAGAAAAGTGAGATCGTTGAGTTGAAGTTAAACCAATCACCGAGCAAGGGGGAATTATTCAATGCAACACAATGTGGTAAACGGGGAAAAGTCTTCTAATGTAGGTGATAGATAAAAAGTAAAGGACAATACTTTCAACAAAATGAATAGGTGAGGTTTATATGGGTTAAAAGGGGAGTTACGTAATGAGCTACAAATAAAGCTAGAAAATAAGCTATTTGGTGAGTTATGAATAGAGCTAAAAGGAGCTCGCCACCCAATACAATAGAGAAACTCTGATTTCCCACATAGAAGGCCAATGCAAAATGAAGTTATGCGGTGAAGTGAAACTACTTCAATTCCATAAAATAAGAAAAGTAAAGAAAATGGATAAGTGAAATGGTGAAGGTAGTAAGAGAGGGTCGATCACTGCAGGTAAGGAGAAGCAATAGTGATGGCCCTTTGTTTTCCCATAGAGCTGCAAACTTCAAAACGCCATAACTTTCATTTGGGAGCTCCATTTCACACAAACTTGGACTTTACAAAAAGGTAGCGGATTCCTCTATGCACCAGAATCTTCATATTTCATTTTTGGTGATAGAAAGAGGATTAAATTTTTTGTTACTTATCCTAAAATGAAGGCCTTTGTATATAGCTAGCTACCACCATTAAAAGAGCATGGAGACTAATTTCTTGTCCAACAAGCTATAGTACAATAGGGATGGGTGTGTAGATGTCCCATGATTTTTAATTAAAATTATGCATTTGGTAGGTGGTAGGATGCATGTATCTCGAGAAATTCGACATTAACTCTCCTCTAAAATTTCTTCTATAAATTGTAAAGCTCCTTTCATTTGAAGGGGGTATTCTCATTTACAAAAATCTACCAAAATTTGTCTAGGAACAAACTAATATGTTGCATGCATTCATTCTAGACATCTTGCATGATGATCCTCACCTCTCCTTTGCATTTGTAATGAACTGTATGATAGTGGAGCAATATACTTAAGTCTTGTGGATATTCTCTTCCCTTTGCTTATGTTATTTTCTTTCCCTCACCTCTTCATTGCTATTACAGTTTTATTGTGCCAATTCTATTGTCTTGTAGGTTTCATTATTGTTGTGTTTTCATGGAGATGTTGGTTTTATGTTGTTGTTGACTATGGTGATTATTCCACCCTCTCTACACTTCATTTTCTATCATTTCCACACATTTAAGAGATTCCCTACATCCCCTTTCAAAGTGTATCACCACCTCTTGTAGTTATATTTATTTCATTTTCATGCTACTTCTCTTTCCTTGGTCCTTGGAAGTCATAGATTAGAGGTAGTTGTTAGATTTCTTTCCATTAGAGGTAGCTGTTGCATTAGTTTAGGAAGAGGAACCAACCTTCTCTAGAGAATTTATTCAACTGTAAGGTCCCACACCTTGAATAAATTCCATGTTACCCAATCACACTTCTTTCCTTAACAAACTCACATGTTAAGCAATCAGAGGGTGTTGTGATTTGGTGACAACAATTCCTTTATGGATTTTTTTGTGCATTGAATTTTCTAAAAATAATTTTTTTCTTGTGGGGTCCACTAGGTGTCATGAACTAAAACCAACATGAAAATGTGATTTGATGAATTCTCTACATTCTAAAGTTCATAAGAAATCAAAACAACTTCATTTGGAGCCCTAACTGACAATTTTCTCCATACCAATTTAACTGGGTTTGAGGAAGGCTTTAGACAACTTCACAAAAATGGATAGAACTTTCTTATTTGACATCCATTTGACCTCAGAATTTTTGAAACATATTTTTATCCAAATTATCTTCAAATTTTTCTCTTATGGTTTATCTAAATAAGTCTCCAAACGTTTTCTTGAATTCTAAGAAGTCAGAGTGTTATTTTAACATTCCTCACTTAACCCGGTTTTACTGACAAATGCAATATCTTACAAAAATTTCATCCTCATATCCTAAATTTTTGTCAAAACCTTAACGAATACCTCCTATATGATCTAAGATGGCCAATTTGTCTTGGTTCACTCTAAAAATTCCAATTCAATCTCATTTGTGCATGCTAAAACTACTTGCCCTAAAAGATAGTCACACCAATGAGCATTTAACTATTGAATTATGACTTGGAAATTCATATGAGGACTCTTGTAAATGTCCCTACACACTTCCCATGACTGATATTTATTTATTCAACTTGGTTTTCTTCATAACCTCATGTTTGGGTGCCTAAAATAGACCAATTTAGACTAGTTTACATGTGCAACTCACCATGAATGCAATTTTATTCACCTTGTATCCCATTAGACATGTCCTATCATGTGTTTTATACCTTTAAAATGTTTCACTATCATCCTCATGCCTTTAATTCACCTTTCCAGTTACTTTTCTACACATGCCTTGGGATTTGACATCCCGAATCGAGCTAGTCTTAAAAAGTCCACTTAGGTGCCCCTGTACTCACCTTTCTAACCTTGTTTCCTTTTCAAATACATGCTATAAAATTTTGACATCATCCTAGTGTGCTATCACATCATCACGCTACCGTACCTATACCTAGCTTTTGAAGAAGTCAATGCTTCATTAGTTGTTCTCTTACCTCGACTTGTACTTACTTGTCTCGACTCATTCCAATATCTCTCTAGCTCTCCTACATCTTTCTTTGTCATTAATATGCCTTTGAAATAAATGAAAATCAACATACATCTACCAACAACCTCCACCTACTCATAACCATTCAAACATTATGGATGAATCTACACATGTTAATACTCTCCTTAATTCTAATTATTTACCCCTCAATGAAATTGAAGCTTCCAATAGTGAACATTCTTATGATGAAGACACTAATGTTGATCAGGATTAACTTGATGATCTCACTAATTTTTGTTCCATGTTACATGAAAATACCTCTCATGTGCCATATGTTTTAGATGATTTATTAGATGCCAAACATTCTCATGAAAATTCTATTCATGTCAAGATGATCCATACATTAGAAGTCACTACTGTCTCCACCCCTTCTATTCTACTTTCCTCTCCCCCACTAATTCAGGGGCATATTTTGTCCATATTCCTATTCCTAAAACTAACACTCACTTTTCTTCTCCTATCATTTCTCACACCCTACTGAGTATATCTTCATAAACCCATGCTTTAGAGTCTATGTACCATGATTTATAGGCTCAAATTCATCAATTACAACACACATTTTCTTCTTCATCTCCCTCTCTTGATTCTTCACTTCTCCTACATAGTCCTCTTGCACCCGAGGTTTCTTCTCACCCACTTCCCCCTAATTTTTTTCACCCAATTTTCCTCTTTTCAACGGTCATGGAGATCCATAAGAGAATATTAGATAATTTCATGTTGCATGCTTGGAATATGCTTGTGATGATAAATTATTGACCAAGTTGTTTATTAGGAACTTATAGGTGTATGATTTTTATGGTTCCATGATTTACCTCTACATTTTGTTAGATATTTCACTGCTCTAGCAAATCTATTCTTGACACATTTTTCTATGAACATTGGAACTAAAATATAAAATACACAAATGGATAAAATAAAGAAAGGGTCTAATGAGCATATTAGTGACTATGTTTTGCATTATAAGAATAATCTTACTAAAATTAATAATGTCTCTTTTGAATCTGAATTACAAGATCTATTTATCTAAAGTCTATTTCCTCCTTTACAAGAATATGTACTCTTAGAGTCTTTTCATTTGTTTGATCATTTATGTCATACTATTAAAAAAACATGAAAATAAGTTACTTTCTATGGGAAAGCTGAAGTATGGTGATAATACTTCCTATCAATCTAGTAAAAAATTCCAAAGTAAATTTTCCTTTAAGATAAATATAATGATCCTAAGCCTACTATTAATGTTGTATCTCAACCAACAATAATCCAAATATAACCTACATAATTCATTTTCATAACATTTCCATATCCTCCTCATATCTTGTTGCCTAAGCTCATTGAAAGAAATCTTATTTCTCTTTTATCCCCTTGTCAACTAGATCCTAATCATCTACATGGTAAGAGTTTTTATGAGAAAACACATTGTGATTATCATAGATGTAATGGACATTATATTGATAAATTATTTAATCTTAGACATTTGATTCAAGACTTGGTTGATAATAATGAACTCGAATTTCTTGAACCTACTATTTCTAAATCTATAAATGACAATGGAAAACTTAATATTTTCAATGATCCATTACCCAAACATGAAAAAGTGGTTCTTGAATCTTCTTCTAATCATGCTTATCATGTGGTTCCACCTCCATCATCTTTTGATCATCCTCTTGGGTTTCTTGTTGGTACTATTGATATTCCCCCATCTATTATTACTTTCACTAATGTGTATTTTCATGATTCTTTTTCATCACATAGACTTCACATTGATGCTTATGTTGGTACTCATGTTGTTAAAAATGTCATGGTGCATCCTACTTTCAAACATAATGCATGTTCATTATCTTTCCTATGAGTTATTAGATTTCCATTATCCCATATGACACTTAGATCACCTACTTATTATGGGCATGTGATTCTCCCAATCATTGTTGGGCCTCTTAATATATCTATGCATTTATTTATTGGATCTGAGGTTACACATTGTGACATGGTCTTAGGAATTCCTTAGCTTAAGGATGTTAAAGCCATTCCATCCCTAGTTCATTTATGTCTCAAGTTTTTATACGAGAATCACATTATTACTATTCAAGGCATCCCACCATGAATCCCTTTATCTTTAGTACCTATCACCACCACATATTTTGTTTCTACTACCACTAGTGCACCTACTTCTACACCTATTGATGATGGTCCCATGACTTTGACATACACTACTATGGTATCTAGAGCTCCTACTTCTCCTATTGCTAGTTCACATCTTCACCTATTTATTTTTCACTTGTGATTTATACTTCTAGACCACGACATCCTTATTTATCCCATAACCCACCTCATATGAATAACACCCCAAAGAGGATACATGTTATATATGGTACATTTAGACACACTTCACGGTATCATTCTCACATGAATGACACAATCCTACTCTACATGTCATCAAACATGTACTTTCACATGATATTAGGTCCTTGGATCATGTTCACATGCGTTCCTCTCAAACATTAGTAGATAGTGGGTCCTCTCCCTCTATCATTATTGTATATATAAATATGGAATTCACACTTGATTGCATCTAATTACCTCTTGCTACCCAATGGAACACTCTTGTTCTAGGTTCAAACATGAATTTTGAGGGCACACTTACCTACATGAACCTCACTTTGCACACATACATGCTGGGGGAAACCTCACTTCCCTTCCCTAGTCATAGGATCTCATATTATAATAATACAAAAACATATAGATATTTACAATAATATAAAAACTACTAGATTAGATATTGGTTGAGTATATCTTTGTTTTCTTATACTATTCCATGTTGCATTTTTCCTATCATGTTATCTTGATTCATAGTATGTTCTATCCTTTTTACATATACACATACACATTCACATGGTAATTTGAAGTGAATGAAAACTATATAAAGGTTATTATATGATGCACGATGCTTGACACTATTCCCTACCAGTCCTATTAAGGTTCTTGGGGGCATCTACCTTCCATACCTTTCCATATTTAACTACTATCATTTCAATATTTACTACTTTCATTTCTATTTCACATATATATATTGTGATATACTATTCATTATACTAACATGAAAATGGGTTCTTTATGTGTATCATTTGTCTTTCAGGATTTCATCCAACTATGGTTATCTACTTCTACTATTTGCTTGTGTCTTTTTTTCTATGATTGATGCATGTTTCCATTATTTGTGTGCTATTCCCTATGATTGATTGATTGATTACTTGCATGGCCTTTAGGGCCTTAAGTGTGTTGTGACATCATGAATGGTGTCCTATGTTTTTCACCAGCTATTATTGTGTCCTAATGTTGTGCTATTGTGTATTTGATTTCTTCTATTACATCATACCATGCTTGTTTATCACTAACATTTTTGTTAGTTTTATTTCCTTTGTTTTTCATGTTCCGTGCTTGCTACCATGAAAATTATATTTCCACTGCATGAATAATTATTTATATGTGCACATCAGATTCAATACCTATTGTTTGGTCCATGCTCACATTGATCTATCTAACATACCCCAAATGAGGGGGAAACCAAATGGTGATTATTTCACCAACTTCACGTTCAAAAGCCGGACAAAAAATGGTACGTAGTATAACCTGGATAGAATAAGGACTCAAAAATGGTTAAGAATTAGAAATGGCCCATAAATAGAAGAGAGATAGAAGTTCCTAGAAACAAACAACAATGGTGGGTTCTAGTCTCCCACCCGGGTGTTTTTGTCTGGGGAAAAATAGCTACTTTATAGTTGAAAAGGGTTCTTAGTGAAATTTTGGCACAAGATCTAACAACATATATTTGGATTCATTTTACTATCCAGTAAAAAGGAGAAAAATCCATGACATGTTTCATAATTTGGGAAAGGGAAATAATTACTATTATTTATCAGTTCACATTTTTCCCACTGGCGTCTAACAATGAGTGGAACCTAGGGCATGTGAAATGAAAAAAATATTCCTAGAACATTGTATCATATGTGGAAATTTACTATTGGGTTTTTAACCATATGTAATGGAACTTATCTGTGGGGAGGCATCATAGATGGAGGAAAATCCTAACCGCTCTCCCAACACTCTTCCTCTAGTGGTAGGATGCCTAAATCCTTAGAGTATTCATAACGGTTTCTAAATGGATAATTTCTAACCCATCATATCATCTCCTAGTGAAGTGTCATCCAACAAAATAATTCATAGGAACATTCTATCATTTCTCTCTTGGTATTCAGGTGTACTCTATCCTTGATTCACTTATTTTTCTTACACATTTCTATTTTGATTTATCTAAGTTAAAGATCAATTACATATACCATAAGCATTGTATACACTTTTCTTCTTTTGTAGGTTCATCCTTATCCCGAAAAAGGAAACAAAAAAGGAACAAGAAGAAATATCAAGAAAAAAATCTTAAGGAAAGAAAATATTCAGTTATAAATGCATGTATCATTTTCACTACATGAAAAAGTCCTATGGTTTTAATCCCCTCTTAGAATCCATGATACACATCCTAAAATCTCCATTCGACATGTTATCATTTACAACATTCTTCGGATATCCACAAGTTATGCTCATCCTATCTACTTTATGCTCAAGAATACACATTCGCCAACATAAAGTGGGGGAAAATGTAGACACAAAAATATGCACATATTACTATTACATTATGCCCCTAGTATGTCATTATATGCATGATTTATAAGTCAGAATATTAGACACTAGGGACACCTTTCATAGTCTTATTATTTCCGATTAATTTTGATTGTGACTTTGTCTTGTAAATTCTGGATTTATGCTTTCTAGTCATGTCACAAGGATCCGTCTTTGTCCATGGTCTAGCTCATGTTTCTCATCTTAGAGATAGTATCACATAGTAAGGAAACCTGTGTGCTCTGGGTGCTAGTGTCCCTTCTTGGTGCTTTTATCCAATTTTTCTTATATTTCAAATTATCAATTGGTGTCGATTTTAAGTATTTTCTAATTCTTATTTCATGTTCGGGTTTGACCTTTTGTGTCACTAAGTGTCAAATATAAAACAAAATATCTATAAATACACAACCTACTAACCATTATAAGGGGAAATTAGGTCATTATTTTCTTATTACTACATGGGAAAAAGGAACATTTGAGGACTGCATTTGGGGTCCATTATTCACTACATAAGAAGGGAAAATTTTGAATTCCATAAAACAAATTATCTTGGAGGAAAAGTAGTTATATCCCGCTATCTTGGTGAAACTTGCATAAGGAAAACCAAATTCAAGGGACACAATTCTATTGTTAATGCATAAAATTAGCACCCTAGGATTTGATCATAGAAGACAATTACTTTTCACTAACATGGGATTATCTCCAAGTGTGGGAATTGCATCTTGAGAAAAAAACTCTAGAGAAGTTTGATTCCTTTACCTATCTAACCTAATGCTAACACTACTCCTACAACTAAAAACATAACTATCTAAGCCTAAACTAGTCATTCACATGGACTAGAGTTAGAGAGATTACATGGAAATGAAATCCTAAGCTAAGAAAGAGGTGATAACACCAAGAAAAGGGGGATGAAAAATCTCCATGAGGGAAAATAGAGAGTAAATGTAGAAGGAGAGGTCACACAAGTGTTAAAGATACCAAAAATGTATTTAACCTTACATTTTACACATAAAAACAACAAAAATGGAGAAACCTACAAATACAACACACACAACATACCAAAGAAGGAATGGGAGGAAAGAATGCAATAAAAAAAAGGCATAGGGAAGAGAGAGAGCCACAAAAACAAGATTTTATTGCTTAAGGTATGCACAAACCATTACATCTGAAGTAGAAGGTGCAAAATGCATGCAAGAGTCCAAATATGAGGTCTGCAACTCACAAACACTTGGGAAACCATTTTGGCATGATGTCTTTTCATTCTAAGGCATCCAAACCTTTACAAATGAGAGATTTGAAAAATGTATAAAGGTGAGAGAAAGAGGAGGGAATGAGAGAGGGCACACCATTTTTGAACTCAACCATACACCAAGAACAATAACTTTCTACAAGATCACCTGGGCACTTGATAAAGCCATTCCTCTATGCCATTTAACTTGTAGGAGGAGGCATGGAATCCATGGAGAAATAAATTTGGGTGGTTGAAGTGGTTATATGATTGTAGAAGAAAAACTTGTGATTTTCCCCTACCAAACCTGTGTTTTCACTTTTTACCCTTCAAATAACATCAAATCATTTGTTTTTAATGCCAAAATGAAGACATTGAAGAGATGGTTTTAATGTCATTGGTTTTATGTAATTCAGATATATGTAGTGAAAGTTAAGGCCTAATAACCAATTTTTCCTTGTTCCTTATATTTCTTGTGTTCTCTGTTTATTTCACAATTTTTTTATTTAGCAACATCTCATTATAATGTGGCTTTTAGACCTCTGTGGGTTCCTTATTCGTTCAAAGTGACATTTTAATGTTTGTAGCCTTTTGATTTCTTTTTCTTATTTCAAAATTCCATGGAAAACTATTCCTTGAGAAGTTCACAAAACATTGAGTTAATATTCCATGGATTCTAACTTTGGCTACGTTCTAAGTTTATTTCCTTTGACGCTGTAAACAACCATGCTCAAATTACTTTGTTCCGTGGGTTAGGAGAACCAATGGAACATTGAGTTCACACACTCTATGGAACACCGAGATCCCATATTCCATGGATTTCCAAAATGAAAACCCACCTAATTTCTTGCACTACTCTATTTTTCCATGGGTTAGAAGAACCCACAAAACATGTAGTTCCTTCATTCTACGAACACTAGGTTTTAGTGTTCCATGAATTTTTTGAGAAAAAATTGTCTAAGTCCATTTTTTTATAAGTCTGTCCAAAATTTTAAGGGTTGTAATTTGGGACAACATCTATCACACACACACACACACACACACACACACACACACACACACACACACACACACACACACACACCAGAACTACATTGATTCTGAAATGTAGTTCACCACTCATTAACAATCAAATTTAGGTATTTGTTTAGGTAAGTTTGACTCAAGCACTTACATATTTTATTCAGAATAATGTGTGTTTTATCCTTTTGTAGGTAGTTAGGGTTTTATTTTGTAAGTATGACTATGACAAGAAAACAATACAAATAAGAGGATGTGAAAAATTAAGATGAAGGTGACATAACAGACATTGTAATAACCTTATCTACACTCTTTACTAGGACATTAGCATCCAAATAAAAAAATAATTTAGGAAGTCCTGTCCATACCCATGCGCTAATGTTCAATATGCTTGTAGATAACTATCTCCCAGATAAATCATGCACAATATAGATTGAGCCTATTCCACCATCACTCCATCCCAAATTTAGTTTAAACAAACAATACTTAACTAAGTCACTCTCATCCTCTATTTTCTTGTACTTCCTTATCATTACATTTTTTTATATTTTTGTATTTCGATATATCGATTGATAACTAGTTCTCGATTAAGATTCAATTTTAGTTAAATCAAAAGGAAAGCTCAAATTATTTCTCAAAGTTATCAAAATTTAAATGAGAGGACCAATTCTCATGATATACTATTAAACCCTTTGGCACATGTTTTATTAGGTTTCTACTTTCCAAGTTGTTTAATTTCATATAAGTTTTGCATTACGTAATGGAAAAGGATACCCTTATAAACATATTAGATTGTGTTAAGATTCTTTCTTGTACATTATTTTTGATAATAAATTGTTGATTAAGTTATTTCAAAGATTATTTAAAGGATTATTCACTTGATTGGTTTTATGCCTTGCCATGCGCAGATCTGTAGATTCTTATGCATCTCTTGTTGATGATTTTTTCGTCTCAAAATTCCAAATCAATATTTCTCAATGTGTGGAACTATATCAAATTATGCAAACATCTAATTATTATATTAGTGAATATGTGCTTAGGTTCAAGACCATATTAAATATAGTGACTTATCAACCATCAAGCTTCTAATTTTTTTTTCATGGTTTATTGTTAATTAACAAAGATAATGTATTTTTCAACACTTATTGATATTTTGATGAACTTTATAATGCGAATAATGTGTTTGAAGTCAAGATTCTAAAGGATAATATGCTCAAGTATGGGACCAATGCTCCTAATCTTGCCACCTTTAAAAATCAACTAAGTTTCAAAGCTAAAAGTAATGATTGCATATTACAACATAAGAATGATGCAAATAAAACAATAAATTCAAGAAAAAAAACCCAAGAAGTTTTTGTTATCTCAAAGGAGCTAAGGTAATTTACAAGGTCTAATGGGAGTCCACAACATTTCTTGAAGAAGTTATTTTAATACAATGTGATTATTTTAGCACCAACAACAAAATTTGATACTTCAAGACAACTAATAAAAGAATTTGATGCTAATGCATATTTTGATCACCATAGACTTAAAGGGCATTATCCAAATTGATAATTTACTTTGAAACGCAAGAGTGAATATATAAATGATATCAGTCAAATTCAAGTGGATGGTAAAAATAGAAGTTCAAGAATGAAAATAAAAACATACACTCATAAGGAATAATCAATTGTTACTAGTAATGTACATATGATAGACAAACCAAAATATAGTAGTGTACATATGGAATGTAAGTAACATACACCTAAAGGTTTTATTGGAGTTATTGATTCAATTACAAAGAAAAAATATATATTAAAATTGCGTTTACTAAAGAGGATATACATGTGGTTCATATCATGGAACACTATTTATATGATAATTTTGAGAAGGAAAAAAAACTTATGGCATAATGGTCAAAAATGGCTCATACTTGAATGTATGTAATGAGAAATTTAATCATAGCCTTAAAATAAACTTGGATGATTTATCCTATCATTATTTGCTTATCATATGATTTGATGATGTTGGAAGAAAACCTTTTCATTGTGTTATATTTCCTATTAGAGTAGGATCAAAGACAACCCAAATTCTATATTATGTGGTGCCCACTACCGGATTATAAATTTCTTTACTTGGATGATCATGGATACATAAGATGCAAGAAATCCCTTCTATTATACATCAATGCCAAAAGTTTGAATCTTAGGTTGAGTAATTAAAATTTTAATTAATACATCTTTAAGAGTACAACCCAATATTAAATAAGTACATAGACAAAAACATAAAAAATAGTACAAATATGGCTACCTAAAGATAAGAGTAGATAGAATGCAAAGACATAAATCAGTTACGATAAGGATACAATAATCACATAGTATGTCTCCAAGGGAAATGTAGAACCATAGATAACATCCATGTATAGGATGCATTAGTTATAAAAGGAACAATATCACAACTAACTACAATGAAGATGATTTAATATCATCATAATCACAAGCTCCACCATTCTATAGACATGTTGTTGATGGTCTTAATACTTAAAATTTCACACCTTATGGTGTTTTTTTTATAGAAATATCAACACTATTGGATCTCTTTTTAAACCAACCTTTTTTATTGAATATGAATATTTACACAAGGGGTTCCCATTCCACCAAAATCAAAAGGGGTTTCCATTCCACCAAAATCACTTAGGGCATGATCTCACCCTCATCCCTTATAACTTGGTATCTCTTAGGATTTGATCCTTGGTGGATGAATAAGTGTTAACAGTGGTTCTTCATATTATGAATCTACTTTATAATGTTTGTAGGATTTATGTGATAATTATAGTCTTTCGCTCGATAGGCTCTCGGGTGGGTGGGGAATATATCATGAAATTCAAAAACATATTAAAATTATAATAATGAAGAATATTTAATAGTTTACACAAGTAAAATGTATAAAAACCATGAGATATATGTAAATATTCACTAATTAGTAGTTAATAATGTAGATAAGAGTTAACCAATGGTTATAGTGAAATTAAAATATGTCAAATTCACCTCATATATATATATATATATATATATATATATATATATATATATATTCTATGTAATTATTTATAGTTTATTATTCATAGTTCTAAACATCAAACTTTGGAACCTTCAGTAAATTCATGATTACCAAATATTTCATCAAGGCTTTCAACTTTCGAAATTGGAGGACTGGTGAGCAGAGGAAGATATTTCCTTTCTACTTTCAAGGTACTTTGGTAACTGGTTTGTTCTGTAGTTGTAGCATGTTTTTTGGCATACTGTTTTGCCGACAACATAAAGTATGCTACCGAAAGTAGCATTCAACATGGCACCGATCGGTAGCATTCTTAATGCTACCGACCAGTTTACATGAATAATGCTACCACCGAGAAGCATTATGTATGTTAATTGGATGTACTTTGAATACAAAATGTTCCATACATACATACTCGAATACCATCGGTGGTAGCATCAATATGCTATCATACAGCGACAACATTTTGGATGCTACTACCCGACAACATGCATTGAATGCTGATGGCTTAGCATGAGGAATGTGGTCATGAAGCATTAATGCTACCATCCATAGCATATGAGAATGTTACGGTTGATAGCATAAAGAATGCTACCAAGTAGCATAATGTATGCTACCGGTAGGTGCATGTTGCAATGCTACTGGCTGGTTGCATATAAATACCGGTTGGGAGCTTAATGCATGTTGCCTTTCGATAGCATGCATTATGCTACCAACCATTTGCATCCATTGTTATTTTGATTGCATTTAAAATATTTAGAATTGTTTAGATGTTGATTACATTTATCTAATTTAAATATTTTCATTTATAGGTAAAATGGATTCTTTGAACAATCAACGAAAGGAAGAAACAAAAAAGAAAAGGCAACATAGAAAATTTTTTTCAACCCCACAAAAAGAATGAAGACCCAAGTTGATACCACTGCAAACATGAACAAGGGTACTAGTAAGTTGTAACAGACTATCATAACCATTTGGCATTTTCCTCTCTTAAGTTTTTCATCTGGAAAATTTAATTTTTATAATTTTCTAACGGTCAAAACATTTTTTCGTTTTTGTAAACAGAAACCCCTTATGTTAAATTTATTTAGAATGAACAAGTAAACTGAAACAAAAACCCTAAGGAAACAATAATTTTAGTAGATGAAGATTATATAGACCAGACATGCCAGAGCTGAAGATATTCCTACTGGTAAGTTGTAACAAACTATCATAACTATTTGGCATTTTCCTATTTTAAGTTTTTAATCAGTATAATTAAATGTTTTTAACAATTTTGTAATGGTCAAAACATTTTTTGTTTTTGAAAACAGAAACCCGTTATATTAATTTTATTTAGAAAGAAATAGTAAACCAAAACATAAACCCTAAGGAAACAATTATTTTAGTAGATGAAGATTATATTGACCTAGACATGTCAGAGCTTGAAGATTTCCCGATTTCCAAATGCATTTAAGAGATGAAGGTTCAAATGAAAATCTTCCAACAGAAGATGATAATGATAGAAACCTTCAAAAAATAAGTTTGGGAGAAAGAAGAAAACATCTTGGACAATTGGAAGGTCCTTTCAAGTAGATTGGGCAACTAAATTCCCATTTATTGAGCCTATACAACAAGATAATGGTAGTGATACTCCCAAAGAATGTAGATGTACTATTTGTACTTGGAAATTGGGTAAAGAACATAGAATGCAACTTAAACTGGACACTATAGAGAAACATTGTGGAAAATTCTATTACACAGTCATTGACAAAGATGGGAATAAAACAAAGACTCATAGATGGAAAACTGCAAAGGAGTGCATGCATATAAGATATAAGGAGGAGTATGACAATAAAATGAAACACACACAAAAACTTTAGGAGAAAGGAGGTACCATAAATGCAAATTTTGGAAAAGTTGCAAATGAAAATATGAAGGCTAAAACCTCACAATTTTCAACCATATTCTTTATTTTGAAAATGGGTAGACCAATTTCAAGACTTTTCAAAATATAAAAAATTGTTCAAGTTCAATGGGTTTCCAAACCTTCCAAATTCACATTGGTCAGAGAGCAGTGCCTGGGAAATGGTGAGATGTCTTGTGATGATTGAAATAGAAGACCTAAAAGAAAATGTAAAGAATGCAAGTTTCATCTCCCTTTCAATTGATGAAGTTACTTATCATTGAAAACACTTCCTAGGTTTGCATGCATGTATATACATTCCAGAACCACACCAAAACACCTCATCTGCTATCAGTTCATAAAATGCAAGAAAAAACTGCAATGTTGAAAATCTTTCCAAACTAGTGATATCTAATTTGAAGGACATACATAGAATGGATAATTATTCTATAGCCACAAAGCTGATTTGTGTTGGTGTTGATGGTGCATTAGTGATAAGGTCACAGAAATGGTCTATGTGTGTGTCTCCAAACATTTTTGCTCCTTTCATGATTCTTATTCATTGCATGGCTCACAGGATGAACCTTGCATATAGAATAGTAAGCACATTCGAATGTGTTGAGAAATTTGAAGAGCTTATCCATGAAGTCCATGCCTATATGTCAAGCAGTCCAAAAATATTTCTAGAGTTTCAGAAGTTTTCACTTGGGGTCATAGATGGTAAGAAACTTCTTAAAGATGTTGATACTAGATGGATTTCTATGTATGAACCTGCACACAAAGTTTTTGAGGAATATCCATCTTTAATTGGTTTCATGCATAAGAACCATAGGAAGGTTGACAGGGCTAAAGATTTTCTTTACTGAACTTACAAACTTTGAAACATTGTTAACACTTTGTGTGATTCTTCCAATGTTGCATGAGATGAATTGCATAACAAAACTTGCACAAGAACGTCCATATATATAGTTGACTTCATTAGGTTCAGAAAAAGGGTGTGTTAGACTCTAGATATGTTATATAACTCTGATGACTACTTTAAAGGACAAGGTTTTCAGTCACTGGAAAGCTCTGACAGATTTAAAAGATCCTAACAACTACTTTAGATTCAATTTATCTGGTCATCTATGTATCTTTGTTAACGGAAAGAGATTAAAATGCACACATTCGAAAAGTGAGTTGATATTGCTAGAGTTGAACTTGAAGAAGTGCCTATTACATGTAATTTATATGATTCTATTATATCTAAAAAGGAAAAATTTAGAAAATCTCCCAATGCTTGTCAAATGAGATCAGAGATCATTTCAAAAAGGGAGAGCTTCTTGAGGCCATGGGAGTTGTCAATCCTAACTTTTGGAATCCTCTAGGAGGTAGTTTTTTGATACATTTAAAAGATACATGGGTACTATAATTAAACATTTTTCACAATCAGTTGAATGTAATGGATTTCAGATTAATGGTATTCTTCAAAAGGAAACTCTTGCATTGCAATCAAATCAATTCAGACAGGTAATGAAGGAACAATTTGATGAACTGAAAGATCCAATAGAGAAGGGAGAAATAACAGTTCTATGGAAAAGGATTTATCCTAGTTCAATCCTTTGTGAAAGCATAAGTGAGTATTTCAGATTGTATGAACTATGTCAGAAAATGATATTGGGATCAGTTGAAGATGAAAGAGTTTTCAAGTGCATTAACATTTATAAAATCAAAATATATGGAACAAGCTTGATAAAAATCTTGAGACCTACTTGAGGATGTACATTTCAAGATATGATGTGGATACCTTTCCTTATGAATGGGTAATGGTTGTATGGAATTCTCTTGCAGAGAGGAGAGGGATCGGTAATACTAATACATGGAGTGTAGATAACAATGAATCAGTGACTGAAAATCACAACCAAAGATTAGATAAAAGTGTTGGACAACAATCTCTTTAGGATAACTTTGCATTTGATCTAGCTGATATTGAATAAAGAAGACTGCATGTATATTTGTATTCTGGAAAGAAATTTTCATAACAAGATTCTTATTATAATTATGTATAATGTTATTTTTGTACATTTTTAAGTTGTAATGTACATTTTTGAATATTATTTTCAATGTTGCAATGTGTTTACTGTTGAAGTTTTTTTAAATGTGTCATACTTATTGTTTTGTTTTCCTTTGAATTAAAAAATATAATTACATAATTAGAGAATTTTCATTGTTTTAGATAATTTTTGTTTTTGTTCTTTGAAATATTAATGCTACTTGTAGTTCATTGTCTGTTAGGACTCAACAAAGTATTGTAAAATGATAATAAAAATATATTTACCATGTAATAAATATAACAAACATAATCAAGAATAAAAATCACCTTAAAAATCAGTTTGAATAGAAAAACAATCACAATTAACAATATATTATAACTAAAGTAAATGTAAAATTCAACAATCCACATTTATTAAAGGTTGTAACTTTCAATGTTGTTATATAATCTGAAACAATTTTGATAAGAACACTCAACAACAATTATAATTTCATAATGATAAGAAGATTCTTCTCTATGTCAACAAAGTATTTTAAAATGATAATAATAAGAAAATTCCATGTAATAAATTAACAATCAATGTAATAAAATGTCAAGAATTTTTGATAAGAAGATTCAACAAAATTAAAATCCATTATCCATTGACTAAAGTTTGAAACTTTCAATATTGTCATATAATCGAAACAATTTTGATAAGAAGATTCAACAACAATTATAATTTCATAATGTCTTTTGTAGATTCAACTTTGAGAAGATTCTTCTCTATGTCAACAAAGTATTTTAAAATAAAATAATAAGAATTTTAGCATGTAATAAATATAACAAATATAATCGAGATTAGCAATCAAATTCAGAATCAGTTTGAATAGAAAAACAATCACAATATAACAAAAGTAAAAGTAAAATGACACAATCCACATTGATTAAAGTTTGAAACTTTCATATTGTCATATAAAGTGAAACAATTTTATAAAAAGATTAAACAACAACAATAATAATTTCATAATGTTTTTTGTAGATTCAATTTTGAGAAGATTCTTCTCTATATGTTTTCTCTCTCCTGAACTAATGAACTTTCTTTCACAACACCAGATTGAACCAAATCCTTTGCAACAACTTCAATATTGAAAGAATCACTTTTTCTTGATTTGCAACTTCACCAACAAACAATAATGTTTGATCGTCTTCAACTTGCTTCTTCAATAGTAAGTCTGGATCCATTGCATTTTCCTTTATAATTCTTCTCAATGTATTATTCTGCTTGTTTAGGATAACAAGCTTCTCTTTCAATTCAATTGTTGCATTTACACTTTTCCTTGCACTTTGTAAATGCAAATTAAGCACACTAGCCTCATTCTTCAATTTTCATACTTTGACTGCATTTCACAAGAGAAAAACTATTAGGAAAATTTCAAAAAATGAAAATAATACTTGAAAATTTAGTAAGACTTACCAATGCCTTATCTCATTCCACATTTCTATAACTACAAGGCCCTTGTCTCGTGACCACATATTGTGGTAGGCTTGTGCTTCTGCATTTAAATTCTCAACTTGGTTCAACATAATGTTCAACACTTCATCTTCATAATTATTATCAAATGTTACAAAACCAGACACAACCTGATTCAACAAAATATCAATATTTCTAGACTCGTTCTGATGTGAAGAATACAAAATATGTCTTTGGTTGTGATTTTTGTATCGTGAATTTATTTATTTTATCATAACCTTAGCCCTAAACTCCCAAATTTTCAATTCTTCAACCTCCTTCAAAATAATATCAATATTGGCTTCGTTGTTATCCAAAAGAATACCAAGTGGAAAATTAGTTTTCTGGTCATCAGTTAAAATAGAGCCAGCCTATATAGGAGATGGTGTTCTTGATCTATCCTGTCTTCCTGGAGAATATTGCCTTACCACATGAATCATATCTTGGGGATTGAATGTTCCATGCTCCTGAAGTCTACTTTCAATCCCAAGATACTCATCATCTAAATCAATATTGTTCAAGATTGAAACACCCTGTCCACTAGGAAAATTTCCCACTGACAACGTTGGAAATTTAGAGGAAAAATTAAGTGTGCCCCTACTTGTAATTGGCCGAGAAAATGAAATATTCTTTCCAGTGAACATTTTCCTCATATTTCTTGGTGGGGGTGGCGGAGGTGGCATGTGCATTTGTGGTGGATTGTAATGGAGGCCCTAAGACATTGAATTGTAATTTTGTTAATAATATGATGAAATTCAAAATTCAAACATAATAGAAAGTAAAAATAAATAAATTCATATAAGATTATTAAAAATTAAAATTACTTTGATCAGAGGAATGTTGTTGAGGTGCAACTGAATCCTGATTTATTGATGTTGTTGTTGTATAGGAGTAGACTGGAAAGACTGGTAGATGTGATCTAAAATATAATTTAGAATTATCAATTAAAGATCTATCAGTCTTCAAGAGTGTTGAATTTTATATCAATTAAATATCTATCATCAATTATCAGTAAACATATATAAAACAAGTGATTCAAACTGGGGCAACAAGACTGAGGTATTGAAGAAATTTCTACGTCATGTGTTTGAGGCCGATGATACCCTATTTTTGTTGGTAGTTTTTGCAGCAAAGAAAATAAAATTGCATGAAATTTTGAAACACATACAAGTTTTATATAATTAATTACATTTATTTTAAAAATTGAAACATATATACATTATAAATTAAAATACCTGTGATTAATGCCTGTGGTATTTTGGATGATTGGGTATGAGGGTTTATGGAACTCCTCATATTTTTAGTAGGTGGAGGGGTGTCCTCCTCTGTTTTTTGATCATCAGAAATAGTAACATAATCTCTAACACTAGTAGCAAGTGACCTCTGATAGCAACATCCCTTCGTGATGCAACTGCATAACTACCACCTTCTGTTATAATTTAATAGTAAATTGTTAATTCATTTAAAATATTAAATTTTAAAGTTATATATTAATAATTACAATATGAAAAATAATAATTAAAAACCATCTAATAACAAATTAGGACTCACCTCTTGCTCTTCAATTGTTAGTGTTAAATTCAAAGTTGTTAGCTTTGAATGCATTGTTGTCGGAGGAGGGGTGTCGTGTAAATTATATAGAGACTCATAATATAAAGCAAGAATAAAATTTGTGGAACTGATGGTAACATTCTCATTCAAATGAATATTTTCCAAATCAGCTCTTATCTAGAGGATAAGTAGTTACACCAGTCAAATTGCTACCCATTTAAGGTACAAACGATATACGCTAAAGCCCACCAAGGAATATCCATATATCGACCTTGCAAAATGATTTTGCCTGGAAGAACTACACAATGACCTATAGAAATGGGTGATTGAAATCCTTGAGCTGAATCCCTCTTTTTGAAGGGTTTTGTGAAGTTGTAATTGTCAATAAAACAAAGAGAAACATTTTGTTAGTAAATTTTGAACATAAAAACTTTGTTAAATTGAAAATTTTGAAAATGTAATATTGTAAAATAGAAAATAAACTTACAAGTACAAGAAGAAACAACAACAATTGCATCAATAGAAAACTGAAAATTTGACTCCAGATACTTGCATTCTTCATCCGTTAAAACAACCTTCATCGAAACAGGATCCACATTTTTGTGTGGTAGTCCTGTGAGATGCTCAATATCATCTGGTGATGTTCCAAAGGACTCTGCATGAGATGGGAGTGTATAATGAAATGTGAAAGTGGATGTGTCATAGTTGAGTAGAAGATTGTTAAGTGATCTTTGCTTTGTCTTAAATTGGGGCATATACAAGTAGCCCTGTGAAACTGGTTGCTTGATCCATTGGGAGTATGTATTAGGATCCTCAAGAAATTTGTATAGTTGTGGAAAAATGAGGCTCTTGTATACAAAAAAACTTCTTCATATTAGTTGTTGAAGCAAATGGGCTCTTCGGATCTCTAGAAGAACACTTCTTTCTTTGTGGCATTAGTTCAAACTATTATAAATTTCTTGTTTGTAGTTGTGCTTTGGCGTTCTTGATGGTTGCTTTTTGTATGTCTGATGTCCTTTGGTGTTCAAGTTTCTTCTTGTGTTTTTTTGTATTTGGTATCTAATGGTATATCATATTGTATGCTACCAGCTAGTGGCATAAGTATGCATTATAAGATATCATGGCCGGTAGCATTCTTAGGCTAATGGTGGGTAGTTACATATATCATGTTACCGATCGATAACATTATTTATGCTACCGATCAAGATAGCATGCTAAATTCCAATGGGTAATATACTTAATGCCAGTGGTAGCATAGATAATGCTACCATCGGTAGTTGCTCTATATACATTCCCTTCACTTAAAAAATATCTTTAGAAAATCACCTAATGTGTGAAACAACTTTTCCTACAATTCGCCATACAAGCGAAAGTGGATTTACCAATATTCGCCAAATAGTTTCTAAGGATTTTTTTTGATAAATAAACTACTTCAACCTCACATTAATGTTGAGGCTTAAGGTTAACATTTTGCCCCGAGCCGTGTCTCGCTTAACTAATATAATATCTAGAGGAGGGTAGTGGGAGAAAGAAGATAATTGTAAAATGAGGAAAAAAAAAAAAAAACATGCATATGTTTTGTGGGAAAAAAATTAACATGAAGATTTATCTCGCCCTCTTTTAGAGGGTCTTACACTGAGGGGATGGTTGGTGAAAAAGGGGGATATAAAGGATTTTATCCCTATAAGTATTTCAAATACTATTTATAAGATTCTCACAAAGACAATTGCTTCTAGAATGCAACCCTTTCTAAAAAGTATAATCTCTTGGCAACAAGGTGGTTTCATCTAGGGAAGACAAATTTAGGATGTCATAGTGGTGGTTCATGAAACTCTTCACTCCATGGAAAGAAATTAGGTATGGCAATCAAACTTGATATGAACAAGGATTTTGACAAGGTGTCTTGGGAATTCTTGGATAGAGTTTTGGAGAAGATAGGATTTAATATTCACTTTAGGAAGACTATCAAAGAATGCATCTCAACTCCCATGTTTTCCATCTTGTTAAATGGAACACCTACTGATGTTTTTGGCAGTTCAAGGGGTTTAAGGAAGGGTGACCCTATCTCACCCATTCTCTTCATCATAATGGTGAAAAGATAGATATTTCAACACTTACACACATGCATGATTCTCATATAGATTTAAGCCATCATCTAATACAATTTTAGTGTCACACTAACAATTTGCAGACAACATAATTCTCCTATCCATCACCTTAGTTAAGGAAGCAAAATAGTTCAAATATTTGTTAAATTTCTATGAGGAAGCTTTAGGATAACTCATAAATTATGGGAAGAGCTTTGTTTTTTCATAAACACTCTAGAAGAGTGGCGTAAGAAAATAGCTACAATTCTTGATTGTGTTAAACTACTATGTTTAAAGGAAATCTTCCTATCTCTGTTTGGGACCCTCTTTTGGATAGATATCAAGCTAAGTTAGTAGGATGGAAGGGGGTTGTACTATCTAGCACTGCCAAGGTCACCTTGATCAAAATTACCCTCCAAAACCTACATGTCTACCTGCTATCTCTCTTAAAAATGCCTAAGAAGATCATTGATTCGATTGAAAAAATTCAAAAAATATTCTTGTGGGAAGGAGTTGAAGAATAAAATAGAATTCATCTAGTTTCCTGGGAAAACATTTGCAAGCCACAAAACCAAGGATTTTTAGTCATAAGGAACATCAGAAAAATGAATAATGCCCTCCTAGCTAAAATGGGTTGGAGTCTAATCAAAGAAGACTCTCTATGGTGCAACATAATAAAAATAAATACCTTCAAGAGAACTTCATTGAAAGCTTCACTTTAATAGTGGATATCCCTGATGGATATCACTTCTGGAACTCTCTATCTAAAAGTAGAGAGATTGTTTCTAAAGGCATCAAGTAGGAACTTGTGAATGGTAGTTGTTTCCCAATTTGCATTCCTTGAGAAATTTGAACAACTTGCACAATTGATAGACTTGGTGGATATTCGGAAGTAAATTGGATAAAACCTCGTAAGCTTGGAGAATTTCATGGATAAAAGAGCATCACTACAGAATATTTACAACTAAATTATATAAGGGCTCTTCCATTTCTACTATCTAGACACAGAGGGTATCCACGTGTCCTTTTGGCGCATTTTGGAAAAATCACAAAGAATTAGGATAATTCAAGCAGAGAGAATTGGCTAAGTGGCTAGAGTATGGCAAGACAACCCAAGTGGGATAAAAATTCAAGTGAGGGAGAAGAGTGCGTAGGCCTCCATGTGTCACCCAAGTGTAACTTCAAAAGAAAGAAAAAACCACCATAAGGAGGAAGTTCCACAAAATGAAGAAATGGCTCCGTGGTTGGATTTTCAAAGACACGCTACTATAGACGACATTTCGTAGGATAAGGCAATAATATAAGGTGGGCCGCAGGTAATAGGGAAGCTATTTTGTAATTTAGGAAAGCCATGAAATGCCTTCAAAATTAACACTAGACACGAATGTTTGTGATATAAAGAAATGATGCGCGGATATCAAAATCCATGCAACATTAAATGGAGAAGCCATGTAACAAAGAAAAATGATGACTCTCAATGGAAATTAGGATTTACGGATCTTTGATTTAACAATAAAATATTTACAAATTCAATCAGATTGTGTTGTTCTCTATGCAATCAAACATGATTTCATGAGTCAAATTGAGGAAAAGAGATAAGATTCAAGAAAACTTCTCCAACACACCAAAAGGTGCAATTTTAAGCGACCCAATTACTAGCATTAAATGTGTTATATGAACTTAGTAGAAATGGTGTGTAACGGTGGATAAACATTGTGGTGACAACCTATCTTAAAGAAGAAATTAATGAAGGTGGTTGGGACTGGTTGAAGAATTTGATTTCCCTCTAATTTCTCCTCTTTCTCCCTTCCATGATTTTCTATATATTGTAGAGAAATGTTCATTCTTAAAGATGGATACTTTTAGAATTTTGGGCATCTTATAACATAAGGTTTTTATCTTACACTACGTGTATGTCCTAAGGGTTACATGCCTTGGATTTGGATTCAACAAATACTCACATCTTCCTCTCATGATTGTAATAGTTTGTGCATAATATCAAGAAATAAAATCTAATCTTGTGGCTTATTCTACCCTTGTTCCTTTTATTACATTTGTTGCCTTTCCTACATTCCGGGTGTGTGTCGTATGTATATTTTATGAGTCTCTCTCTATTGTGCATTGTGAAAGTGGATTCTAGGAATGATTTTGATCTATGTTTGATATTCAATCCTCTTCATTATCACTACCTTCCCTTTCCTCTTATCTAAATGTATTCATCCCCTTATTTTCTAGTGTTATCACCTCTGTAGATTAGGTTTATGTTTTATGCATCTCCTTCTCACCTTGGTCCCTTGGAAAGTTAGAGTAGAGATATATAGTTGCATTTCAATTCCTAGGAGTAGTTTTAGTAGTACAGTAGATGTAAGTAGAAGTCGACCTTCTCCAGAGGTCTATCTCAGTTCGAGTCCCATAACTTGGAGACAATCCCATGTTTCTCAAATCCTGAATTGTCTATAATTCAGGCATGGGTGCACATTTGAGCTCGACATTTTTGGCTTCTCGGTGGGACCTTGAAATCAATATTTCCAATTTTATAGTAAGTTTGGTGTGTATCTTGATAAAATTCTAAGCCTTTGGAGGCTCTGTAGAAACACATCTAGTAAATCCATTTAACATATCAACTGGTTTCAACAGTATTGGTGGCTCAATCCTTCCTAGTTCATGAGAAGGATATAAACATGGTTTAGAATAAGAAAATAAGTCATATTTGAATATTATAGTTATCCCAAGTAGAGGTAGAAGAGGAAGACAAATTCAAAGATCTCCATCTCCTCCAAATAAAACTCTCTCCACACCTCCACCTAGTAGGCCTTTCTTATAGTCCACTAGAGTTCTCAGACCCATTACAATGGCTCATTTAACAACAACCGCCACCTTAAAATCCATTTGTAAACTTCATAGGTAGTAGTCCACTTGCTTTGAATGCCCAAAATCCTATTCCAGTGGCTGCTTTGAAAAATATTCCATACTTCACTGGAGAAAATCACACTACTCCAGTTGACCATATCCAGGACATTGCAAATGTGTGTGTAATTCATGAAATTACTGAGATGGATGTAGCAGTCAAGTTATTGGCCTCATCTCTTAAAGGAAAATCTTTGTAATGGTTTAGAAGCTTAACTACGGGATCAATCAAGAATTGGAATGAGTTGTGCACAACCTTGTATAATAAATTTGGGGAAAGAGATGATAACTTGTCTCTTTTGGAGTAGTTAACCACAATCAAGAGAGCACCTAATGAACAAATGGTAGATTTCAACTTCAAATTCCAGAGAACCTGGGACAAAATTCTAGTTCTTGTCAGGCCTACAGCTGAAGGTGCATTTCTTTACTTTTTGAAAGCTCTTAACTCGATATATATTTGTTATGGTGTAATCTATGGAGGTGTAACTCTGCCAATGACTTATGCATTGGCCATTAGAGTTGAGAATTGTTTAATTCAGGTTGGAAAATTATCTCCTAGGAAACCTATGTCATTGACCCCTGAATTTCCACAAGCCACCCACCCTTCCATTTCCCCTATTCCCACCAAATAAACAACATATAGCTTCCACATCACAAACCATTTCACAACAAAAAGAGGATGAAGAAATGAAGGATTTGATTAGAATCTTGACAAACAAAGTTATATCCCTAGAAAAACAACAAGCCCAATCATATAGAAATTATCAAAATCAAGGGAAATCTTCAAATCAGGGATATCACCTTATAGAAACCAACAACCTAATCAAAGATATGCACAAAACTAGAAAAATAAAATATGGAAAAATCAAAGTGATCCTCTTCCATTGGCAAAAATTCCTCCTCCACAGGAACTTCCTTCCCCTAGTGTAAGTCAGGCCTTGGTTCTAGTAATGAACAATATGGTGCAGGAAAAAAATTGGTGCTTTCATGTAGTCTACCTCATAAAAACTTGATTGTGAAATATAAATGCATCTCAAGCCTACATGATTCAAGGTGCTTCCAGTCAGCAAGAACCATTTATTGAAGCACCAAACCATGGTGTAGAAGAAGTCAACAAGCCACGCCTGATGCTAACCTCATGTTTTTCAGAGCTAAGGATTTTATGCACTCAACTCAATGTCTAGTGGATCTAGTAGACCTCAGATGAATGTTGCTAAAAACACATGAAACAAGAAAATAATGTTAGAAACACATGTGACAACCCCCACGGATCACAGTAATGTCATGGAAAAAGGAAAAGATAATGGAGGAATGAAAGAAAAGCCATGATGAATGAAAACAAGATAAGCCATGAGAAACCACGAAGTGAAGTAGGAAACGTGATCAAGCAATTTGTGATTCTTAAAAAACATGCCATGCAAAAAGAGGTTTTTTTGCACCTAAGTCGCATGATCAAACAATTCCACAACAAAGGAAGGAAGGTAGCATGTGCAGATGCAAAAGGTAGTGATTTTTCCATTCAATATTGTGGAGAAAATGAAGAAGACCAATGTTAATGTCTCTATGTGGGATGCATTGGCTATTCCATCACAATGTGATCTCCTATGTGAAGCTCTCAAGAAACTACCTTCGGTAGATCCAAAGTAATGAAGAAGAACATGACATGGTGCATGTTTGTTAAGATAAGGTGATCAAGTAAGTAAAAATGTCAAAACCCCACCCTTTTACATGTCTATAATTATGGGTAAACACCTAGTTCATAACTGTATGATTGATTCAGGGGCTAGTACTTCTATCATGCCAAAGAAAATTGTTGACATCCTAGGTCTCAAGTACAATCCTGTGTCTAGGGGAGTTTTATAGCTTGATGGGTCAATTGTGAATGTCCTAGGGGTAGTTAAAGACCTTGAGTTAACCCTTCATGCTTTCCCGAGTCTCACAATAACCCATGATATATCAATCATAAACTTTCGCCCATGTTTGCAATTTTCCTATCTAGAGATTTTACTACTAAAGTAGGTGGCTATCTGTCTTCGGATTGGACACACATGATTTTAAGGACCAGATATGGCACAAGATTCACAATTCAAGTTGAGCCTATCTTTTCCTATCACATAGAGTCATATGAACCTTCCCTATCCAATCAAATTGTTTGATACAAGAACAACATGATCATATTTCAAGTCCAAAAGAACATCCTGCTCCCCTCTCATGCTTGATTTATTGTTTGATGAATGGGCTGAGAGAGATCACAAATTTGATCCATATTCTGAAGAGATTAAAGCTTATGAAACTAGTCTTGACACCTATTGTGTCATGTAAGAGGAATCTTTTATGCCCATGGTATTCAAAGAAGATGAGAAGTCAGTCTTTGGCTTATGGCGAATGTATTTTGATGGTTCTAGAAGTAGAAATGGAGTTGGGGTGGGCATCGTGCTTATTTCTCCAAAGGAAGATAATTTCTTCTTCGCCCATAGACTGTAATTTTCCTGTTCTAATAATGTTGTAGAATATGAGGCATTAGTGCATGGCTTGTTGATTAGAAAAAGAAAGATCAAGAAGTTGCAAATCTTTGGAGATACTAAGCTAGTCATTAACCAAGTCCTGTGGAAGATGTGTTACAAAGAAAAAAATATTGAAGGCCTATAGACATAGAGTTTGGGACTTACTGGAGATTTTTGATGCTCTCAACTTACAAGCTATATTGTGGAAGCTGAATAAGGAAGCAAATCAAATGGTGGCTCTTAGTTCTTAGTTTTCACCTACAGAAGACCTGGTTAAGGGAAAAACAACATATCAAGATGGTTATGAGGCCATCCATACCTGATAATGCAACTAGTTGGAAATTATTTGATAGTGATGAGAAAATTTTCCAATTCATACAGAATGAAGCTGAATTTTCTTCAAGAATGTAGTCTGATTTGCTAGGACATCTATGGTGATCAGATTATTCATCTCAAAACAAATAAATTTCCAAAAGGATTGGTCACTCTGGAATAAATTTTTAGTCTAGATGATGAGTTCAAAGGTATAGAGAAGAGCATGGTGGAAAAACAAGAAGATTATCAACCTGTTGAAATTACCCCCGGAAAAGAACTTTTTCTTGGAAAAGTATGTGATAAGCATGAAAAGTAGAATTTTGTTGCCTTATGTCAAAATTTTAGTGATGTGTTCTCATGGGGTTATGAAGATTTAAAATAATTCAATCCTAATGTAGCCCAACATTTGATTGATCTTGATCCTAACATCAAACCAGTTAGGCAAAAGCAAAGGCCGGTAAACCCCAAGATAGAGCCCCTCATGAGAAAAGAATTGTCTAAACTCATTGAGGCTAAAATTATTTTTCCATTAAGTACTCCACTTGGGTGGCAAACTTGGTTCCAGTCAGAAAGAAGAATGGTGAAATCAGGCTCTGCGTAGACTTCAGGACCTAAATAAGGCCTCCCTCAAGGATCACTATCCTTTGCCATCAATGGAGCAGATCCTACAAATAGTGGTTGGATCTGAGAGATTTTCAATGCTTGATGGATATTGAGATTTAACCAAATCAAAGTGAAAGAAGAGGATCAATACAAGACTGCATTCACCACCAAATGGGGAACGTATGCATATCAAAAAATTCCTTTTGGTTTATCAAATGCAGGTGCCACCTTCCAAAGAGCAATGGATATTGCCTTCAAAGGATATATTAATCAATTTATCCTTGTGTATCTTGATGATATCACTATTTTCTCAAAGCATAACAAAGATCATATTAGTCATCTTGAGAAGGTATTTGAAATATGTAGGGAGTTTGGGGTATCTCTTAACCCCAAGAAATGTAATTTTGCAGTCCCTAGAGGTAAGCTTTTGGGGCACATTGTTTCTAAAGAAGGCATTTCCATTGATCCAAAAAGAGTCTTTGCCATCCTTTCTCTTTCCTTTCCAACTCACAAGAAAGATTTGTAGTCTTTCCTTGGAAAGGTTAACTTTGTTAGGTGCTTTATACCTGGCTTCATGGGTTTGGTAAAACCACTCACACTTATGCTTAGAAAGGATTCAAATTTCAAGTGGACCATGGAAGGGAAGGAAAACTTTGAAAAATAAAGCAAGAAATAGCCTAGGCTCCTACGTTGATTAATCTAGATTACTCCAAATATTTTATCTTATATATGTATGGAGTTGATTCTTACATTGCCATAGTTTTAACCCAACCAAATGATCAAGACTTGGAGCAACCAGTAGCCTTTTTCAGCCAAACCTTGAAGGATTATGAGATTAGGTATAACCATATTGAGAAGCAAGTGTTTTCCATCATGCACACCTTGAAGAAATTTAAAAGCATGATTATAGATAGTTGTGTAAAGGTTTTGGTATCACATCCCAACATTAGAGATTTCATTATGGGAACAAAGATTAGTGAGAAACGAGTTGGATGGGTAACTAAAATCATGGAATATGATGTGACCATTAAGGCCAAAAATTGGTAAGAGGCTATGCTCTCTACAAATAACTAGCTGAAGATGCATGCGAAATGACCCAGAAACTACTTTATTCCTAGAAGAGGAAAGTTTGCATGGAACCTAAAAAGAATGAAGACATAACCATGGATAGCTAGATGAAGATAATGATAACATTCCTCTCCTCTGGTATATATCCTCATGGTCTTAGTAAATCTAAAAAAGGTGACATCTAAGGTTGCAGTCTTTTCCATATGTGTTGATTGATGACGCATTGTTTAAAAGAAACATTGATGGTGTGTTTCTTAGATGTATTGAAGGAGAAGAATGTAAAATGTCTTTGTTGAGTTTCATGATGGATTCTCAAGAAGAAATTTCGCCAAGGCTATAACTATGAAGATCATAAAATAAGGATATTTATGGCCTACAGTTGTTCATGGATGCTCACAAGTGGGTTAGGAAATGTAAGGAATGTGACCTCTTTACTGCTGGGAAAAAAATATTAGAAACCTTCCTCTTCATCCCTAGGAGCGGATCAAACATTCGCATAATGGGGCCTTGAACTTCATTGGGATGATCAATCCTCCATCTAGTGTGGGTCATAAATGGGTTCTCACAACAACAAATTATTTCACTAGATGGACTAAAGCTATGCCATTGAAGGAAGCTACTGAATCAACTATCTTGGAATTTATTGAAGAAATTGTCACAAGGTTTGGCATTCCCCAAACCATTATTTATGAAAATGTTAAGGATTTATTGGGTGAAAATATCTCTCGATTGGGCTCTTCAACTTGGGATTTATCTTCAATACTTCCTACAATTATTACCCCCAAGGTAATGGATTAGTAGAATCCACCAATAAAAATATGATCAAAATCATGAAGAGAACCATGGATGTAAATCAAAGGAAATGGCATAAAAAAGTGAATAATGATCTCTGCGTAGATAGGATAACAAAGAAAACTTCTCCCTGTAAAATGGTATATGGAAAAGAAGTTAGGCTTCCTTTGTCACTTGAGTTTCCTTCACTTGAATTAGCACAACAATTAAAATTTGAAGGTGTGGATCAAAGAGAAATTAGAATGGTAGAACTGTTGGAACTTGAAGAAAATAGAAATGTCACCATGTTAAGGATGGAACAACATCAGAATTCAACCAAGCGTAGTGGTTTGATAGAAAATCTAGGCCTCAGACATTCAAAGTCAGAGATCTAGTCTTAAAATGGGACTGGATCGAGCTAAACCAGGAAGACACTCCAAATTTGATGTTATTTGGAGTGGACCATACATCATTACTACTTGTAAGGTGGCTAATTCTTTGAGATGTCTAATCTTGATGGGAATGCATTTAAAATCCCAGTTAATGGGATTTATCTCAAACCTTCTCATTAAGGTTTCATGCATCTTGTACATAGTAGAATAGGATTTCTAATTCCTCCAAGTGCTTTCAACACATTGTTCTATTGGTAGTTTAGGTTTCTTTTCCTAATTGCTTTACACATGTTTTGTTTCTTGGGATCTTGTTGCATAGTTCCTTGTTTCAGAGGATGTTGTTAAAGTGAAGTCTAGAGTGTTAAAATTAGTTGCCATCAAGTGAAGGATTCAAATGCAAAGAAACTAAATCAATCAGCTGACTCCATGCCCAATGGATGCCTAAGGCTACTAATCATCTATCTAGTAGGTAAATGACCCTTGTGAGTCACCAAAAATATTTCCCAATTTTGCATTCCTTGCAAAATTTGAGAAACTTGCACAAGTTATAGACTTGGAGGATATTCATAAGCAAATTTGAAGGAATCACGGAAGCTTGGAGCACACATAGATAAAAAAATCATTATGCCAAATATTTACAACTACATTATCTAAGGGATCTTCCATTTCCACTATATGGACACAAATGGTATCAATGTGTCCCTTCGGCGTATTTTGGAGAAAGCACAAAGAATCAAGATGCCTTCAAGAAGCAACGAGAATTGACCATGTGGCTAAAGCATGGAAAGGAAACCCAAGTGGGCTAAAAATTCAAGTGAGGGAGAAGAGCACACAGCCTCCACGTGTTTCCCAGATGCAACTTCAAAAAAAAGAAGAAACTTCAAAGGAGGAAGTTACAGTGGAATGAACAAATGGCTCCATTGTTTGATTTTCAAATCTGCGCTATATAGATAGTTGCGGGATGAAAGGCTAAGGCAATAGTACAAGGAAAGCTATGGGTAATAGGGAAGCTATTTTGTTAGTTAGGTAATCCACAAAAGGATTTCAAAATTTGTACTATACCTAAATTCCGTGAAAAAAAGGAATGATCCATGGATATCAAAAATCCAACACTTAATGGAAAAACACGTAACAAATAAAAATGATGACTCTCCATGGAAATTAGAAATCAACTGGATCTTTGATTTAACTATCAAATCTTTGCAAATTCAATCATATTTTGTTGTTCTCTATGCAATCAAACCTAATTTCATGATTCAAATTGAGGCAAAGAGATAAGAGTCAAGAAAACTTCTCCAACATGCCAAAAGGTGCAATTCCAGATGGCCTAACTACCAACATTAAATGTGGTATGGGCACTCAGTAGAAAATGGTGTGTAACAATGGATAAATAGTGTGATGCCCTGTCTCTAAGAAGAAATTAATGAAGGTGGTTGGGATTGGTTGAATAATTTGATTTCCCTAATTTCTCCTCTTTCTCCCTTCCATGATTTTCTATATATTATAGAGCAATGCTCATTCTTAATGTTGGATACTTTTAGAATTTTGGGCATCTTGTAACATAAGGCTTTTCTCTTGTGCTACATGTATGTCCTAAGGGTTGCATGCCTTGGATTTGGATTCAAAAAATACTTGCATCTTCCTCTCGTGATTGTAATAGTTTGTGCATAATCTCAAGAAATAAAATCTAATCTTGTGGCTTATTCTTCCCTTGTTCCTTTTATTGCATTCGTTTCCTTTCTTGCATTGCATGTGTGTTGTATGTATCATTTTATGAGTCTCTCTATTGTGCATCGTGAAAGTGGATTCTGGGAATGATTTTGATCTGTGTTTGATATTCAATCCTCTTCATTATCACTACCTTCCCTTTCCTCTTATCTGAATGTATCCATCCCCTTATTTTATAGTGTTATCACCTATGTAGATTAGGTTTATGTTTTATGCATATCCTTCTCACCTTGGTCCCTTGGAAAGTTAGAGTAGAGATAAATAGTTGCATTTCAATTCTTAGGAGATGTTTTAATAGTAGATGTAAGTAGAGGAAGCTGACCTTCTCGGAGGTCTGTCTTGGTTCGAGTCCCACAACTTGGAGACAATCCCATATTATCTCAAATCCGATTTGTCTATAATTCAGGCATAGGTGCACATTTGAGCTATAATAGTAGAAAGATAAATATTTGGGAAGATAAGTGGAATTTGGACCTGATTCAAAAGTAGAAGAATATTGAGCTAAAAATTAGATAAGTAGACTCGAGATTCAATTATGGGGAGAACACAAGTGGATACATGGAAAGTAGAAATGGAAAATATGAGTTGAGAAGACTTTCATTAGAGGAGAAAAATGAAGTGGAAAGAGAAAAGTTGGCCCTTATCCAAAAAAATATTTCAACCATTTACATCCCAAAAATAAGGTTGAGGATGAATTAATTTGGTAAGATGTGGGGGATGGACACTAAAACGTCAAATCTGGATACAATAACTAGTTTTGACTCACATTCCTCAAAACTGTTGGAGAAAAGTTTGGTATAAAGAGATAATACCTAAGGTTAATTTTTTTTGGTGGCTCATAGTTCAAAATAAAATCCTCATTGTTGATAACTTGAGAAGGAAAGGACATATAATTATAAATAGGTGCATTCTTTGCAAAGAGGCTGAAAAAATGGTGAATAACCTCTTCATCCACTGTAAGTATGACTATAATATTTGGGGAATTATCCTTAATAAAATTGGTTTAAAATGGGCCCATCCAGGATAGTGGAAGAGATGAAATAAAATCGATTCTATCACAAAAATTTCTTTGTCGAGAATTTTATGGAAACTCATCCTACCACAAATAGTTTGGGCCATCTAAAATGAGAGGAATGGGTGAATTTTCAAAGAAAAGGCTCTAAAGGAGGAAATAATTTTCAAGCACTTGATTAGGCTCATCACTGAGAATTTAAAAACTACCATTAATAATAGCAAAGGTAGCCTAAAGTATCTTGATTTTAAATTTGTTATCAAATGGGAACTTCAGCTTGAGAAATATCCCCAACAACAAAGTTCCAAAATTGCTAGGAGTATGATAGTTTGAAAACACCCCCAAGAAGGATGACACAAGTTAAATTTTGATGGGGTGGCCAAAGGTAATCTAGGAAGAGCTCGGGGAGGAGGAGTCATAAGAAATAACAAATGTGGAATCATTAGTGTATGTTGGAAATATGGGTGATTAAACCAATCACTATGTTGAATCCTTAGCTGCCTCATGTGGTATTCAACTCGCCTCTTATTTAAACATTTCAAAACTTTGGGTTGAAGGTGATTCAATGAATATTTTGAAATTCTTGCAAAATAACACCTCCCCAGTTAGACCATTAATAAATAAATTGATGACTCCATATTCATGTTAAAGAACTTCTTGAGCTATGAAGTCTCTCACATCTTCAGAGAAGAAAAAGAGTTATAGATCTCTGTGTTAACATTAGAGTGGGATCCAACAGGATTCAAAATTAGATTGGAGTTAAATAGAATCCTATAGAGATCTTAAAAATAGTAGATAGAGAAAATTCCAACAATGAGGCATCCTTGGTTATCTCTTGATCGTCTTGTTTGTTTTCCCATCTTGGTCTTGTTTTTCTATTGTCCATTTTCTTGTTTTTGGTTGGTGGTCAACTGGTTCTGTGTTAGTTTTGTGTTGTTTCTGTGATGGTTTTTTTTTGGTTCTTTGCAGGTAATACCTCTTAACCAGATGTTTTTTTATATTTGGATTTTATTTGGTTTCTTGAGATCTTTATGGACATATCAGGATTAGAGATCCATGTTGTAACAGTAGGGCCCTCCCAAAACCCTCATTTTACCAAATATCAAAACAAAAATTTCAAAAAAATAAATAGGGTAGAATTTTTGGGGAGGGTAAATAGGGAAATAAAATCGAAGAAAAATTAGATTATCATAATATATAAAGGGGAGAAAATATGGAAAAGTAGAGATTGAATAAGGAAAGGAAAATGAAGTTAGTTATTACTTAGTCATGGGAATAATGGTGAATTATGAATTGATTATTCTCCCCAACCATAAGATATTGTTGAGGAAATGAACACCTTGGACCAAACATCACCCTCCATTCCAATGGAATGTGTGAGAAAAATGAGGGACTTATTTTATAAGGAAGGAGAGACAATTAAGGAATTCAATCAAAGATTCAAGAATATAGTGCAAAAACTAGATGAACCACTAAATGAGAAAAAAGATTTCAATTTTTAATTTTGGAATTGATACCTTATCTAATATTATTAATTGATGGAAAAGAGTTCATAACATTCATGTAATCACTTCACCACTTATGTGTATCTTCCCATAGGATCCTACTTCTGGAATTCACTTATCAAAAGTAGAGTTTTTATTTCAAAAGGCATAAGATGGGGATTTGGGAATGGCAGCAAGATCATATTTTGGGAGGATAGATGGAATCTGAAGCTTGATAAAAAAGAGAGGATAAATGTCCATAATCAAATAAATAAGATAATTTTGAAGTATGGAGAGAGGAAAAGTGACTATCTCAAATATATAAATGGAAAAACCACTTGGAAAATATTGTCTCTAGAGGAAAGAAATGACATGGAGAGAGAAAAACTAACTTTAATCCAACAAGATTTCAAACATCTATATCCCTAATAAAAATGTTGCTGATGAGTTAATCTGGGAGGATTCAGGAGATGGAAACTATAGTGTCCTCTCTGGATATAACAGTTAGAATCAACTTCCTAATTCTCATCATTTCTGGAAGAAATTCTAGTGCAAGGAGATGAATCCTAAAATCAACTTCTTCTGGTGGATTAACGTTTATAACAATATCCTCATAGTTGAAAATTCAAGAAAGAAAGGTCATGTTCTTATCAGCGGATGCATCCTTTGTAAAGAAAAAAAAGAAACTATTGATCACCTCTTCATACATTGTAAGTTTGCTTTCTCTTTATGGGGTCTCATTCTAGACAAAATTGGCTTAAAATGGGTCCTCCCTTAATCGGTGAATGATCTAAAGGATAATTGGTCTTATAAAAAAATGTCTCATTCATACTCCTATGGGATTTTACTCTTCCACACACTATTTGGGCAATATGGAAAGAAAGGAACAAAATAATTTTTGAAGGGAAAGTGTTACGAGTTGGAATTTTAAGCATATGATCCTATTGATAAATGAAAAATAAAAATATTATATATAAAAAGGAAGTCTGAAAGATTCAGACATTAATTTACTTAGCAAATGGAACTTACATCTAGCCCAAGACCTTAAGCAACAAAATTATAAGATTGTTAGGATAAAGAGCTGCATTTAGAAACACCCTCAAGAAGGCTAGAATAAACTAAATTTTGATGGCACGAGATAAGGGAAACCTAGGTCAATCTAGGGGAGGAGTCATTAATAATGATAAATGTGACCTCATATCAGCCTATGCTGGGAACATGGGGGTCTAAACTAATCATTATGTTGAGGCATTAACTACCTTTTGGGGAATCCAACTTGTAAAAACTCTAAACATTTGTAATCTTTGGGTTGAAGGGGATTCTATGAATATCTTAAACTACCTTCAAAGGAAGTACCCCTCAAGTAAGACCATCAATAAAATCATTGAAGACTCTATTCTCATTTTAAGGACTTTCTCAAATTTTGATATCTCCCACAGTTTAGAGAAGGAAATCATGTGGCTGAATTGTGTGCAAACATTATCCTGAATTTTGATACCCTTTACCATTGGTTTGGGAATGAAAATGCACCTCCTAAGATCTTAAATGCCTCAACCCGTGAGAGAAGCAAAGTTTAGATTTTATATGATTACTCCAGAAGGGAAACTTGATCTGAATGGTGAACATGGCTTCAAGGACTATAGGTATGATCTCTAGGACAAAGAGGTTAAGTTGGAATACTCTCATCAATTATATTTGGACTTAATGTGGTAGGCAGTGATTATTTTGTTTATTCTATTTTAGAACTCTATTTTCCTTCCTATTGGTTATGTGTTGGTTTTTCTCTATCTTGTGACGGAGTTCTATGTCGGTTTCTATTCTCTCTCTAGCTATTTTTTTATTTTTGGTATTGTTTTGACTCATTAAATCTTTATGGAATTATCTATATTGTAGATCCTTGTTATAATAGGGTATGTACCCTTCCAAAACCCTCGCTTTACCAAATATCATAAAACATTCATGGAAGAATTGTAAATTTAATCAAAACTCAAAGCGAGAACCATGGAGGAGAGAGTGTGAAATGGTATTAAAAGCTGGAGAAGTTGTAAAATGAATTCATGTAACTAAGACAAATTTTACTAAAATAATAGAAGAGGATACCATTGGGTATATCATAGAGATAATGGATATTGTGGGGTATCTTATAGAGATAATTAAAGGGGATACTATAGAGCATGGGAGGTATGGAGGAAACAAATATTATAGAGGAAACTATTGTCATCATTATACAGACAATATCTAAAATAAAGGATGGTATGGAAAAATATAAAGAATACGGTCAAGGGACAAAGTTGATAAAATTTATTGGTGTGGAAAAAGGGACATATAGTACATAATTATGAGAAGAATATACATCTTCGAACATAGATCTTACAAAGAGGAAGGAGACATATATAAAAAGAGACCAAAATAATAGAAACATATGAGAAATCTACATCTATATAATTGGATAGACCACAATGAGAGGAATCATGGAAAGTAAAGAAGAACCATATGGAAGATAAACTAGTAAACAAAAAAATGGAAAAATAAGAGATATGAATGTTAAGTTTTAAGGGATTAAATGAAACTATGACATTAAGTGAGGTGTTATATAACAAAGGAAGGAAAAGGTAGAGAAATAACAAGAAAGAAAAGATAATTAAAACCAAGAGGAAATAGAAAGAAAATAAAATGTGATAAATGAAAAGAATAAAAATATACCTAGGTAAAAAATGGTAAACTACAAAATAAACAAGATTGAAGGAAGAAGGATGAGATTGTGATGTTAAAAAACTAGAGAAACACGTATCGAGATACTTGAGAAGGGTGCCATAAGATGGTAATGAAGAACATGATTCATTCAATTTTATGAAGGAATCACAATTATACCAGAATATAGGGACCAAGACAAAAGACTTAGAGAATATAGGAATTAGAAAATAAGAAACACCTTATGTAGACTCCACATGATGAATATTTTGAAGATGAATCAAAAGTAGATATTTATGATTATATATGAAAGAGATAATCCAAGGTGCAGTTCTTCTAAACCTGGAAAACTAGGTGATTTATTTATCAAAACTTGTGTTCAGGAAAAGTGAAATATTAATAGGGTTCTTCATCACTTGGTTATATTAAGGAGGATACATTATTTAGAGTATGAGGATGATGTTGACAGGTTTCTTCATATTATGAATCTAATTTATAATGTTTACGAGATATATGTGAGTATTGTACTATATCTTGGAAGCTAAAAACATATTAAAATGATAATAATGAAGAATATATAATAGTTTACATAAGTAAAATGTATAAACACCATGATATATATATGTATATATATATATATATATATATATTCACTAATTAGTAGTTAATAAAGTAAATAAGAATTAACCAATGGTTACCTTGAGTCATTATGAGTGAAAATACACAAATGTTTCATTTTAAAGGCTATATAATGATGTAATATGTGGGGGTAAGAGAATATCACAAAAATGAGTGAGAATAGTTAACATAATCATGAACATAAAAGAGATAAATCAATGTAAGAAGTGAGAGATATGAATATAATCAATTCAAACATATATTTCTAAATTTTATGTAATTAAGATCAATATATATGTGATATTTTTTGTTTTATTAATCGATATGTTGAGTATTTGTTTATCCATGTTTAATAAAAGATAAATATTAATTTTATAAGAGAGAGCTACCCTTCTTTGTGATGTTATCTCTAGCTAGGATAAACAAACTACTTAACCATCACATTAACATTGAGGCTTAAGGTCAACACTAGGTAAAACCTTTTACACCATCATACACACCGTTGGACTATGTTGACAGTGTTCATCATCAATTTTTACACTAAGGCATGAATAGAGATAAAGGTCATGGAAAAATAAGAAAGTCGTAGAAGAATATGAAAGTTGTGGAAGACTGTGAAAGCTGTAGAAGATTGTAATAACCATGAAATCCTACAAGAATCCACATAAAAACAAATAGAGTAAAGATGAAAAATATAAAGCCTCAACTAAAGTGAGTGACTTTTGGACAAATGACATAGTGAAGATACTTATTGTAATTGAATGTAATAGTTAGATAAGATGGTGAATACAAGAAAATAGAGATCTAGGTGTGTAAATGAATTTGGAGATAGGGATATACCCTTTTGAATACATAGATAGAGAGACAAGATAGAAAAGAGAAGGAATGTATGATGTAATGAACATAAGAGTGTGTGAGACAAATGTGTAAAAATATGTAATAGTTATATTGAATAAATAAAGAGAGATGTTTTGTGGAATGAGCAATGAATACTTATATTATTTTATTTCTTTATAGTTTACATTTCAATCTGAACCATACTTCGATATGTCCTTAACAAAAGGGTGAACTACTTAACCCTCACATTAACATCAAGGCTTAAGGTTAAAATTTTGGTGTCTAATCCTAGGTTCCTTTTACTAAGCATATGTCTGGGAAAATTTCACCACCAGGGTATTGGAAACCTATATTAACAAAGATATAAGACAAGTGAGAAAATCATATTAATATATTCATTAAAAAGGAAGCAAGGAGACTCAAAGCATCTTATAAAGAAACTGAATCTTATTTCTTTTGAGATTCTAGAGAGGATTTCTAGTCTTAATTTCCAAACTTATTGTGGCCTTTCATTTTAGGGAAAACCAAAAGAATAAAGTGGTCATGGATACATTTTCGAAACCATTCGAGTGGACTCAAAAGAAATTAGAAATACTCAAAGATCTTGATGAGCCATGGAAAAGAGCACTCCATTACTAATTTGAATCTACACTAGATTATTTTATTATCACTTGGGTAATCCAAGGCTAGACTAGATTTAATCATAAGAAGGCCGAAGTTCTAATATGAGCTAGAGGATGGTTTCTCAAACAAGTCCCTTTTCTAATATGTATTTTACTAGTAGAAAAATGATTAATTAATAGTGCAGAAAATTTCCTTTAGGGGAAAGGTATTAGTGTAGGTTATTATTTATCCTTTTATTTTTTTATTAGGATAATTATTGCACTTATGTTATCCCTACACTTGTTGGGTTAGCTTTCTTAGGTGTACTAGTTGTGTGGAGTTAGCTTACTAGTTGTGTTGAGTTAGCTTACTAGTTATGTGGAGTTAACTTGCTAGTCTTGTGGAGTTAACTTAACTACCAGTATCAGTTAGTGGGAGTTCTTCACCACTAATCTAGGTAGTAGTTGCACTTCCCTCCTCCTATATGTACATCCTTCTTATCAAGCAATGTAATGTAATTCAATTCTAATGTATTGAGAATAATGGATTATGATGGATTTCCATATATGATATTTTAGATATTCTATTTTACAAATCTAATGTGGTGTTCAATTATCATCTGAGATCTTCACAAACATGGAGAAATATTTTTATCACTCATTTCATGGTATCAGAGTGATCGATGATGTAGACATCCATTTTTAAGTTTTTTTGCAAGCAAGAGTTATTTGTTTTCATATATTTTGGAATTTGTTAGCACTTTGTTGCAACGTCCATTTTTACGCAAAACAGAGGACTCTGTTGAATTCGGAAAATTTGAAAAACCCAAAAAAATTGTAAACTTATCCATTGAAGAAGATAATTTATTTTTTATTTTTGTTTTGGTTTTGTAGAGGTGGACATTGATACATATAGATCCGCTTGGAAATCCATGTCATGAGAAAAATCTTTACCGAGGAAGTAGAAAGTCTAGAAAAATGGTTTCTGGGTTTTTGTGTTTAGTCTTGGGTTTATTTATTCCATTTTATAGGTTCTTATTTGGTGAGGATCTGGAAATTTTAGAAATTCATGCTGAAGAAGAAATCTTTACCGGGGAAGTAGAGATTCTAGAAAAATAGTTTCTGGGTTTTTCTTGGTTTTCTGCATTTGGTAATGGGTTTTATCTTCCACTTTGTAGAGTTGTTATTTGACGAGGATGTTGAAATCATAGAAATCTATGCTAAGGGAAGAAATTTGTGTCCTAGGAAAGTAGAAGAGTCTAGAAAAATAGTTTATGGGTTTTTATGGGTTTTTTACGTATGTTAATGAGTTTTTTTCCACTTTGCAGATTACATGTGTGGAGAGGATTTGAATATTTGTAGATCCCTTTAGAAATCTGTGTATAGGGAGGCAAATGTCTACAAAAACACTTTCTGGGTTTTTATGTTTGGTAAGGGTTTTTTTCTTCGGCTTTGAAACTTTACTATGTGCCGAGGATTTGAGGATTTTGTAAATCTATTACACCTCTAAGGATCTTGAAAATCAAGATGCGATGAGAAGGAAAATTTGGAAAAACCATTTCTAGATTTTTATGATTTTTTTCTTCTTTCATTTTGCAGATCTTAAATTGGAAAGTTTTTTCCAACAAAAGTAATCAAAGAAAGTGAAGGCAAAAGACATTTTATATTTTTAAAAATAAATATTAAATAAAAAAAATTGAAAATTTGTTTCTTCTAAGAAATAAACTAAAAATTTAAAATGTCATGTTTGTAACATGCACTCAATTATAAAGTTCCAACATTTATCTCTCTTGTTTGTTGAGATATTTTAGATTTTTATTTTCAACACTTTTTTGGCATGTTGACAGTCTCTCTTGTGGGTGATCTATTCTGGTGAATCCCGGTGCTATTTTTAGTGTTCGAGTAGTTTTTTTGACAACTAATATAGATTTGTAGAATTAATCTACCCATTCAGCAGTATGAGAGGGTGTGGTGTTGATACTACTTCTTTAGGTTTTGTGTCCTTGTCTTGTTACATGTTGATATTGCTTCTTTGGGTTTCATGTACTTTCCTTGTTACCTTGGATTTTATTGGATCATGGCACTCCTATTTATTTGGATCTCATGTCCTTGCCTTGTTTCCTTGGTTATTGTTCTTGGATCATGACACACCTATTTGTAGTAGTTGATCTTGCTTCTTTAGGGTTTTTGTCCTTGCCTTGTTACCTTGGCTTTTCTTGGATCATGACACTCCAATTTATTTAGATCTCATGTCCTTGCCTTATTGCCTTGGTTATTATTCTTGGATCATGGCACACCTATTTGTAGTAGTTGATCGATTATGTTTGGTGTTTTTTACACTTTCGACATCACTCCATTGACAATATCCTTACATAGAGCTATTCTGATGAAGCCTAGTGTTAGTTTTTTTTTAGTTTTGTGATCAAGTAGTGGATTCAAACCCACGGTGCAAAAAAATTCTTCATCATTATACGAGTTTTTAGAGCCGAGCTTCTTGGGATATTTTGCGGCGGGATTTTGTTATCTACTTTGTTATTACTAGTTTTGGGTACCTTGCGGTGTCATTTTTCTCGGTTATTGTACATGGGCACCTCATCGGGGAATTTTTGACAGGACCAACCTTCTTTTCCATCCACCTTATGGGGGTGTTAGTGTAGGTTATTATTTATCATTTTATTTGTTTATTAGGATAAGTATTGCACTTATGTTAGCCCTACACTTGTTGGGTTAGCTTTCTTAGGTATACTAGTTGTGTGGAGTTATCATACTAGTTATGTTAAGTTAGCTTACCAGTTATGTGGAGTTAGCTTGCTAGTCTTGTGGAGTTAAATTAACTACCAATATCAGTTAGTGGGAGTTCTTCACCACTAATCTAGGTAGTAGTTGCACTTCCCTCCTATATGTACATCCTTATTATTGAGAAATGTAATGTAATTCAATTCTAATGTATTGAGAATAATGGATTATGATGGATTTCCATATATGATATTTTAGCTCTTCTATTTTGCAAATATAATGTGGTGTGCTAGTAGAAAAAGATTCATTAAAAGTGCAGAAAAGTTCCTTTAGGGGAAAGACAACACATGATGGCATACAAGAAGAGGGACAATCAAAATATTTAACTATTAGATTTTTACGGGGTGATGGTTGCGGTAGAAGAAATAGGGAACATGAAGAAAATAAAAATGAATTACAAATAAATTACATATTTAATAAAAAGATATCAAGAGAATTACAAAATAAGAAAAAGTGAAAATTATGAGGAGGTCGGAAGAGAGGGTTATGATAGCCACATAAAAGAGATAATTAGATACTAAGATGTAAAATCGGATAATATAAAGGGAAGAAATATTAAAGAAATTTAATGAGAGAAAATAAAATCTATACAAAAATAAAAAAGTAGAGGAAAAGGATAAACCCACTTTAAGTGGAGGCCAACAAATGGCTACCCAAGAAATGGAGGAAGATGCTAAATGTATTATTATAATTCCCATAGAAGGAAGAGACCAATAGAATATCGGTTACGGGCATGAGATAGAGATTACCACGAGACAATTCCCATTGGGTAGAAAATTACAATACTCATTGTTACAAAAAGATCGATTAATGAAATAACTACAAGAGATGGTAGATAGAATAGGAGCGACACAAGAAATATTCTCGAGTAGAAGAATGGGAAAAATATAAATCAAAATCCCCACCGATGATCATAGAAAAGGGTGAAGAAGAAGAAGTTACCAAAATAGAGGAAAGTACAATTAATGGGGTAGAAGAAAATAAGAACATAAAAGAGGATAGGGAAAACCATATTTAATGAAAAAGAAAGAGAAGAGTTAGAGATAAAAAATAATAAAAGAAGAAGTGATGAAGGATACATAGACTTGGAAGAAAATTATATATTAAGAGAAGTTAAAGGTAGGAAGTAATTTATGGAAGAAGATAGTAATGAAGAAACACCAATAAAAAATGCATCCCCAATCATCACACAATCCCAAGGACATGATTCCCTTAGATCATTCACCATCCCATGTTCTACTTTATACAACGATTAGAAAATTACAAGAAGGATAAAGTTTAGAGGAAAGATACAACAAATTGTAAGAAGAGAGTAAGAGAAGAGAAGAGATAATACAAATTCATATAACCATCAAGAGAATTTTACTTTGATATTAAAATTACAAGAGATAAGTGATGAAAGTTAGATTATTAGAAGGTTTGTAATAAAAAAAAAAGAAGGCGAAGGAACCAAAATCACAAAAATAGTTTAGAATATGTCAAACACACAATCCATTAAAATAATGGCTCAAAAATCAAGTTGCCACTTTTAGAAAAATATACCAAGGATGTGAAAGAGCACCTTTTTATTTTGGATTCTTTCGGAAGAAAAATAATCTCATAGATGCTTCAACCAAACTATATGATTTTTTCAGACACTCGGAGATGATACCTTAAGGTGGTATATGAAGAAAAATCCACAACACACAAAGGATTGGGATGCTATAGAAAAATAATTTAAGGCATATTTTCATTATCCTAAAGATCCAATGGAAAGTGTTAGTAAGATGAGATATATGATTCATAAAGAAGGAGAAATAGTGAAAGAAATTAATTACTGATTTAAAAACGTGGCAAGAATATTAGAAGAACTATTAATGAGATAAACAAAGGATTAAGTGGTTTGTCTCTATTTTATTGCCTTACTTAAGAGCTTCACTACATGGAAAGGTTTTTACAAGTTTTGGAGATGAATTAGAAATGGCCAAAATATTAGAAGCATAACCATGGAGAAGGAAAAGAGAAAATTACATCAAGTCTAAATTAGAAAGGGTTCAATTGGAATTAAAAAAACTCAAACTACAATAGGGGATTTAGATGAAAGAAGACCTGAGAACTAAATCACCTCTAGAACAACCACAAGACCAAATATTTTGTGTACGGTATGTTGTGTGGAAGGTCACCGTAAAATAGAATGTCCCTACTTGGAAAAAACTAAAAGATCCACAATTATAAGACAACACTCATAAAAATAAATCTTCTAGAAACATACCTGCAGATGAAAGAACCTAGTGTGGAATATGAAGATTATGGGACCAACATACACAAGACACTTGTCCCCTAATGGAAGTATCCCCACTTAAAAATCAATTGATGTATTTTATAACATGCATATCCTTTAAGCATTACCTCTATACTTTATCTACGGTAGATGTCATGGAATACTTAAGGAATATAATGCTCAAAGAGTAATGAAGACTAGATAAAATACAATACACAAACCACAAACACAAAAATATACCCCAAATACACTAGTAAAAAAAAATTCCATGGCAGAATTACCAACAATAAATTCTCCATCACAATACCAATGATATCAAAGCGGTTTGCCATAATACGAGAGGAGGCTATCAAGGAAATAACTATAACCGCAACTACAAAGGTTATGGTGGGGGATACAAAGGTGGATATAGAGGAGGTTACTAAGGTAGATACAAGGGAGGATATAACAACTCTCAAGGGGGTATCGAGATATCAAGGATACCAAGGAAGATGCCATCACAAATTAAAAGATGGGGAAAATCAAAATAATCGTAGAAATGGACCTTAGGAAATAAGATCACTGAACTATTATAAATTTGGAAAAGATGGACATTTAGCAATAAATTTCACTCAACTAGAACCTTGTGGGTTCTGTCATGAATAAGGAACCCATGATTCTTTTAATTTTCCTAAAGGCACCCAATTCTAAAGAAATGGAGGTAAAAATTTGGAAGCATTGGGGAAAGATTCTAAAAAGAACATACAACATTTAAATAGAATACCAAGGGATGAAGAAAAATCATCTAATGATACAAAAGAAAAATGTAGTAATGAAAAATATTATACATCCTGGAAAACCAAAACAAAAAAATCCAAGGAAAAAGAAGAAGCTAAAGAAAATTACTACAAAAGAAAAAGTACAAAAAGGTAGAAATTAAAAAGGATGAAACACTCCGCAAAGCTATAGTAACTACCAGAGCTATCCATAAACAAGAGAAAGGACATGAGAAAAATAAAAAAGAAAGCCACCATGTGAAGCTAATACATCTAGCGAAGAAGACTAGACTTCCAAATGGTTTAACCTGTAACTACATGGTAAAGAAGTAACCAAAAAATTGAGAAATAGAAGAACACATTTTTTTTTTAGGAGGAGAACACTCTTAAGGATATAACAAGACTAACTCTCCGATGTAGGTTAGTAGAAAATTAATACAATTTAATAAATATTAGAATAAATAAGAATAAAAATTCAATGTCCAAATGGATTGAGGCCTCACATAAAAAGAAAATAAAAATTTCTTCCACATATAATAAACATGGAGGAAATCGCCATATACCTAGACATTGATATTTATGACACAAAATTACAAAAATACTACTTTGGATCTCGATGTGGATGTAAATATAATGTCAAAATCTATATGGGATAAACTTTGAAGACCCGACATGGATGCCAAAAGATATGAGACCAAATGTAACACCCACATTTTACACACACAAATACAACACTAAAATATCGAATAATTTTTTTACTTACATTGTAGTACACAAGACACTACAGGAGATCACTTAGGACAACACACAACACATGATATGTTTACATTAACCCACATAGATAACATGAAAACACTTGATGTACATCAAGGCCACTTTTTTTTTAAATGACAAGGCAAAACATAACATTTCTACCACAGATAAACTATAGATAGGGTCTTCCCATGACACGATAATTTTAGGATTACACATTTATTACAATCATGTTTCAATCTTTAACTTAAGTTCTAGGAAGGCTCATAATATGTGAATCATACATTCCTTTTCATTTTACTATATTTCCTTTTATCTTGCTCTAGTTGGAGTACTACGGAATGTAGAAGTCAACTTTATGGGGATAAAGAAAATGATAGATTTTGAAGTCATAGAAAATATAGCCAAGAAACCAACATACAATGCCATCTTAGCACTTGAATTGTTTGTATATTGTAATGTCACATTGAAATTTGAATAAGAATAAATAATGTTGGATTCAGGATGGTATTTGAGTCCATCTACCACTACAAATAAACATGAGTGCAAACCTGGTCAAAAGAAGTTTGACATGACATAAATGATAAATATTTTGATGACACTTATGGGATATAAACCCTTAATAAACTATTAAACTTTTATACTAAATTTTAACCCAACTTGGAAGGAGAAATCTTAGTACAAACATAAACGAAAGCTCATATCACACAATATAAGCTTAGGTATATGGATTCCCTAATGTAAGAGTATGAAAGTTGCTATATGAAAGAATAATGGAATACAAAATAATAACACTATAAGATGATCAATATGAATCCATGGAGGATGAAGAAGAAATATATTGGCCCGCATAAGAAGAATTTAAAGAATAAGAAGGATATTATTCCATAGAATAAGAAACTCAACCCATGGAGCATTATAAAAAAGAATAAGAACCATAATGAATGGTTAAGTTGGTCTATAAACTAATTTGTGGAGCTTCTCATCACACCCTACCAAATTTTTCTGGTATCAAGGACTTCAAGGGTTACTTAAAACAAACGAAGAAGGTATTTATGAATGAAATATCCCATATGGAAGCACTTGATTATACTTTGAAAAAAAATTCTGCTCACTGGTGGGAAAATCACAAACATAATATTTCACATTGGAAATCATTTGTAACACTCCTCAAAACAAGATATTCAGAGAGTGAAGGGTATTGCACAAATATTTTGGAATATACTAGTGAAAGATACCCAAAACAATACATCAAATCATGTTTAAGGAATTGGAAAATATGCGGAGAGACATCTTCAAAAGTCTAGATCTAGCTATTCTTCTAGACATTGGGGCCCCTACTTAGATCATGGTACATCCATTAGAAAACAAGAACAAAAACAAGAGATTGGAATCTGGTGGTGATGGATTTTTATCATAATTATAACTTCGGGATGCCAAATTAAACACTTTGAAAGAACTTCGAGAAGATTAGAGATTTATTATTCTTAACCAAAAAGATGCTACTTTCCAATTTTTAAGTGGTAACCTTGAGTTCAAGAATGAATATAAAATATGTACAATGAAAAAGAAACAAAAACAAGAGAGATGACATTTTTCTTTACAAAAAAAACAAGAAAGAGAAGAAAAACAAAAATTTTAAAATATAACACAACAGAAGGAGAATGGGAAGTAGTAGAAACCAAGATAGAAGATGAACAATATTTCTATCAACCACAAAAATTAAGAAAAGAAAATATTGGAGTTGAGGGGAAGAAAAAAATTCCAAAATTGGAGATTATTGGGTAGAAGAAGTAGCTAAAGTGGTGGAATTTCTTAGAGAATATCAAGACATATTCCCAAATATTTTAAAGAATTGTTTGGAATCAAAGAATAAGTGGGTACAATAAAAATACAAATAAAAGAGGGAGTAAAACCAATAAAGAAAATGCCATATAGATTGAACCCCAATCTAAAGGTGAAGGTTAAATATAAAATTGATAAAATGTTGAATGTAGGCATAATCAAACTAGTAGATGATGCAGAGTGGATAATCCCTATGGTAGTACAAAATAATAAAAAAATATAAATAAGGATATGTGTGGATTATAGAGAATTGAATAAGGCTTGTGTACATGACCCATTTCCTACTCCATTTACTGAAGAAGTTTTAGAAAATGTGGCAGGTAGAGAAGTATACTCATTTACTGATGGGTTTTATGGTTACCATTAAGTAAAAATATCACTCGAGGATCAACCCAAAACAACATTTTATACCGAATGGGGATCCTTCATGTACATTGTTATGCCTTTTGGTCTAAAGAATGCACCTGTGGTATTTAATTGGATAATGATCAATGCATTCAAAGAAATTCTCCATGATTTCTTAAAAGTATACCTTGATGACTAGACGGTTCAGGTACTACAATTAATGTTCCAAAGATGTCATGCATTAAAAATATAACTAAACCTAAAGAAACACATCTTCCTTACACCTTTTGGAACATTATTGAGTCATATAATTTATAAAGGACTGTTAATAGACCCATTGAAAACATCCACAATTGTAACAATACCACCACCAAAAACACAAAAATATGTGTGAACAATCTTGGGATACACATGATACCATAGGAAATTTATAAGGAATTACGCAACCATAAGTGCATCATTGGAAGAATTCCTAAAGTAGAAATCAAAAAAATAAATAGAATGTACAAAAGAGTGTGTAGATGCATTTGAAACACGAAGGATAAGATCTTACGTACTCCTACCCTTATATTCCCAGATTAGAATGTTCCATTTCATGTTCACGTAGATTCTTTAGGAATATCAATAGGCATTGTCTTAACACAATTGTAGGAAAATATGGATCATCCAATAGCCTTTGCAAGCTACAAAATGGCCAAAGAAGAAAATATTATTCTACAATAGAAAGAGAAACATTAGCTATGATGTATGCATTACAAAATTTTAAACATTATCTATCAGCTACACCATTTATGTTTTACATCGATCATGAATCTCTCAAATAATTACTCAATAGATTAGTAATGCAAGGAAGTGTATGTAGGTGGCTAATTTTATCCTAAGAATTCAAATTCACTATATCTATAAATCTTGGAAAGTTGAAAAATGGATTGGACTACCTATCATGCATTGAAATAGGAGAAGATACAGGACCAATCAATGATGAGTTCCTAGTAGCACATTTATTCAAGGTTGAATCGGTCCCTAAAGAACTATAAGACATAACCCAATTTCTCACAATAATAGATTTCCCCACAGAATAAACAAAATATAAAAATGTAATCTATTAAATCGTGCACTTCTATGAACTCAAGGTCTTGGGATATTGGTGAGTTATAAGTAGTTTGTAATCATCAACCCAAGTTCCATTCCCATTGAGTTCATTGGATGCTTTCAATAAGTGTCCATGGGGACACCTTGAGGTATGGGTCAAAATTCTCCATATGGACCAAACAGAACATAGCAGAGTGATCCGAATGTGGATCATTCAGAGGAAATTAAGGACCCAATCCCACCCCCATGTCCCACTTAGAGAAATTACTCCTCTGCCACTCCAGTTCATATCTCTGGTATAATAAAAGCATTTACCATCCAAATTTAATTGAAAAATGTTAAAAAGCAAGTGAGAACATGGAATAAAGAGGTTTTTGATAATATTTTTGAAAAGAAGAAGATAAAAAAATAGTTATAGGATCTTGAGTAGATAATATCCACTAAAGGCATGAACTCATCTTATCATATTTTAGAAAATAAAATTCTTTCTGACTTGCATACCATTTGCAGTAAAGAAGAAACCTATTGGAGACTTAAATCTAGGGCTATTTGGATGAAAGACGGGGATAGAAATAGAAAACTATTTCATATGAACACCCTCAAACATAGAGCTTGCAATCGGATTAGAAATCCTCAAAATAAAATTCCATTGTTACCAAGGATCGAGAATGACATCAAAATAAAAGCTCTTAGATTCTATGAAAATCTACTCACAGAGAAAAATGTTTGCAATGAAGAGGCAACCTCTTAACTTTTAGATGCCATCCATGGAGATGTTATTTCTCCATGTGATATTTAAAAGTATTACCAAATTAGTGATGATAGAGGAGCTTAAAAATCTGTGTTTTCTCTTGAAGGAGACAAGCCACTAGGACATGAAGGTTTTTCTACAAACTTCTTTCAATTTTTTTGGGATATTTGTTTGGAAGACTTAATCAAGGAATTTAATGAATTTCAAAGAACGGGTGACATTATTAAAGAACTAAATCACAATCATATTTTGCTAGCTCTTAAAAATATGGATGCCAAACATTTCAAGGAATTTGAGCCTACCAATCTGGTTAATATTGTCTACAAAATCTTTACTAAGATTCTTGCTACTAGAATCCAACCTTTTCTCTCCAATTTGATCTCAAAACCACAAAGTGGTTTCATCAAATGGAGAATAATACAAGATGGGGTGATTATGGTTCATAAAACCATTCATTCCATGGATAAAACAAAAAAGTAGGTATGGAAATCAAATTGGATATGGATAAGACTTTTGTGAGTTTCTTGGCATTCTTTGTATAAGGTCTTGGATAAATTTAGGTTTCAACATAAATTTAGAAAGATCATTTGGGCCTGTATATCTACGACTATATTTTCAGTTGTAGTCAATGGTTCTCCAATGGGTTTCTTTTCCAGCAATAGGGGCATAAGATAGGGAGATATAATATCCCCTCTTCTCTTCATACTCATGGCTGAAAACCTTAGTAGATTTATCACTAAGGATGTTAATGTAAGTCTCTTAAAAGGAGTCAGATCCACTTCTACAAATCATACAACCTCACATCAATAATTTTTTGATGAAACAATTTTGCTACTAATGACATTCATTCTTGAGGCTAAATCTATCAAGACCATTCTAAAATTTTATGAGGTTGCTTCTGGACAACAAGTTAATTTTTATAAGAGCTTGGTATATTTATTCAATACCCCTTTAGAAAGACAAAAAATAATTTCTCTTATTTTGGGATGCAAAATCAGCTCCTTTCCTACTACTTAGGGTTTCCTCTTGGGACCAATAAAGTCACTATAATAGTATGGAATGCCTTACTAGACAAATTTAAGAGAAAATTGGTTGGGTGGAAAGGGGCTATTCTTTCTAGTTCTGGGAAATGTCTGCTTATCAAAAGCACTTTACAGAACTTACCCATATATATAATGTCTATGTTCAAAGCATTCCTATAACAATTATTGACAAGATTAAAAGGATCCAAAAACACTTTCTTTGGCATGGAACTGAAGAAAAATTCAGATATCATTTGGTGGCATGGGATCAAGTTTGCATTCCTAAGAAAATTTGAGGGCTAGGTATCAAGGACATAAAAAAATGAATATTTCTTTAATTTTTAAAATGGGTTGGAGAATTTTAAAGGAGGAACAACCTTGGATTGAATTAATCAGAGATAAATATTTAGCTCAAAACAATGTGAATTCATTTCTCTTTGAAGACCAGCTTCCCAATGGTTCTATTTTTTGGAACAAATTTCTTCAAATTAGGAATTTTCTCATTAAGGGTTGTAGGTGGAAAGTGGGCAATGACAATGATATTCAGTTTTGGCGGGACAACTAGAATAATTTCAGTTTGAGTGATAGATTTGATTCCACTAAGGTCATTTTAACCAAGAAATATGGCACTAAAGTCAAAGACTACATTGATTTAGAGGGGAATCAGAGAAAATGGAAACAACTTAGTTTGGATTTGCTAAATATGAAACCTGTTGTCTCTTCTCTTCAAGAGTGACTAGATCTCATTCCTCTAAATCAAAAAAATGCAAAGGATGAGCTAGTTTGGGTCAAATCTTTAGATGGGGAGTATATTGTCAAATCAGGTTATAGCTCCTTTTTTGAGAATGTTCAAAGTGAATTCAATTGGAATAAAATTTGGATGCCCGAGCTAATTCCCAAAGTTAACTTATTTTTTTTCTTACTCTAAAAGGAAATATTCTTACTAATGATAATTTAATAAAAAAGGGGTTTATCATTCCAAATATGTGTTGTATGTGTAAAAAGGAGGCTAAGGATATTAAACACTTGTTATATTGTGAATTTTCTTCAAAGATTTGGATTCTCATATTCTCAAGCTTTAATATGTGTTGGACTCTACCAAATAGTCTCTTGTAGACTTGGGAGCAATGGGATCCCCCATATAAGAATTGTCTAGTTTGAAGAATCGGGAAAGCTGCTCCCGCCTCATGCCATATGGAGAATTTTGAAAACCAGGAATGGGATCATATTTAGGTATAGCAGACATGTTTGTAAAAAGGTTTTTCAAGATATTTTCACTCTTTTCAAAGATAATATTAAGAGATTCAGACCTCCTAAAAACAAGCAATATCCTAAGAATGAATAACCTATTCTATCTTCTTGGAAAATTGACATTGGAAATCTTCGAGAGATAAGGTTATTTAAGTATTAACAGTCATTAGTTCATTGGATCCCTCCTCTTAATTCATGGTACAATCTTAATTTTTATGGAGGCTCCAAGGTAAACCTAGGAGTAGTTGTAGTAGGAGGAATAATAAGAGATCACAAAGGCTATTTAATTGTTTCTTTTGTTGGTAGAATGGGTCATCAAACAAATCATTATGCCGAATCTTTATCAACACTTTGGGGTATAAGAATAGCTAAGAAATGAAATATTTTTAAAATTATTATTGAAGGAGATTTAATGAATGTCATCAACCATTTAAATCAAACTCACCCCCTAGCTAGACAATACAAGATTTCATTCATGAATCTATAAGTATTTGTAAATCCTTCACTAATTGTAAAATTGTTCATACCTATAGGGAAGGTAATAGAGTTGTAACTACATTAGCTAATCATGGGGTTAGAAACAATTTAACCACTTGGTTTAATGATGAAAATATCCCTATCAAGGTACAAAATTCCATTATCAATGACAAGTATGAAAGTATACTTGCTACTCAAAATATTAAATGAGCTGTCCTCCACCTTTTTGGGAATGATAACTCTCCCACATAGGAATAGTAAAAACATCTATTTTCATATTCCCTCACATGCTTTCTAGGTTTGTAAAGGGGTGGTTAAGAAGTGGTTTGGGGATGCAAAGATCACCATTCTCAATCAGCACAAGAAATTCAATCACAATAGTGATATAATGGGTGGAGATTCTTCCCAAATTAAACCCACTGCGACCCTTCCTGGAAGGATAATGTAGCTTTATGGAATTTTTTGCAGTTGGGAGGGGTTCCTAACCTTATAAAGAGGATTCAAGGACATGATCAGAATATCTCCCGCAATTTTCCACTGGATGGAAATAGAGGATGGTGAAATATGGAGAACATGTCATTCAGATCATAGAAGAACTTGTTGTAGAGGTAACCAGTCTTAGCTTGGAAGGTAATATTCTTCAGTAAAAGAATCGACAAGAACACAGAGGCTGGAAAATTTCTTGAAGCGGGAGATGAACTTGAGTTTTTCACAATGGGAATCATAGTAAACTCCATTTCATTACCCTTTTATGAGCTTTCCAAGATGATGGTATAGTTTATCACACTTGAAGGAAGGTATATTACGGTTCCTCTTAAGCACTTTTTTTTGAATCATTTCCATAGGAACCTGCAAGTCCATTCTCCTCATTGCATCCTCAACTCTATGGAACACTCCATTTTAGAGTTATAGAACCATACCTTGAGCCACCCCTCTCCATCAAGGCATCATCTTCCTCCTTCACCACCATTACCTCACTCATCACCCTACCATTCTTTCAACCCCTATCATCTCGTCCACCCCTTTCTCCCTTAATCCCAACCCTTCCATTAACCCCAAAACCATTCCTATTGAATGGAGAAAATTATGATTCAATAACCCCTCTTATCCTGTTAAACACCCTTTCCCCTCTAGTAGAGTGCTACGTAGCACTAAGGACATAGAAACTGCCCAAAACCTTCTTCATATTAGCAGCACAGGGCCTAGTGGCTCTACTCAAGAGAAGGAGGACCTTAAGAAAAGGATTGATAACATGGAAAAGGAGATGGAAATTTTAAAAAGAGACATTAAACAGTTATCAAAGCAAAAGGGTAAGAGGAAATTGGATGAAGATTCGAACTAGGTGAAGGTTAGATCAATGAAATCTATAAAAATTTGAACTCTCTTGATAATAGGTTGGGGAATTCAAAGGATAGACATGATTGCAACATTTATGCTCTCAAAGTTATCTACAATTTCATAGAGTAACATATTAAGAGTTTCTTCATGCTTAGTGATATTCATGCTGCTATTTGGTAGGAGGATTCAACGTGTGACCGTGTTTTTTCTTAGCTAGATAAAACTGACCCCTCTCAAATCATTGCTTTGGATCTCTTCAGTTATTTTCATTTAGTGAGGGAAAAAATTGATAGATCATCTAAGAAATATTATTTGATGTGAATACATTGTTGTTGTATATTTGTTGTTTTCTCACTACTTCTTTACAGTTTTTTCCCTATTTAGTCTCCTTTGTGTAGTTTCTTTTTAATTGTAGCTGGGATTTATTGTAATATCTTGATGTTGATCAGAATTTTATGTTTTCACTGGATTATATGGATTTTGAGCCTCTATGTAATAGGGTATAGTCCCTTCAAAACTATTTTCCAATAATAATTGTGTGCTTCCATTTACAATAATTCAAGGCCAAATTTACAAGAAAGGAAAAGATGAAATCCTTAGGCCCGTAGTTCTAGAGCATGAGAGGAAGAATATTATAAGTGAATCCCATGAGGGGATAATAGGATGAAATAATGGCAGAGACATTACAATGAAGAAATTAAAGATGATAAGATTACAGGAAATACATTATTCCATTATGCACACAAATATGTAAGATCTTGTGATATCGTTAACATGTAAGAAAACTAAATGCAAAAGAATAAATTCCTTTAAGACTTATTCTTTCATTGGCCCCATTTGAAAAATGGGAAATATATTTCATCGAGATAATTAAAACCACTAACAAACACTCACAAGTAAGATTTATAATCACGAGAGCAGACTATTTGACAAGATGGGTGAAAGTAATTCCAACCAAGGACTATACTATAAAATCCATGGCCAAGTTTATCTATGAGAATATTATCTTGGCCATTATGTGTTTGTGTTTTCATTGATGTCAAGTCCATTTATGGAAAATGGTTTCATGGTGTTTTATGTGTCTCCATGTGGTGTCAATCGATCGGTTGTCAAACATGAAGGTTAATTGGTAGTGTCCAAGTTTGGTGAATTCTAGGAGGTCTTGGCGCATACCTATTGATCTCGAGTCATAGTTTTAGGTATCCAAAGTTGAGTGAAGGTTTTCATGAGGTCATACATGTTTGGTATTATGTGTCATGGGTGTCTATGAGTCTACATGAGGTCAACATGGCGATTCGGTGTTGAGTCAGTCATTCTAGGCCTATTTTTAGCCCTAGAGAATTCATAATGAGGTAGAGGTTTTGGATCTAATCAGTATTTTCCAAACAAGGGAGCATTTTTATGATAGTGTACTTGATGTTTATGGTAAGTTTTAGGTCAAAACTTAGAGGTTTGGTGGTGTTTTAGGGTCCTTGGGAAGCAAACGGTGAGAAATAGGAAGGTAAGCATGGGTAAATGAGATTGGATGGAGATTTTCAGATGAATTTGGGCTATGAGGTGAATTTTGAAAGTTATAAATTTATTCATAATGCTTCATGAAATGTTTTAGGATAAATCACTTAATGTTTTTGAATTTATGAAAGTTTTAGAAATACTTTGGGTAAGAAACAATGTGTTTTTGTGATAAAAGTTGACCTTCCGATGTTCATTTTGGAATGTATCCTTTACATAGGCACCTGATATCTTTGTAATATCTTATTAGTTAAGTTATGAATCTTTCACAATTATAATGAGGTGGTTTTATTTTCACATTTTTATGAATGATCGTTAAGAAGGTAAGCTAGTTTGAAACCCTAGAAAAACCCTAGCTAGGTGCAACTTGGAGAAATTTTGGTATACTAGCCCAATTTTAATTGGTTATGAAAAATTAATGATTGGATTTTGTAGAGGTATCTTCTTCCATATTTATAGAAAGGTATATTATTGCATGTTACAAGTATGTGGGTCCCACCTAAAAGGATTATTTCTAAAGAAGTTTTGTTTAAGGTAAGATTGTCCAAAGGAGTTGTGAAATAAATTGACATTGTTTTTATCCCTTGAGTTTTTCTACATGTTCATGATATTTTAAAATCATGGTTGAGGTGAAAAATGGAAAATTGTGCCATATTTATGAAGACTGGTTTTGGGACAGCTTTCAAGCAACTTTCAAAGCAAAAATGGAATTATATGAGCTACATGTGGAGTTAAGAATCCATTCAAGTTTTCTTGTGATCCCGATTCTTATATATTTCCATTTTTAATAAAAAAGTATTATTATGTAAGGAATGAAAAATTTATGAGCTGTTCTTTGAGGGTCAATTTTGAAGGATGTTTGTTCTAGCGAGGTGTTAAGTAATACATAAGGTAAAAGTGAGGATTATGAGTTCTTCTTGATTGGTGAAGGTCTTTGAGTGCTTAGAAATAATTTATAAGTGTGTTACATTATTTTTTAAATATTGGAATTTGTTTTTGTGGTGAATGAGAAAGGTAGGCTAATGGCTAGTTCTTAAATCCTAGAAGGCATAAGAAGAAATTTGTAGAGATTATCTTAGTTGAAGGACTTCCACTTAAAGTTGGAATGAGTTAAAATATGTTTTATAGAGGTGATACATATATATTTACATTTTTATAGTTTTGTGTCTTTTTGAGTTTATTTTATGGATATTTTAGGTTAATTTGTGAAGAAGAAGGTATGCTAGATTTCCAGGACATGTTTGCTTAGGCTGAAAGATTGAGTTAGTTGATGCATGCGATGATTGAGTTGATGCATGATATCACCTAGAAAGTTAAGAGGGGTGAATTGCTTTAATATTTAAGTAATTTTTAGGTCATAGAAGTGGAATTAAGGGTAAAACCAATTGAGTTTGCAAAATAGGTTTCTGGGCCGCATGATTTGGTGAAGAGGAAAGTTTATTTGGTTTGAGAATATGATTGTTTCATTAGATATAACATGAATATATTTGATGTAAAGGTATTGATGATTCCATAGAGTTTTCACATGTCATAGTTGATTTGTTATTTGGTGATATTAAGGCTTAAAAGTGAAGACAGGTGTTGAGAACAACTATTTGGTGAAGGATATGAGCATGTGGGCCCATATTATAATTTATTTGACTAGTTCAAGTAAAATTGAGACCATGGTTTATTTTAAAATTATATATTACACATGTGTGGTGAACTTAATAGCTTTAATAATCATGGTTTTTGTGTTAGTGCATTTTACTCATCCTAGTGATGGGGTTTTGAGCCTTTTTGGTGCAATATGGATGGTTTTGGGAATGGACAACCTATATGGGTCATATGTGAACGTTGTAATGAGTTTAATGGGATTTTATTATGATTTATTGGTCATGATAAAGGATTAGGACCGACCTCCCTTGTGTTTAAAATAACAAATGGGTATAAAGATAATTTTTTGAGTTCATTTTTGAACTAGTATGTTTGGAGGGAAAAGTGTGACCCAAGTAAAAGTGTTTTGCAGGTTTTAAGGAATGATTTGAGATATGATCAGATGTGTTATAGGTTTAGGAATGTTTGATAACATGTGTACAATATTTTAGAGCTAGGACAAGTCAAAGAAGAAGAAGATATAGTGATTTGAAGGAATGAGGGGTTGAGCAAGAGTTTGTGAGCTGAATTAGAGATCTCCATTAGTTGTGGAAGAAAAAAATAGATATCATTATCAACAGGTTGCTTAGTTGGTGCTTAGTCATCTTAGAGGGTTGTAGCCTCCTTTTGGAGTGTGTGCTTCACTAAATTAGGTATAAGTGCTCCTTGTGAAGTTGGTGCTTCACTAAATATATTTTTATGTGTAATACCAACATAGTTTTAATGAATTTTCTTACCCTTGAGGGTTTACCATGTATATATGGTGTTCATGTGTCTTATTTTTTGTTTCATGTTGTTGTGAATGCTTAATAAACACCTAATATATACATACGGTTATGGATGTTGAATGAATAAATAAAATGATGAATGTATGAGATGGTAAATGAATTGAAATATTTGTAGTATTGATTCATCCCCCTCTCAATCCATTGTGATGCCTATAATTGGTATTAGAGTAGGTCCTTAAGAAGCAAGTTTAACAACTTGAAGGAGATCCTTTGAAGCATAAACATGGGTAGATCTTCAAATGTGGAAGCAACATTAAGGAGGATGAATGAAGTATCTCAATCAGTGATTGGTGGCTTACAAGATCAGATCAAGGATATGGAGATACAACATGGTCAAACTATCAAGGGTTTGGAGTTACTAGTTGAAATTATGTCAAAATACCTAAAGGAGAAAGAAGAAGTTTTCTCTAGGTATGAAGAAAAATAAAAACTCTAGAATATGATTTGGAAAGTGCATCTAGTAGGTTCAAGACCTCTCAGAAGCTAGAGAAAATTTTAGAAGCCCTAAATGATATGTTGGCTAGTCAAAAGGCCTGAAATGTCAAATATGGTTTAGGTTACAAAGAAGAGAATTCAGAGAAGCATGAAGTAAACAAATCTAAACCTAGTGATACTACCAAAGCTATGAAGGATGTTAAATACCTCAAAAATTTTATCAAGTATACTAATGCAATGGAATATACAAGTAAGTTTAATGGTGTGTGTTACTCTTACAATACTTTCGATCATAGAGATAAATACTATAGAAGGCCTGTTAAGAATGCATTTCCATGGAGAAATGATAGGCATGATCATTCATAGTAGTGAAGAGAAATTACATGATATAGATGTCAAAATAAGGGTCATGTTACAAAATTTTGTCATCATGAGTCTCCTAATCAGATTTGGAAGAATGATAAGAAGCATGGAGTTGTGTGTTATAGTTGCAATCAGTTTGGGCATATAGCTAGATTTTGTCTTCAAAAGAGCTCTAAACAAAGGAATGATGCTTCTATAGGAAAGAGTGATCTTGTTTTCTTCAAGTGTAACAAATTAGGTCACATTGCAAGATATTGTAGAGTCAAAATGAATACCTATAAAAGGAAGGATGATGTCAAGACTACACAAGATGAGAAAGTGAAAGAAGAACTCAAAAAGACAAAAGGTGATCCTAAAGTTGTTGGTACTAGTCATGATGATCCTATTGCTCATGAAGGTCTGTTTTCTCTTGTTGAACCTCAAGAATTGTTTTTTTCTACTCATGAAGTCCCCAAGAAGAGTAAGAGAGAAGAAAAGGTTTAGAATTTAAAAGAGGTGATGAAGGAGCTTGGTGTTATGTCCTATATGGATATGGATGTTCTTCCATGCTAGGTGGTTGTAGATGCTTTTATCATCTCTATTAGGATTCATAGAGCCATTCCACATGAGTTGAAGCATAATAAGGTATGTGATCTGATATAAGTCCTTGTTATTAGGTGTTTGAGTTGTGAAAACACGAATGATCATAGTCTAGGCTATTGTCAAGTAGTGTATTAAGGAATGTACTTTAAGTCAAAGGTACAATATTGTTGAGTTATGAGTTCAAGGTTATGTTCATAAAATTGAAGCAACACCGTTATGTCATAAGTGAGTCTAAATTGTGTAATTTTAGTTATGGTCATTAGTCTTGACCATGTCAAACTCGTGTTTGTAGCATTTGTGTCTTTGAAATGGTTTCATCAAAAAGAGAAAGGTACAAGTAAAATAAAGAGAGTCCTCTTGTGTAAGAAATAAGTGATATTTTTTCAAGATGTGTCTTAGAGCCTGTCAAAGTAATTATGATTTTGTGCTCCTTGCATCTCTCATCAAAGTGAAAAATCTAATGTGCAAGTATTAAATGATGAGTTAGGTCTGAGCACAAATTAGTGAGTGTGTAGTCTCTATTGGCCTATCAAGAAGTTCATCATGATCCATCTTGTGTAATGTTAAAAATGTGTCATTAAAGAAGTTTTTTTCCTAAGTATGTTTCAAGAATAGGTTATGGTGTCTCACAATATTCTTTTATACTTGTGAATCCTACCGAGTCTCAAATGTCTCCAAGAGTATGATCCATGTCTCAGATATTATAGGTTAGACAAATGTCTATGTTGAGAAACGATCATGATGATTATTTTAAAGGCCTCAACACTATGATATGACAAAATTCTTGGGTTTTGGTTTGGTTCCTTAAGATAAATGTGATAATGTAAAATATTGAAATTTTAAGATATGAAGATCTTGTACTATGAGTGTCTCTGTTTCTACCGAGTCTTGGTGTTCAAAGTACATAATTTTGGAAAGTCATGCAAATGATACAGATTATGATATTTTCCACCAAGGTTTATAATTTTTCTCCCAGTCACAGTGAGATCTACACTATTGTCATGTACTATGTGGGTCTTTCTAAGATGAAGAGGCTTGGAGTCATATGATGAATTTTGAGTTCAGAAAAAAATAAGGTGGGTTGAAAGACTCCAAAGTTATAATAGTCGATGAGTCTATGTCTAAATTAGAATGATGATCCTCGGTATGTCTCAAAGCTCAGTTTATCTTGTTCTTCATGTAGGTAGGTGATAGGTATATAATGAAAAGAGTTTTGACAAATGTGGGCTTAGGAATCTGTGTGTATTATATTGTCTTATCCATCATGAAAAATTCAATAGCCATGTGTTGATCAAGAAGGAAGCTTGGTTGTTTATTTTTCAAAGTAATTAAATTTCCTGAGCAGTGTATATGGAAAAGTGAAGGGTTTGACACTAGAAACCCTAATGTTAGATCCAAGGCATGAAAGAGTTCTCTAGAAAGTAAGCTTTTGGGTCCGTAGCCTCGTAAAGGTGATTCAAAAGAGATATTTGGCTCGGTGGACGTGATAATGACTATATAGATATGAGGATACTTTATTGAATTCTATGATGATGCATTCATGTATTAGTGATTGAAGTAATTATTGAAGTCATCAATTCATGTTAAAGTAAATTATGAGAAATTTTTGTGTCGGTGAGTCTTTATAAGTGTTATCCATTTTTGCTTGCTTGGGAAAAAATGGACAATGGTGGTAAATCATTTTTCTAGATGTCTTACTATGTTCCCAGTATTCCTTGTTGTCATGAATGAACCCAGTAGATTAGAAAATATGGGAAAAGTCATTTTTGGAGCTAAATCGCATTAAGAAAAAAATAGCTCACCGAGTAGCTTGATGAGCTAAAAGGTGAGATGAGTTGAATTAATTATGAACCGAGATAGAAAAACAACTTGGGAGTTATATTTAGTGACTGATTCAATGGTTTAAGTGAGATGGGATCAGGTAAAGAACAAATTCAATGAATAGCAACTTAACATATTTTTTTTACAAACACAAAGGATGCATCTCGTGATGAGAAGAATTTAGGAAAAATCTTTCATTGTATGAAGCTCAGTCGAGCTCACATGATGAGTGGATGGGATCGAGTCCCTAATAGCTCGAATGAGCTAACATATTTTTGAATGATTCAAACTGAAGATAGGTTACCGAGCCATGGAATTGACTCATTGGTTGAGTGAATGAGATACTCATCGTTGACCCATGACAAAGACAACTTTGTTATTTTCATAGGTATGTTACATTAGCAACAAGCTCAGATCGAGGCATGGAGAAATCACTCGGATCAAGAAAATTACACAGTGAGTTAGGGATAGCTCAGGCCACATCATTGAGCCATAATAGATACGGGGAAGTCAGGGAAAGCTACAAAGAAGAACTGATCTCTTCCACAGAGCTCGTGGTGATTAATAAATTGGTACTAATAAGGTAAAATTACTTTGGAAAATGATGGGATCAAGGGGATGTTGTCATGAAGGAAATGAGGAGCCGAGTTTTATGGCTTATAGATATGATCTCACGGCTAGAGAGGCCAACTCAACTTGTTGATAGTACAAATCACCGAGTGGATTTACATGAGGATTCAAGGGGTTCAGTGAAGCATCGAGATAGAGTTCAATAATAATCACGGTGACTAATACAAAAGAGATCACCCTAAAAATTGAGTCCCTAATAGTTCACTTTGGAGTAAGGCTAGTTGACATGTGGGAAAGAGATCAGAAAATAGCATGGGATGTGTGCATTGTGGGACTGGAAAAGTAGCCACAAGGAGAGCTCAACATAAATTCATGGAGGATGGTGGGCCTAAAGTAAAGGCAGGAGTTAATATGGCTAAGTTGTCTCCAAAAATCCATTTAGCTCTATGATAAGGTTAGCTAAGCTAGGTAGATTACAAAGGTCACCAAGTTTGTGTCAGGATTGTATCGGTAGTTTGGGTGCTCAAGATAGGAACTTAATTTACGGGAGAAGAATGGAATCATTTTCAATGGAGGATAATGTATTCATAGCGAGAAAAAGTGGGAAGTCTGTGAGTTGAGATCATTTTGTTGATAGAGGAAATTTGCGGAACTAAGTAACATGGAGGGGATCAACTTCGTGTTGGAGGATTTTTTTCTCCGAATGAAAAATCATCACGAAATGTTGGATGAAGGCTGAGTTATAATGAATGTAGGGATATGTTTTTAGAGCTTGATGATTGTTAAATTTGAAACGATGAGATGGGTCTCGAGGTCATGCGCACTAGCTTGTTTCGGGAGTGACTAGTTTCAATATTTTAGGATGGTGCATTCATAACTCACCCCGCTAAGTTGGTGAAGATAAAAAGAGGAACCCAAATCTTGAAATATTAAAACTAAAAAATTAAGAGATTCAGATTTTTTGGATTCAAAGGTTTTAGGCAAGTGGGAGCTCTGCGTAATCGGGGAGTTCTCGGGTTCAAACCCAAAGAGGTGGGCTTGAGCGAGAATACAAAGTCTAAGGTGTACACGAGTCGATGGCCGAGTCATTTGGGGGTTTCACCAAATGTGAAGTGGTTTTGTTAGGAAGTTTTCTATGAGTTGGAATTTAAGAATAAGTCAAGAAATGAGTTCAAAGGAGGTTTAGTGGGTTCATTGAAATCAAAGTCATCCGAATAATAAGGAAGATTTCGCAAATAACATTAGATATGCTATGTGTCATGGGGCTAGCTACGTAGCAGATTTCACTAGCCAATGTGCGGCACTGAGACACTAATTTTTTTCACTCACCTTAGAGGATCAAGCTACTCTAGCAGTCCCAGACTATGCCTTTCTCCATCTTTGTCCACCACCCATTCCCAACGCATCTCCAACTTATGCACAAGTGAACCCTTCCAACACCTTTCATAGCTGCCCATACAACTGCTCCAAAAGACCACTCGCCGAATACCACGGCTGCCCATACAACCTGCTAGGAGCTCTTAATATGCCTTCTTAGTTCACCTGAGGGAATGCACAACTCATGCCTCCATGACTCATCACTGACCCAACTCTCTCAGCGCCGCTGGCCGGCTCACTGTCGAACATCCAACTATTCTACACAAGGCCACTAAGGAACATCACATGCACCTTTCTGTCATCCATCCATGAGTCTGCCTAAGTTTCCACACCGGTCACCTACGCATGCACCGGTGGGGAAGTCCTCCTCGTGAGTCCTTCCCGGTGTGAGCCTCTACTCACCCCGACCTGCTGACTGATCTGTCACCCAAGTCCACAACACCAAAGATCCCTGCGGGGAGCACTACAAGCTCACCATCTTTGTAGACCACATCACATGCGGGTGAGGTACTCTTCTTCCCTTAGCTCGATCTAACCTCTGATCTTGCCCTGATGCCATGGCCATTGACATTCGGCGTGCCTACTCTTCGAGACACCTATCTGCATGCGTAATGCATTGACTCCTACTCAAGTCTTCTACCTTAGTTGTCAGCTCACCACACTACAACCGTATCCATGATGTCCTTGACTTAGCCCACCATGTCATGCATCACCGTGTGAACCATCCTCTATCCACTTCATGAGTCTTAGCCACTACTTCTGCACCCACTCCGCATCCACGCTTCCGCTGCGCCTCCGATACATCTATGTGAGCACTCAACTCATCTACGTTGTTTAACCTCTGCAAGGTTGAGGAGCTCACCACACTTGGCTCACTCACATCCGAGTTACTTCTCCTTCGTTTCGACCTCTAGATCCCAGTCTCACTCCATCACACCTCTTGGTTGTTTCCCACATGAACTCTGCTTCTAAGGACGTTTCCACCTCAAAGGTCTCCCCAAGTCCACTATCACTTAACTCTGGAGTCCCACTGCTGATCCATGATGCACATCTCTACATGGACATACTCTGCAAGGGTAGAGTATATCTCCAAGGTATCCTAAACACCCCAACCTCTAAATTTCTAGTGCACCAAGTGTTCCATGCTCCACTTGGTGGGGTTGTGAGTTCACCACGTTGGTCTTATTGTCTGCCATGCTCATCTAGCTCATTAGGCTTATGCTGCACTCTCAACACAAGGCCTCTATCATGCAAGGTCTTCATGCTCAAACCAACTTGCTCTGCCTCTGCATTTCCCACATGAGTTACCCAACTCACTCACGTACATTGGGTAAGTTCTTCACTCCAAGACACCCTGCACTGTTCCTAAGTGCAACCAACTTTGCTCACCAACCCGCCTCAGCTAAACCTTGATTTTGAGACATCCTTGGGCTCACAAGCATGGTCCTTTCAATCCCCCATGCACAACTCTTTCTCACTACATAGCCCTCAAGAGTTGCATTGGTGTGCCACCGGGAACTTCTTGGGAGGTCACCCATTTTCAGCCTGCGTGCTTAACTCACCCAACTCGCCCAGATCTTCTGTAGGAAAATGCATGTGAGGTCGTCAACCCCAACCCATGCCTAGCCAACTATTTTCCTCGGCCGGGAGTCCCTCTGGCTCCCTGGATAGCGCCTCGTGCACTACCCTGCTCGGATGGGGTCTGCCCATCCTAGGGGAGGTGGTCGCTCTATGAGCATGGAGACACGCCCCCTTATATTCTCCCCCACTTAAAGTGGTGACACCCATGGCACCGATGCTAGACTTCACAAGCCTACGCAAAGGATGCCAGTGTTCACAACACTGGGACAAAATGTAAATGCACTACTCACATGTAAATACACAAGGAACACTTTGGTCATCACTTGACATAACACAACTCAGTCTCTTCAACATCTCGTTGTGCTAACTCCCTGTGCTCGGGACAAAAAGTGCCAAATCACTCAACACTTCTATCGCTATAGCTCCCTTCCACTGAACTACACTTCACCAAACATCCAACACAATGTCTGATGGGATACCCCTTCTGTAATTCCTACAACCTCTTAGGAATTCTGCATGATGTACAAGCTACCCTGCCAAGCTCTGAGCCCTTCTTGCACAACAATCACTGCATAACTAGAGAACCAACAACCTCCATGCTGATTGACAAACCACTGCAAGGTTTCACTACCACTAGGAACTGGTCACACCATGCTTCCACATGCAACATGAAATTCTCCACCTGATCTGGGGGCCTACTTCACCACAATTTCACCACAATGCTGCCCTTGTTCAGCACTTCTACCAACACCATACCACCACTGTGCCTCTGATGCTGATCTTCTAGCAAAATCTTCACCAGGAATACCTCATTTCACTGCAACCTGACTGATCTACTCACCACCGCTTTCAACCAACCAACACTTCTGAAAATGCAACACTTGCTTCACTCTGGAAATGTAGCCACTGCCACTGTTGCCAACCTGAAATTCGAGGTTTCACAAAATCACCACACTGATTCTGCCAAGGGAGAGCCACTTTTTCCACTTCATGGCTTGAGTATCAACTTGATATCACTTCACAAACACTGCATTTCAGCCATTCTCAATGTACAAGTTCTGTCAACAACTTCTGGGGAGTCGTCGCGCTACTCAGTGCTTATGCACCTACTGAGTTTTTGAGTTACTCTGCCTCTGCACCTAAACTCTACCAAGTGTTATCCCTTCACTCTTCACTGCTTGGAGTTAGTTCTGCACCAGCCTTCACATGAACTATCCACCTCAGTGACATTACCCAGCCCACACTGTATGCATCCCTGCCGCCTCCTCTACATCTGAGTTCTGATCAACACTGGCCTTCTTCTCCCACAAAGTCTCTAGCAACCTACACTGGCTTACTTGCATTACACAAGTGCCAACTCTTGACACCTGCATGGGTCTAAAATACCCTTATCACCGAACACCATGCCGACCACGTCGCAACTACATGACTCCTTCCTCATCAAACACTGGTCTACCATTGAGAAAGTTCACTGGCTTCATTCATTCCACTGTGACATCAATAAGGCTCAACTTAGCCCTGATACTCCGCTGGATCACTCTGATCTGACACTGCCCTCTGGCCCGCACCAGTCTGCTTCTTACATGGAACATAACTACTCCTCTTGATCTAGTTGTGTTGGTGTCCCACCTTCCGATCGCCAACACCATTGATTTCCAATCTTCACAAGACTCAACTCCTGATCCAATTCGTCCAACAACCAACTCCCGCAAACATGCACGACTCTGCTCACCACCGCACATTACGTTGGGCACTTCAATCTGATGCTGCTTCACAAGCACACACCAGTCTACTTCTGCTCCGCCCAACCGCGTTGGTGTCCCGCCCATCCGATCACCAACGATGTTGATTGCATTGGCTCCCTAGTCTGCCAACTCATTCTTCAATCAACATCCCACACGCCTGAAGTTGAGAGCTCTTTCGCCAACTACTCACACTAGTTTACACTCTGTTCCCAACTCCAGCACCGATGCTCATTGCTCTACGTACCAGAGAGAGCATCACCTCAAATGCTTCAATACCATTTGAGTGTCACGCTGAGTATCAAAGAGAGCAATACACATCCAAAAGCTCTAATACTAGCTGTCATGGGGCTAGCTACGCATCGGATTTCACTAGCCAATGTGTGGCACTGAGACACTACTTTTTCACTGCCTTAGAGGATCAAGCTACTCTAGCAGTCCCAGACTACACCTTTCTCCATCTTCATCCACCACCCATTCCCAATGCATCTCCAACTTATGCACAAGTGAACCCTTCCAACACCTTTCACAGCTGCCCATACAACTGCTCCAGAAGACCACTCACGAATACCACGGCTGCCCATACAACCGCCGGGAGCTCTTAATATGCCTTCTTAGTTCACCTGAGGGAATGCACAACTCATGCCTCCATGACTCATCACTGACCTAGCTCTCTCTGCGCGCTTGGCCGGCTCACTGTCGAACATCCAACTGTTCTGCACAAGGCCACTAAGGAACATCACATGCACCTTTCTATCATCCATCCATGAGTCTACCTGAGTTTCACACCGGTCACCTATGCGTGCACCAGTGGGGGAAGTCCTCCTCGTGAGTCCTTCCCGGGTGTGAGCCTCTACTCACCCCGACCTGCTGACTGATCTGTCACCCAAGTCCACAACACCAAAGATCCCTACGGGGAGCACTGCAAGCTCGCCATCTTTGTAGACCGCATCACATGTGGGTGAGGTACTCTTCTTCCCTCGGCTTGATCCAACCTCTGATCTCGCCCTGATGCCATGGCCACTGACATCGGCGTGCCTACTCTTCGAGACACCCATCTCGCGTCCAGACCACATTGACTCCTACTCAAGTCTTCTACCTTAGTTGTCAGCTCACCACACTGCAACCGTATCCATGATGTCCTTGACTCAGCCCACCATGTCGTGCATCACCGTGTGAACCATCCTCTGTCCACTTCATGAGTCTCAGCCACTACTTCTGCACCCACTCCACATCCACGCTTCCACTGCACCTCCGATACATCTATGTGAGCACTCAACTCATCTACACGTTGTTTAACCTCTGCAAGGTTGAGGAGCTCGCCACACTTGGCTCGCTTGTGTCTCGAGTTACTTCTCCTCCATTTCAACCTCCGGATCCCAATCTCACTCCATCACGCCTCTTGGCTATTTCCCACATGAACTCTGCTTCTAAGGACGTTGCCACCTCAAAGGTCTCCCCAAGTCCACTGTCACTTAACTCTGGAGTCCCACTACTAATCCACAATGCACATCTCTGCATGGACATACTCCGCAAGGGTATAGTATATCTCCAATTTCTCCTGAACACCCCAACCTCTGAATGTCCAGTGCACTAAGTGTTCCACGCTCCACTTGGTGGGGTTGTGAGTTCACCACGTTGGTCTTATTGTCTGCCATGCTCATCTGGCTCATTAGGCTTGCACTGCACTCTCAACGCAAGGCCTCTATCATGCAAGGTCTTCATGCTCAAACCAACTCACTCTGCCTCTGCATTTCCCACATGAGTTTCCCAACTCGCTCCGCGTACATTGGGTAAGTTCTTCGCTCCAAGACACCCTGCACTATTCCTAAGTGCAACCAACTTTTCTCACCAACCCGACCTCGGCTAAACCTTGATTCTGAGACATCCTTGGGCTCACAAAGCATGGTCCTTTCAATCCCCCATGCACAACTCTTTCTCACTACATAGCCCTCAAGAGTTGCATTGGTGCGCCACCGGGAACTTCCCGGGAGGTCACCCATTTTCAGCCTACGTGCTTAACTCACCCAACTTGCCCAGATCTTCTGTAGGCCAATGCATGTGAGGTTGTCAACCCCAACCCATGCCTGGCCAACTATTTTCCTCGGCTGGGAGTTCCTCTGGCTCCCTGTATAGCGCCTTGTGCACTACCCTTCTCGAATGGGGTTTGCCCATCCTGGGGGAGGCAGTTGCTCTATGATCATGGAGACGTACCCCCCTTATACTATGTGTAGCAAACGATATGGAATGCAAAGAGACCAACTCAATGGAATATGTGGTGTTGGGAATCTTCAATATAGATAATGGTGAGGCAACAAAACATCACATTCGGGAAAAATTAATCTCAGAGCCTAATGTAAGGAAGGCTAGGTGTTAAGTTTTAAGGTACGTGCTAAGTAGAATAACCACTAACATTGGAACATAAAGTGACCAAATCAATATAATACATGGAGCTAGACTAGTGAACCATGTGGGCTAGGTGAAATTCAAAAAAGGCAAAGTGGCTGATATAAAATAATTAACAATGAAATGTGAAGTGATAATGTGTGAGCGATTAGCTCACTCGAGCCATGAAGAGAAATAAATGGCTCGGTGGAGTCCAAATGGGAAATCCCGATTAGTTTGATCTGATGGCCACGTTAATGAATGACTCAATTAGAGTATATAAAATATAAGATGCTCAAGCCACTCACCATGCAATGTGGTAGACAAGAAATATGAAGAACTCGCTATGAGCTCAATAGAGAATAATAACACCCCTCCTAATGCATTTTTCACAGGGGTTCCACCAATGTAGAAAATGGTCTATATTTAAAAATTATTAAAATATTATATTTTAATCAAATGGAGAAAATAGATATTTGAATTTATGCATCATTATGAGCCATTATCATAGAGTTGATATTCGATGCCCAAACAAGTAATGTTTTCTTAGGAAGACATAACTTCCTTCTCAGTTACTTGATTTTTACAAAATAATAGTCGTTGGAATTGGGAGAATGAGAGCTATGCGGTGGAATGAATAGAAGATACATTTTTGTGAGTTTAGTGTTCCTAAATTGTGATACTTCCTCATTCAAGGAATAGTGCCTCGAAAGGTGGAGGTGCAATAAATGGGAAAACATGGACAACAACAGTGATTAATTGTTTCCAACATTATGGCCTAGATTATAGGGTTTCTTCCTTCTTTCTCTTAACAACTAAGAATTTTCTATAAATGTAAATGTGGTACTTATTCTAAAAGAGTAGAAATTTTTAAAAAATTTCCCTTCAGTTCACAAGTGAGCTATTGTGAATTTGCAGGCTTTCAAGTCTTATTTCTCAAAATTGTAATGACACCCTATGACTTTTCCCGTTGTAATGATGCAATGTGTAAGTTATTTAAGTAATGAGAATTGTTTTTTGTGATCAATTGTATGTCCTTACATGATTTTGCTTCTATTTTCCTCTCTCATGTTTTCAGTGAACTGTGCAACTAGGGTTTATTTTGCAAGTTTTGGAGGTTATTGTGCTTATCAAGGAGTGAAGTATCGTATGTAAATTGGGTTTTGTAATGCATGTTCATTCTTCCTCCCGATCATCTCACTTCATTGGCAAGCCGAATTTTGTACTGAAAAACCCTTTCTTGGTGCATCACCATTGCTAAGTTTATGGTCTTATTTCTTGCAAATCTCTCTCCCTAATGTGTTGAAATGTTAGCATAGGTCTAGTTAGCCATTTATCTTTCATTAGGATTAGTGTAGTGCTTAGTTTAGGAAGAGGAAGTCTACCTTCTCTGGAGGTTCACCTTGGGTCCAAGTCCCATAACTTGAGAGGTGACCCCATGTTACCCAATCACACCGAATGTTGTTGTCACCTTCACGGTATTCGGTGGGTGTAGTGATTTGGAGATAACATTTTTTTGACGTGCCCAATGGGACAATAGGTAAAATTTATAAATTTTCTAGGTATCCCATTGTATACAAGAGTCATATATTTCACAGGTGTGTGTATTGTGTTCACTTCATTTCATTAAGTTGTTGTGCTCTTAGTGAAATTTCAGCCTTATGAGGTATACCCAAGCACAACTGGTGACTCCATTGGTCTAAGTAACCCACTCTCTGAGTTGCAAACTTTTGTTTTTACCCATTTCTATCTATTTTTCCTCCACATATTTCCATTTTTATCCCATTCATGAAGTTGTGAAATCATGGTTTCATTTTCACAATTGAGTTCCCACTTGCACCAGCAATAATGCTTTCCATCTTCAGGCTATTTTAAACCACCTACAACTCCATTTTTTGATGAAAATAAACAACATGCATATATCTATATGAGAAAATCCATGGCCAATTTGATTTTTCACTTAACTATGTAGCTTTCCAAGAGAAAGGACATGCAGATTTTAGAGGCCATCACACATGTGAAAATGTTGAGTTGCAACTTAAGTTTCAAAGAATGGAGGCAAGTATGGTGCATTCCAGAGCCACAACTCAAATTAAGAAATTTAGGAATGGATTCATGGTACCTTTCCCATGGGTTGGCCCTATGCCATATTTTGATAGCTTGAAAAATATTGGTTTCATGACTGAATTACTACCTCAACTTGAAGGTTGGATCGAAGAGATAGAGGCTTATGAGTTCGATGCAAGGAATCCTTGTCAATGGGAAAGTCCTACACCACCAACTCAAAGTTCTCTTTCCATTTCTTAGTCAATGGAATTTTAGTCTAAACCTCAAATTCCAAGTAAGCCACCAACCTGTTCATGTTGAGAATTCCATTCCTTCATTTCCTATCTTTCCATCCCATCATGAATATTTTGTTCCTCATTCTTCCAAATTTCCTTCTTTTTGCAAAGGCCACCAAGACAAGAAGTTACACCTCTTCCACTATCTCAAACAATGAAGGAAGTCGTTGAATCCCAACCCACCCCTCCTCTTATAGTTCCAAATCTATTTTGGGAAGAACATGATTATACTAAAGATGAAGAGGAGGATGTTAAGGAGATTAATAAAGTAAAGCTTACAAAAATCTGAAGGAGTGGGATGCGAGACTCAACGTCAAGAAAATTCCACTCTTGAAAAAACCTATTTCAAAAGTTAAGGCTCAAGAACAGGTGGTACAAACTAGTTTTGTGGAAAAAATAGAACAAGCACGAGTGAATGATGACCAACAATCTACTTATTTAGAATGCAATATTCATATTGGTGTCATACCATTAGAGGGTATTGAATCATTACAAGTTACAAAGTTAGATGTAGAAGAGAAAACTTAGCCCCAAATCTGCCAAATGATGAGCACATGCAAGATGAAGAAGAAAGAATATCAAGTGTACCAGGTAATTCCAATGAGTGTAATGACCCTAACTTCCATGCATGTCAAGAGCTCACAAAATTTTTAGAAAGTTGTATTATTCCACCAAGGTCATTCACACATAATGCAGTTAGAAATGAAGAGCTTCAGGTTGTGAAAAAAGACCATATGAGAAGTAATGAAGTAGACTATCTATCAGTTATGGAGGAGTATTTGGATGAAGAAGAACCTATGGAAATAGTCAATTCTGTTATTCCATTATCTACCCTTCAATATAAGTTTCCTAGTGATATGTGAGGAAATAATCGAGGACCACATGTAGTTTCAAGTTATCCTTTTGAATTTGAATTAGACGAAATAGATATCCTACAACATTCATTGAATGAAGAAATATAGGACCATGTGGGATAAACTAATTCAAATTTTGAGGCTTTGGGTAGAGGTGAAATTATTGAGAGTTTCTCTCTCAATTGTGGAGTCAGATTTGTTTGATGAACAAGTGATGGTGGAAGAAAACCAAGGAGGTCTTGCTTCCCTTAATTGTCCTAAAAAATAGTAGGTGAAAGAATTTGATCTTGTAGGTTTCATGTGGGATAAAGAGGTTAGAGATGTAGAACAACTTTGTTTTCAGATGAAAGTGGAACTATTATATGAGAAATACTCTTCAAACACTTACAAATATTTTCAAGTGTTTCCATTGAAGACTGTATGTGGTCTAAAGCTAATGCATGTTATGGAATAATTTATTGTTACCAAAGAAGGGAAAGAAAATGAAGGGAACATCACTTCAGCACCATTCATTCATAAGGAAGGTCAATTGTTTGTAGATGGGAAACGAGAGGGAATAGATGTCACTGTAACATCTTTTATGCAGGAATGTTTTCAAGGACACTTCCTTGTTAAAATTGAATCTTAGAGAATAAGACATATTTAAAAGGTCAGACCATGTCCTATAAGGTATTTGGATTCTTTGAAAACAAATGAATAGTTACAACCAATCACATTTACTTCATAATGTGAGGGTGAGGTTCACAGTCCCGAGGATCAGTTGTTATGTCTCTACAAAACAAATGCAGAGCAAATAAAAGAGGGATACTTTCTCTTTACAATTGATGCCTTGGTAAGTCAAGTGGAAAAATTGGATTTATGTCAGTTTTTCACTATCAGTTCCAGCTATGTCCATTACCACATCATCTCGCATGATTGCTAATTATAAGAAAAGGGAGCTATTTTGCACAACTATTTGTAGGGTTTGTTTAGATCACTTGTGCTTCCAGTTAGTGTAGGGTAGGAATAGGTTTTATTTTCATAGAATAAGTGCATTGCACACTCTTCATGTTTCATTTGAAGCATGTATCAATTTAATTTTTTTTGGTGTTTTGTTTCATTGTTTCTCTTGTACAACATGTCGGAAGCATAATTTTTAGAAGAAAGAGAGAAATCATGATTTGATAGGGTTCCATGATGTCCTAAAATTAGGAAATGTTTACTTCAAATTTTTTGAATGTGTCATGCTCTCCAAACAAACATGAGTTCCAATGTGATTCATATTTGACACCATCAGATTCTGAGACATGGTCAAATGGTCTACTTTAATTTTCAATGTCAGTTTTGGGAATAATAGTGACTCCATGCCCAATAGATGTTATAAGCTACTAGACTATTTCTTAGTAGGAAACCATCCTCTAGAGGTCACGAAAAATGTTATCCATTTTTTCCCACTTAGGAAGAAATGGACAATGGTGGTAAATCATGTTTCTAGATGTTTTACTATGTTCCCAGTACTCCTTGTTGTCGTGAATGAACCCATGAGATCAAAAAAATCTAGGAAACATTATTTTGGAGCTAAATTACATTGAGTGAAAAATAGCTCGATGAGTAGCTCGGCAAGTTGAGTTCAATTCATCGTGAAATGAGCTAGAAAAACAACTCAAGAGTTAGATTTAGTGGTTGAGTTAATATGTTGGTGCTCAATTTGATCTTGCCCGTTTATCCTTGAAATTATTCAGTTTGCGGGCTCTTTCATGTTTTCTATCTCCCTGTATTGATGCATGAAAAATATTTCCTCCATTTGGTTTCCATGATAATTCCCTTCCTTTGGTCGAGGATCACTTTAAATCTAGAGTTTGTTTTCCATTCCTTTGTCCATGTGAAATAATTTGTAACTTGGGCGTAAAATCAGGTTTTTTCCCTTCCTTCATTTTTCCACAGCCACGTTTTGTTTTCCTTGTCAATTTTTGTCACAAATATATGTGGAAATGTGGTTGGATGCATCTTAGAATATCATATTTTGGCCTTATATCATTTCCAAATTCTTTTCCTTGAAGAAGGATTCATTTCCAGGTGTAAATGGTGATTTTCCTACATTTTACGGTTTGATGGGTGTATTTTTCCTGGTCAAATTTATATCTCAACATCTGTGGAAATCATGGCCCTTTCTGGTTGGATGCGGCTTGGTGGGGCACTTTGAAAACTCTAAGGCCCACTTCAACTCAAAACTTGTCCACATGGAGGGTCGACACTCATCTAAAAATTTACCTTTTGGTTTGACCTTGGAGTTGCATTGGGGGAGACACGTGGAGGTTTCCATTGCCTTTCCCAGACTTAGACAATTTTTCATGTGGCGGTGTAGATTTTGTGGACCATGGACACGTGGAGGCCGACACTCATTTGAGGATCCACCTCAGGGTCCCACCTTAACAGTTGCGTCGGGAGACACGTGGAGGCTTCCGCCGGCTCCGCTCTATACTTAAAATTTTCAAATCAATTTTCTAAGGCCTAGGACACATGGAGGGACCATGCCTATTTGGGGACCAGCCCTAAATTTTATTTTGAAGAAGCACCAGGAGGACACTTGGAGGCTTCCACTCACTCTGCCCTTGCTTGGACTTTTCAATGGCCAAGGAAAACTGTCTCGGACCCTAGACACATGGCACCTTCCGCTGATCCTTCAATTTTTTAACAACTCTGCTAGATTGAGACACGTGGTGAGCCCGTGCTTGTTTGGGGTCTCTAATTTTGAGGACCATCTCAAAAGTGTGCCAAGGCAGACACGTGGAGGCTTCCACTGGCTCCTTTTTACTGAGGCTTTTCAAAGGCCAAAAGGCATTTTTTCTTGGCCCAGGCACGTGGAAGGCCTGCGCTTGTTTGGAAACTTACCTCTGTACTTCACCTTTGTAGTTACACCAAGGAAACACATGGATGGATCTAATCTAGAGTTGAGAAGGGGCATAATCAATGGTTGTTATGCATTTCACCTATTTTTTGCCATTTTTGCTCCAAGACTCCTGGAGATGTGAATACACATTATTTTCATCATTTTTGATGAAATTCCTTGTCATTTTTGTCTACAAAGTGCCATTGAATGGATTTAGAACTTAATTTGTGAGTCCAAGAATTGTTAAGGTTGATATTTTGAAATTGGAATTGCTTGGGCACTTGCAAAAATGTGAATTACTAGAGAAGATGGATGCGGGGTAGAGTTGCAGAGGAAAGAGAAGGAAAAGGATGAAATGATGGAGGTTGCAGGTGCAAAGGATGAAAAAGGTGTTGCCTCGAGGGTGAAAAGGATTACCTATCAGATCTAGCTGTACAAAGCCTCTGGAAAATGATTAAAATGGGGATTTCTCATGATAGAATCAAAATGATTAGAAGGATTTCAAAAATGTTGTGGCATGGCATCCTAGTCATTAGTCGAGGGTCTGAGAAATGTGATCAGTTCATAATTGGTCCACCTGGAAAATTTTTCAGATGTGAATTTGTTAAATGTCACTTTTTGAGGCAAATTGGTAACAAGAAAAGGTCCCTCAAATATTCTTCTTTTTGGGGGAAAATTTGGGATGAGTGAGAAAGTGAAATGTATAAATGTAATGAGAATACTCTTGCAAAAGGTGGGGTTGAATTCTTAAGAGAAAATTTGAGAGAGCCCATCTTCCTGAGAGACCAATCTGAGAAACCTGTTAATTTCCTATGTTTTAGATTTCAATCATGTCAAGTTGGTTACGAGTGTATAGCCATTGACAAGATCTGAGATTTCAAAGAAACTTTCCCTGTTGATGAATCTAATCAATTTTCAAGTTAATTTGTGTCAATCTTGGAGCAATTTGTGTCTACTTTATTTTAGAATGTCTGCAAGTAGTTTTTCTTATTCCTATTACAATCTTGTGTTAAAGTCCCTCTAAATCACATAGGATCTTGTCCTATGACAATTTAGTGGCATTTGCAATTTCATTTCAAGAAGAGCCTTCATCTGTGATGAGATAAACAATTTAAAATCACTTCACTGTCATTTGTTGATAAAGATTGTCTGTAAGCCTTTGAGTGTATCTTAGGCATGAGGAACCAGGGGTCTTTGATGTTTTATTGAGTCTTTAGCTCAAGCCTTCATGTTAAATTCTTGGAGATTGTGTGAAACCATGAAAATTTGGGCCTCCATTGATGCACACCTTTTGGTTGAAGGAATATCTTAGCTATTTTGAAGCTTTCTATCATTTAGCTTTCAATTGTTGTGAAGTCTCTCAAAGATCTGGTATAATCAATTTTATCCGCTTAATCTCCCACCAAAATTATTCAAAACCATGAATCCATCCTGAACTACCCCTATTTTCCCTGTATATCCAAAAAGAAGAAATTCTATTTACTAAAATATGCAGAAACAATCAAGATTCCATAATGTCTTAAGAACCTTAGCCTTGTTTTGAAAGTATCTCCATCTTTAGAAGTGACAACTCTTGAGAGTTAAATTATGGAGAATTGATCATATTTCCCAAGGTTTTCTTCATAAAATTTGTGCAAAAGAAGGATATCTCCATCTCCTCTTCAAAAAGAGGTTACAAAATGGGTCCTCTCACCTGGTCAAAAGGCATGGCCTAAAGTAGTGAGGATAGGTCAAATCCTCTTGAAGGTGTTATCCATCTCTCCACAAATCTGAGTGATAAAGGCCAGTTAGATCTCTCCCTAGCTACAAAAATGACATAATATGATGATCTATATCATGTCTCTAAAAGCTATGATCCTCATGGGTCAATTGGGGAGAATCAATTTGATATCAACACCCGACTTGCACCACTTTCGAGGATGATTTGTTGAGAAATTCATATTTTGGATAACAACACTATAATGGCACCATTACATTTGAGGAGATTTTTTGATTTGAAACAATGGAAGTTCATATCCATTTGGCCAACAACACCGAATGGCATTTTCCTAGGATGATTTGTTGATTTTTTTCAAGTTCATATCCATTTGGCCCGTTCAACAACACCAGAATGGCATCATTTCGGGGACTCTTTGAAGTATTTTACAAATGTAGTACATACAGACCACATACATGTAAGTTTAATACATACATACATGTTGTGTGCTAATACATTGTTGAAACATCATTATCTATTCAGATCTGTAAGAATTGTTCAAAGTTGTAAGTTCTGAGTGTAATATTTCAGCTTATACAGTTATTGCACTAAAGTTTGTATCATCATTGACAAATTTGGGTAGAAGAAGAAGATCTTGTAAGATTTGCATGAATCTGGTATTGATAGACATTTGATAGGTCTTTCATAGTGCATTTGCACAAACTAAGGTGAAAATCCTTAGTGGCGACTCCATGTTGTTTAAATTCTTAATAAATACCAAGTGTCTTAACATATATCAAGTAAGATTTGTCATTAATCTCTACAAATCTAGAAGGAAGAAGATCTTTCTTCACCAAGGACCCTAGTAGAAGGTTTTTAGAGTTGGGAAAGTCTAATTTAGAAGGAAGAAGAATTTGGAAGGTTGTTGGAGATCAAGCATCAAGAAAAGAGATCTCCATTGGTGAAACTGATCAACCTGTGATTGAAGATTGCAATACTTCCTCAAGTGCTTCTAAATTAGGTAGTCTCTTTGTAAATCCAAATTCTCCAACTAGAGAGGGTCCTTCTTTTGTATTTGAAATATTTACATCTCATTTTGTCCCTGTATTCTCCAAAGCTGATAGGATCTTCCAAGAAACAGAGTTTTTAGAGAACATCCATTCTAAGAATTGTATTCCTGTGCCCCACAGACCCCTCACTCCTCATCATTTTGTTTCTCCTGTAAGATCACCTCCCAAAACAATATGGCCCAACCCCCACCCAGACCTCCATTTGTTGTGAACACTTTTGGTCCTATAGATTTCAGAGGTATGGCTGGATATCCAAATGTTGTGCCCCAAGATGTTAGAAATAGATTGCCTAAATTTCAAGGAAATAATGCCATTACTAGGGATCAACACTTAAAGATTTTTGTCAATATGATGGAGGAATTTGAAATAGAATTTGAGGATGTGTACATTAAATTGTTTATCCATACTCTAGAAGAAGATGCAAGGGACTGGTATAAATATTTGCTAGATAATTCCATTGATTCTTGGATAGAAATGAAGAATGATTTTAGATTACAAGTATGGAGATAAAATAGACCCTAGGTTTCTTTTATTAGAATTTGAAAATATAAAAAAGAATCCTAATGAGTCTATTCATGACTTCAATACAAGGTTCAATAAGACCCTAAATAGGCTTCCTGTGATCCTGAGGCCAAGTGATGTTTCTTGTTTGATAAAATACTTTGATGCTTTTGATAAGAAAGTTGCCTATTATTTAAGAGACAAGAACCCAACAACATTGAGGTAGGCCTTCACCATGGCTTTGCAGATTGAAAATAATATCAAAGTAGTTGGTAAACCTCCTAAGAGGGAGGTGTTAAATTGATCAATCCAGAGAAGCCTCAATCAAGTAAGGTTGTGGATCTTGAGGAAGTTGTAAAGACTTTGGCTAGAGCTATCAAAGAAATATCTTACAAGCTAGCCTAGGGAAGAGAAAGGAATTGGACAAGGTTCTCAAGGTCAACATAGGCAACAAGGACAAGAAAAATTGCAAATCATCCTAGAAATGATTAGAGATTTGATGACAGAGGTAAAGGACCCATGGGAGCTAGAAAACCCCAAGCTAGGGAAAATAGAGTAGTGTTTGATCCTCTAAATGCTAGAGTTGTTTGTTGAAGAGACAAATGAAATTGATTGGTGTGACAAATGTTTCTTACCCCACCCACCATGTGAAGTAGATCAGCAAGTTGAAGAAGAAGATGATGATGATGATAACATTGATGATGATGCATGCATGGTGGATTGCTCTACAAGCTCACAACAAGGAGAAACTTCAATTGAAGTAATAAGTGCAAGAACTATTAAAGTTTTGGGATTGCATTCACTGGGTACCTCTTCTTCCTCCCTCTCATACTTTAGAAATAGATATGGTACAAGCTTTTGAACTTCCTAATAATGATTTTGAGTACCTAAGAGCTCTAATGATTAAGAAGTATGATGGAGGAATCCCATCAGAAGAGGATAGATAGTTGTTAATGAATGTTGTTGATGATGCCAAGAAAAGAGTATAACACAAGAGTAAAGTTTTCAAAGGGGTAGGGCCTCAAGCCAAACCAAAAATTCCAGTGCTTACCAGTATCCCTAAGGAAACCCCTAAAAAGGATGCATCTGGAAAAGGCTTGGTCACCCCAAATAAAACTTGTGTCCCTCCCCATGCTCAAAACTGTAAAAAATCTTGTGCCATCAGATGAATTTGTAAACCTTCCTCCTAACACTACATTACCCAAATATGTTCCTTGTGACATAGCCCAAATCTTGAGTCAGATCAAGATTTATGTTCCTATTATTGAATTTCTTAGAATCCCTGAGCATAGGAACAAAGCATTCAAATATTTGGGATTTAAAGAAGAAAAGGTCACCCAAGGGTAAAAATGTAAACAATGTTGAGGTTCCTCTACCATTACAGAGTTGGAAAAACCCCAAGTACTGGAAGAACTAGGTGAGCCACCTGAAGTATATTTGGGAACATCCTTGGTTGAGTCTTAGCTAAAGGTGGATCCATTTTTCACTACTTTGATTATTAAGGATAAGTTGTTACACAATTGTATGTTTGATTCTGGAGCATCATGCAATGTTATGCCTCTTGAGGTCATGAATGAGTTGGATCTCAAAGTAACAACAACTTATGGGAAGTGTACTGCAATGGATTCTAGAGAGGTGCCAGTTGTAGGATGTGTAAAAGGTTTGGTGGTACAACTTGTAGCTTACCTAGGAAAGAACTTAAACTTGATGTTGTTGTTGTTGTTGATTGCCCCGCCAAATGGGGCATGTTGTTATCAAGAAAGTGGACTGCAAGTGTTGGTGGAAGTGTGCAAATGGACATGTCTTATGCCACCATACCAATTGAGGGAAGCCTTGTGAAGTTACCTAGTGAAAAGAAAATGTTATATCTTATTGAGGACCCCAAAATGCTTCTTATGAAGTATTGCATGCAGATATTGATATTGATAACTCTGTGAGCTATGTTGCTTTCAAGGAATATGAAATTGATCAATGTAGGTATCATGAGTAGGATGATTTTCTTGAGACTTTGATGTTTGATGCAGCCTTGAAAGATGTTAAAAACTTGACCAAGCACAAAGGATAAGCCTAAAAAAATGTGGTTAGATAGTGACTTGGATGGAAAAGAGAGACAATCATATGACCAGCTGTTAAAGACATATCAGAAATGCTTAGCATGGTCATATCTAGAATGAAGGCACTTGAAGATTTTCCTTGATTGTTTTCTTTGAATAAGGATGCTCTCCATTGTATAATGTATAGTATTTTAGTTTCTTTCTACTTTCATGTTTTTTCTATTTTGTTTCATCCTAGTCCTTGGTGGCCATTTTGTTGGTTTCTCGGTTCGTCCTTGGGGGAGTTGGTTATTATTGTTCTGCTCGCAAGCTTATTCTTTGATTCATTTCCCAATGGTTTTTTTTTGGCACTTGGTCTACTATTTGTTCTTGTGGCACTCATAAGGAGTGCCCATCCCCGAGTCGGAGCTGATGTTGGTGCTCAATTTGATCTCGCCCATTTGTCCTTGAAATTCTTTTTGCGGGCTCTGTCATTTTCTATCTCCCCGTATTGATGCATGAAAACTTTGTCCTCCATTTGGTTTCCATGATCAGTCCCTTCCTTTGGTCGAGGATCACTTTAAATCCATAAGTTTTTTTCATTCCTCTATCCATGTGAAAGAATTTGTAACTTGGGTGTAAAATCGGGTTTTTCCCTTCCTTCCATTTTTCCACAGTCATGTTTTGTTTTCCTATCAATTTTTGTCCAAATATCTATGGAAATGTGATTGGATGTGGCTTTTAAGATCATATTTGGGCCTTATATCATTTCAAATTCTTTGTCCTTGAAAGAAAGATTCATTTCTGGGTGCAAATGGTGATTTCCCTACATTTTATGGTTTGATGGGTGTGTTTTCCCCATCAAATTTATATCTCAAAGCATCTATGGAAATGTGGCCCTTTCTCATTTGGACATGGCTGAAAATTGGGGCACTTTGAAAACTCTAAGGCCCTTTCAACTCAAAACTTGTCCACGTGGAGGGTCGGTGCTCATCTGAAAATTCACCTTTTGGTTTGACCTTGGAGTTGCGTCAGGGGAGACACGTGGAGGTTTCGCTGCCTTTCCCAGAACTTAGACAATTTTTTCATGCATGGTAGTACAACTTTGGTGGACCATGGACATGTGGAGGGCCGATGCTCATTTGAGGATCCACCTCATGGTCCCACCTTAACAGTTGTGCCAGGGAGACACGTGGAGGCTTCCATTAGCTTCCGCTCTATACTTAAACTTTTCAAATCAATTTTCTAAGGCCTGAGACACGTGGAGGGACCGCACATTTTTGGGGACTGGCCCCTAAATTTTATTTTGAAGAAGCGCCAGAGGAAACTTGGAGGCTTCGCTCACTCTACCCTTGCTTGGAATTTTCAAGGACCAAGGAAAACTATCTCTTAGACCCTAGACACATGGCACCTTCTGTTGATCCTTCAAAGTTTTAACAACTCGCCTGAGATCGAGACACATGTGGTGAGCCCGTGCTTGTTTGGGGTCTCCACTTTTGGGGACCATCTCAAATGTGCACCATTGAGACATATGGAGGCTTCCGCTAGATCCTTTTTTACTGAGACTTTTCAAAGGCCAAAAGGAATTTTCTTGGGCCCAGGGCACGTGGAAGGCCCGCGCTTGTTTGGAAACTTGCCTCTGTACCTCACCTTTGTAGTTGCACAAGGAAACATGTGGATGGCTCTAATATAGAGTTGAGAAGGGGCATAATCAATAATGGTTGTTGTGCATTTCACCTTTTTCTACCATTTTTCTCCAAGACTCTGGAGATGCGAATACGCACTATTTTTCATCATTTTTGATGAAATTCCTTGTCATTTTGTCTACAAAGTGCCATTGAATGGATTTAGAACTTAATTTGTGAGTCCAAGAATTGTTAAGGTTGATATTTTGAAATTGGAATTGCTTGAGCACTTGCAAAATGTGAATTATTAGAGAAGATGGATGTTGGGAAGATTTGCAGAGGAAAGAGAGGGAAAAGGATGAAATGATGGAGGTTAGGTAGGCAAAAAGATGAAAAAGGTGTTGCCTCGAGGGTGAAAAGGATTACCTGTTAGATCTAGCTGTACAGAGCCTCCGAAAATGATTAAAATGGGGATTTCTCACATGAAAGAATTAGAATGATTAGAAGGACTACCAAAAAGTTGTGGCATGGCATCCTAGTCATTAGTCGAGGGTCTGAGAAATGTGATCAGTTCATAATTGGTCCACCTGGTAGCTTTTTAGATGTAAATTTGTTAAATGTCACTTTTTGAGGAAAATTGGTAACAAGAAAAGGTCCCTTGAAATATTATTTTTTTTTGGGGGAAATTTGGGATGAGTGAGCAAGTGAAATGTATAAATGCAATGAGAATACTCTTGTAAAAGGTTGGGGTTGAATTCTTAAGAGAAAATTTGAGAGATCCCATCTTCCTGAGAGACCAATCCGAGAAACTTGTTAATTTCTTATATTTAGATTTCTATCATGTCAAGTTGGTTATGAGATGTACAAGCCATTGAAAAGCTCGAGATTTCTCTCAAAGAAACTTTCCCTTGTTGATGAATCTAATCAATTTTGAGTTAATTTGTGTCAATCTTGGAGCAATTTGTGTCTTCTTTGTTTCAAAATGTCTGCAAGTAGTTTTTCTTATTCCTATTGCAATCTTGTGTTAAAGTCCCTCCAAATCACACAGATCTCATCCCTGTGATAGTTTAGTGGCATTTGAAATTTCATTTCAAGAAGATCCTTCATCTGTGATGAGATAAACAAATTTAAAATCACTTCACTATCATTTGTTGATAAAGATTTTCTGTAAGCCTTCGAGTGTATCTTAGGCATGAGGAACCAGGGGTCTTTGATGTTTTATTGAGTCTTTAGCTCGAGCCTTCATGTTAAATTCTTGGAGATTGTGTGAAACCATGCAAATCTGGGCCTCCATTGAAGCACACCTTCTAGTTGAAGGAATATCTTAGCTATTCGAAGCTTTCTGTCATTTAGCTTTCCAATTGTTGTGAAGTCTCTCAAAGATCTAGTATAATCAAATTTTATCCTACTTAATCTCCCACCAAAATTATTCAAAACCATGAATCCATCCTGAACTACCCCTTTTTTCCTTATATATCCACAAAGGAACAAAATATATTTACTAAAATATGCAGAACAATCAGGATTTCATAATGTCTTCAGTAACCTTAGCCTTGTTTTGAAAGTATCTCCATCTTTTAGAAGTGACAACTCTTGAGAGTTAAATTATGGAGTATTGATCATACTTTCCCAAGGTTTTCTTCATAAAATTAGTTAGATATCATCCCTAGCTACAAAATGACATACATTATGATTTATCTATCTCTAAGCTCCTTGTAAAATTTGTGATTGCTCATCTTGAAAAGGACAACAAATTTGGATACCAACAAATTCAAAGCGAAGATAGGTTACCGAGGCATGGAATTGACTCATTGGTTGAGCGAATGAGCTACTCACTGCGTTGATCCACAAAAAAGAATTTTTTTTTTGTTTTTATAGGTACGTTACATTGGAAACAAGCTCAAATCGAGGCATGGAGAAATAACTTGGCTCAATTAGATTATACAAATGAGTTAGGGATAGCTCGGGCTTCATCATTGAGCTAGGACAGAGATGAGGTAATTAGGGAAAGATATAGAGAAGAAATGAGCTCTTCCACGAGTTCGTGGTGATTAATAAATTTGTACTAATAAGGTCGAAGCACTTTGCTGAATGATGGGATCAAGGGGACATCGCCATGAAGGAAACGAGGAGGTGGATTTTTGTGTCTTATAGATATGAGCTCACGATCGAGAGGCCAACTCGGCATGTTGATAGTACAAATCACCATGTGGCTTTACAAAAGGATTCAAGGGGTTCAACAAAGCCTTGGGATAGAATTCAATAGTAATCATAATGACTAATATAGAAGAGATCACCCCAAAAATCAAGTCCCTAATAGCTCGGATTTTGAGCAAGGCTAGTTGACATGTGGGAAAGAGATCGAAAAATAACACGGGATGTGTGCATGGTAGGGCTAGAAAAGTAGCCACAATGAGAGATCAACATCATATCATAGAGGATGGTGAGCCCGAAGTAATGGTAGGAGTTAAGATGGATGAGTTGTCTCGGAAAATCCATTTGGCTCTATGATAAGGTTGGTCGAGTGGGTAGATTACATAGGTCACTAAGTTTGTTTCGGGATTGACTTGGTAGTTTGGGTGCTGAAACTAGGAAATTAATGTATAGGGAGAAGAACGAACACCTTATTAATGGAGGATAAGGTATTCACAAGTGAGAAAAAGTAGGAAGTTATGATTTGAGCTCGTTTTGTTGATAGAGGAAATTTACAAAACCGGGTAACATGGAGGGGACCAAATTGGCGTTGCAGATTTCTTACTCGAATGAAACAATCACTAGAATTTTGGATGAAGGCCAAGTTATAGTGAATGCAGAGGATACATTTTCAGATCTCAATGATTGTTAAGTTTGAAATGGTGAGACGGGGTCTAGGGTCTACACACTAGCTCCTTTTGGGAGTGACTAGTTTCAAGCTTTTGGGATGGTGCATTTGGAACTCACCCCGCTAAGTTGGTGAAGATACAAAGAGGAACCCAAAGCTGAAAGCTCAAAACTCGAAATTCGAGTTTCAGATTTTTAGGATTCAGAGGTTTTAGGTGGTGGGAGATGTTATCCAAATAGCTCCCCTAGTGATTTGGATAACTTGCATACACATTCTGGCCCTAAGTTATCTATTGAAGAATTACACGTGCTCAAAATCATTTGGCACATTCCCTTAGGTCGTAGTTTACCTATGCACCCCTTTCCTTCCTCCTTCCACTTCCCCTTGCGCCCACCTTCCATGCATTCACCTTCTTTCGAGTCATTTTATTTCCACCTCGCATGCCTAATTCTTTGACTCTTCACGCACTACACCTATTACTTTGTAATAGTTGCACCTTAACTATATGTTCTCTACTCATAGGTTTGATTCATCTCCCACGTCCATCGCGCATGCTCCCTCCATGATTTTCTCTATTTTATCCATGTGACCTTGTGCTAGATCATATTTTGAAACACTTAAGTGTTTACCACATGACTAGTTAGGGAACACCGATAGGAGCCAAATCCTTGCAAAAATGAATGATTAACACGTGGTAGAAATGACAAATATTTATACATTTGGCCACTATCTCAGCCCAATCATCGCACGCCACATGTCTTGTATATGCCGACAACTCTAACATCTTCTACCAGCCATATCCTCAGCTACAAAGCTCATATCGACATGTGCTTGGACTTGTCAGAAAGTTGTTGACATCAACAATAGTGCCAAAAATTCAAATTTCAAATTCTGGTGGATCTGGTAGGTAAGAATTGGGAAAACATCTATTTGAACATTAATAAGCAGATCTGATTGCTCCAACCACCCAATTTGGTATGATCCACCCTCTTTTGTCTTCAACACATCAAATAGGCATGGGGAAGCGTATTTCATAGATTTCCAAGTGGATTTACAGATATTGAATGCTTCTTGTTGGTGGTTGTGTTTCAAATTTGGGTTTTCCCTCCTTTTCCCTTCTTCCTCCATGAATTCATCTATAAATGTAAGAGAAAGGCTCATTTGTTATGTTGGATACTCTGGATCCTTATGCATGTTGCTAAGGACTCCATATTTTCTATATTTTGAGTTGCAAACCTCTATGTTTGGCTCTTACATGTGGATATCAGCCTCCTTATCATTGTAACAGTTTTGTGCATTTTGGAAGTAATAGAAGCATCGTTTTGTGACTATTATTTATCCTAGCGTGTTTGCATTCCTTCTTCTTGCCTTTTCTCTTGCATTGTGTATTGTTGTGCTACTTTAGGTCCCCTGCAATTCCATATTTGGTTGTGTTCCATAAGGACGATTCGGTGAATGTGTGTTTTGTTGTGCTACTCATGCCTAGCCTCCTCTCACACATTCCCTATCATTCTTGCTCAGAACAGATAGTGTTCATCCCTCTTTTCTAGTGCTATCACCTTTTAGTGTAGTTTACTTCATGTTATCCTTCTTTCCCTGGTCCCTTGGAATTCTTAGTTTAGTTTCCCCTTTCAAAGCACTAGGAGTAGTACTTGAGCAGCAGTAGATATAGATAGAGGAGCAGACATTCTCGGAGATCCATCCCAAGTTTGCAAGGTCCCACAACTTGGGGGACGATTCCATTGTGGTCTCAGAAACCTCAGCCCCTTTCAGAGATCTGAGATGTGGGTGCATGTTTGAGCAACCAAAATTTTCTGGAATGCTCAGTGGGATGAGCATTGAAAGATAAAATTTCATATTTCTAAGTTCAGGTGTGTGAACTTAGTGTTTCAACCTTTCGAGGCTCATTTCAAACACATTTGGTGACTCCTAACATTTTAAGATCTCTTTTTTTGATCAATTGTAGCATGTTTCATGAGAAGAGTGCACACAAGAAGAAGTGTAGTAGCTGAATATTCTTTTTAATACCTTCAGCTATCCCTGAGAAAAGTTTGTTCCAGAATTCCTGTGCACGCATATCTATCTCTAGCATGTCGCACCCACTCAACTCCTCCAAAAAATAGATAACTTGTGTGCCCTGCAATGGTGCATAAACCACATCCTCCATTAATAAGATTTGCAAACTTTGATGGAGAGATTCCCTTACTCTTATCTGTGCAATATGATATGCCGAATGGTGCACTTAAGTATCCCTTACTTTACTGGTGAGAATCAAGTCGCTCCTCAGGAGCATATCCAGGATGTGGAAAATGTGTGTTCACTCTATTTGATCACACATAATGATGTAGTAGTTAGGTTGCTTACAGCCTCTTTCAAAGGTAAAGCACTTCAATGGTACCAAGGCTTGAGACTTGGATCTATCACCACTTGGGATGAGTTGGGAACAACTCTATGCAGTTATTTTTAAGACAAGTTAGATCACCTATCTTTGGTGGAGCAAATGACAACAACAAGGAGGGCACCCAATGAACAAATGACTAATTTCAACATCAGATTTCAAAAGACTTGGGACATAATCCCTCTTGTGGTAATACCTACAACCCAACATGCTTTCCTTTATTATCTGAAGGTGCTCAACAGTGACATCTCAGTTATGATCTAATCTATGGGAGGTAGGACTTTAACAACTTCTTATAACATTACAGTAAGGGCATAAAATAGTCTCATTCATGTGAGAAAGTTGGCTCCTAGACCTCCCATGCCCTTATTCCCAGAGATGTCACAAAAACCCCAGCCTTCTGTGGCCCCTATTCCTACTCCTGAGCAGAGCGCGCAATCGGTTGCCTCAACATCCTATTCTCCATCACAAAAAAAGGAGGATGAATAATTGAAGGCTTTGATTCAGAAATTTATCAAATAAGGTAATATCATTAGAAAAAAGTAGCAAGCACATGACCAAGGTAATTAGTCTTGGTAGAATTAATATGGAAAATAAAGACATGTGCCCAACAAGTAGGATGATAGGTGACAGTCTAATGCACATTTGCCCTTACAGTTTTCCCTCTTACGCCTTCTCTCCCAAAGACCTAGTACGAGCCGAGTGCTTGTTCTAGTTTAGAACAACTTGGCACAAGAGTTAGAATGGTGCTTCCCTTGCAAAATGCCTCATATTCAGTACCATTGTGCTAATGTTGTGTGCACCCAAGCCTTCATGATCCATAATGCTTCATCCTGTGAGCCCTCAACAAGTGCCCATGAAGCAAATAATCCAGAAGGACCAAAATTTCCTTCTTGAGAAACAAATTTGATATTCTTTGGTGCAGAGGACTTATGTGCAATCAACCAAGCTACAAAAGATATAAATATCGTGCGCTCAAGTGGTAGAAAACACAATATATAAGAAAAGAATGTTAGAGTCAGCATACAGTCACAATCCCAAAAATATAATCAGATTTTCAGAATAAAAAAGAATTAGATAAGACCTCTTGCAGTAAAAATTTTCAAATCCATATGCAGGAGGTCCCGCGTAAAGCTCCTTCTGAAGAAAAACACACCCATCCTTTGGTAGGCCAAGCCTCTGCTCCAGCCAAAATTCAGGATTCTACACCTGAACAATCAAGAAGGGATGTTGTTCCCCAAATTCATAAGGTGGGGGCTTCCATTCAACATTATTAACCAGATGAAGAAAACAAACATAAACGTCACAATGTGGGATGCCCTAACCATTCCATCTCAGTGGGATCTGTTGCATGAAGCTCTGACACAACTTCCATGCTGACCAGTTATGTAGAAGCCACATGCTTCTATCAAAATATACCAAGAAGAGGAGAAAAAGTAATAAAAATTGCTAAAACCCCACCCTTCTATATGTCCTTGATTATAGGTAAACACCTAGTGCATAACTGCTTGATTTACTTAGGTGAAAGTACTTTGTTATGCCTAAGAAGATAGCTGATGTATTAGGTCTGAAATATAGCCCTTTGTCTAAAGGAGTCCTACAACTTGATGGCTCAATTTTAACCACCTTAGGAGTCATCAAGGATCTTGAGTTAACCCTCCATGCATGTCCAAGCCTGACAATTACTCAAGATGTGTCAATTATTGACCTACCTCCTTTGTTTGCCCTATGTCTATCAAGAGAATTTACTGCTAAAGTGGGTGGTTACTTGTCTTCTGATTGGTCTCATATGTTACTCAAGACAAGGTATGGTACCCAGTTTACCATACAAGATGAGCCTATATTTTCTTATCATGTAGAGCCATATGTCCCATCCCCTCTCCAAGTCAATTATCTTATCTAGGAAGAACAAGTTTCAGTTCCTGAAGAGTAGTCTCTTCCACCCTCTATTCTAGACCTAGTACTTGATGAATGGGTGGAGAGGCATCACAAATTTTATCCCTATGTTGAAGAACTGGAATCCTATGAAACTAGGCTTGGTACTTATTGCATTCTAGAAGAAGACGTTACGCTTCTATGCACGCTCATAGGAGATAAAGTTCAAACTAGTCTATGGAAGTTATACTTTGATGGATCCAGAAGCAGAAACGGTGTAGGAGTAGGAGTGGTTCTCATTTCCCCTAGGGATGAGAAATTATTCTTCACACATAGGTTGTAGTTTGCATGTTCTAACAATGTGGAAGAATATGAAGTGTTGGTGCATGGCTTGCTTATTGCTGAAAAGAAGAAAATTAAATCATTGCAGATCTTTGGGGACACAAAATTGGTCATCCACCAAGTCACCAAAAAATTCCAGACAAAGAATAAGCTTCTTAAAGCTTATAAACATAGAGTTTAGGACCTACTCAAGAGCTTTGACGCCCTTAATCTACAAGTAGTCCCATGTAGAATGAAAAAAGAAGTTGATCAAATGGCCACGCTCGGTTCATAGTTCTCTCCTGCTGAGGAATTTTTCAAAAGAAACACTCAAGTACATTAAGATGGTAATCAAAACATCCATTCAGAAAATAACACTAGCTAGCAAGTGTTTAATAGTGATGATACTGATTTTCAAGTTCATTCATAATGAAGATAAATTTTCATCAAGTATACAAGTTGAATTACATGACAACTATAGTGACAAAGTAATACAGATAAAGAAAAATAGGCTACCAAAAGGGCTCATCACCTTAAAGAAAATGTTCAGCCATGATGATGAGTTCAAGGGTGAAGAAAGATACATGTGAGCTGTGCAAGAGGATTGCTCTCCCATTACTATTGCACATGGAAAGGAGCTATTGCTCAGCAGGACTTGTGTGCATGAGGAAAAACAGGCCTTCATCTCTCTCTATCAAAAATACAAAGTGACATTTTATCATGGGAGTATGAAGACCTCAAAGGTTTTGATCCAAGTGTTTCTCAACACTCCATTGACCTTGATCTTGGCATAAAGCCCATTAGATAGAAACAACAGCCAGTCAATCCAAAGATAGAGCCCCTCATGAGAAAGGAGTTATCCAAACTCATTGAGGAAAAAATTATCTTTCCCATCAAATAATCTACTTGGGTTGCAAATCTAGTTCCAGTACGCAAGAAGAATGGTGAAATCAGACTTTGTGTTGATTTCAGATATTTGAATAAGGAATCTCTAAAGGATCATTATCCTTTGCCTTCAATGGAGTAGATTTTGTAGACTATGGCTGATGCGTGCAAAGGTTCTCCATGCTAGATGGGTATTCGGGTTTCAACCAGATCCTGGTCAAGGAAGAGGATCAATTCAAAACAACATTTACAACCAAGTGGGGAACATATGCATACCAAAAAATTCCCTTTGGTCTGTCAAATGTGGGTGCAACATTTCAGTGCGCCATGGATATTACCTTCAAAGGTTACATCAATGAGTTCATCTTGGTTTACCTTGATGATATAACTATCTTCTCAAAGTAGAGTGTGGATCACATAGCACACCTAGAAAAGGTCTTTAAGAGATGTAGAGAATTTGGGGTATCTCTTAACCCCAAGAAGTGCAATTTTACGGTGGCTTAGGGTAGGCTCTTGGGCCATGTGGTTTCAAAGGATGGCATCACAATTGATCCTGAGCGCATTTTAGCCATCCTAGCCCTTTCCCTACTGTTGACACAGAAAAAGGCCTTACAGTCCTTCCTTGGCAAGATTAACTTTGTTAGGTGTTTTATCCCTAACTTTGCAGGACTGGTTCGGCCCATCACCCTTATGCTCAAGAAGGACATAGCCTTCAGATGGATAGTAGAAGGAAGAGAAAGATTTAATAAGATCAAGAAAGAGATTGCTTGTGCACCAACACTCATTAATCCAGATTACTCAAAGGATTTCATCCTTTATGCTTATGGTGCCAATGCAAGCATTGCTGTTGTCCTAACATAGGAAAATGAACAAGGGATGGAATAGCCAGTGGCCTTCTTCAGCCAGATCGCTGAAGGATTATGAATTGAAATACAATCACATGGAGAAGTAGGTCTTCACCATCATGTGCGCACTCAAGAAATTCAAAAGTATGCTTGCCAAAAATCATATCAAGGTGTTAGTCTCTCACTCATCTGTTAGAGACTTCATCATGGGAGAAGAAATCAGTGAGAAGAGAGCGTGATGGGTGAAAAAATCATGGAATATGATGTGACTATTAAGGCCACAAAGCTGGTAAGAGGCAGTGCAATTTGTAAGAAAATTACTAAGGATGCGCAGAGTGAACCTGAGGCTTCATTATTTTTAGATGAAGACTTCCCATGTGTAGAACATGAACAAAATATAAACCCAGTGCATGTGATTGGATGAAGGACATGATCACATTCCTTTCGAGGGTGCATACCCTCCTAGTTTGAATAAAGCAAAGAGAAGGCATCTAAGGTTGCAATCTATTCCTTATGTTTTGATTGATGGAATTCTCTTCAAAAGAAATCTAGATGGCATGTTGTTAAGATGTATCAACGATGCGCAAACTAAACAAGTGTTAGAAAAATTTCATAATGGATTCTATGGTGGACACTTCTCTGCCAAAAATACAACAATGAAGATCATAATGGTAGGTATCTTTTGGCCTACCCTATTTGTAGATGCACATAGGTGGGTCATAAAATGCAAGGAGTGCACTTTCTTTGAGGAAAGAAAAGATTGGCAAGTGCTTCCCCTCCGACCAATCCAAGTGGATCAGCCTTTTGCGCAATGGGGTCTCAACTTCATAGGCATGATCAATCCACCTTCAAGCGTTGGACATAAATGGGTGCGACAACTATAGATTACTTCACTAGATGGATAGAAGTTGTCACACTTAAGGAATCAACCGAGGCAGTCATCCTTGACTTTCTCGAAGGTTTAGTCACAAGGTTTGGTGTTCCTCAAACCATTATCTCTGATAATACGAAGGCCTTCCTTGGTACTAAAATCACTGATTGGGCTCTAAGTCTGGGCATTTACTTGAAAACCTCTTCCAACTATTACCCTCAGGGAAATGGTCTAGAAGAATCAATAAACAAGAACTTGATTAGAATCATGAAGTGCATAATTAACACCAGCCAAAGACAGTGGCATACGAAGGTCTTGTGTGCGCTCTGGGTAGATAGAATCACAGTCAAAAAGGCAATAGGAACTTCACCTTACAAGCTTGTCTATGGCAAGGAGGTTGCCCTTCCTTTAACACTAGAACTAAATTCATTAGTGCTTGCCCAATAGCTGGAATTTGAGGGCATAGATCAAAGAGAAATCAGGATAGCAGAGCTAGTTCATCTCAAAGAGCTCAAAAAATCTACCATGATCAAGCTAGAATAACATCAAAAAGCAACAAAGAAATGGTTTGATAGAAAGTCTAGGCCTCAAAATTTCAAATTCGGGGACCTGGTTCTAAAATGGGATGTTGATAGAGCTAAACTAGGGCATCATTCAAAGTTTGATGCACTTTAGAGTGGCCCATACATCATCAAGTCCTACAAAGAAGATAACTCTTTCGAGTTAACTCATCCGAATGGAAGCACTCTGCATATCCTAGTAAATGAGATCTATCTCAAACAATTCCATTAGGTTTGTTGCATCATGTTGTATATATTAAAGTAGTTTCAATTCCTCCAAGTGTGCTCCATGCACATTATTTGTTTGTACATAGTTCTTTCCCTTGGCGTGCTTCTTGCACACGCTCTTTTGTTACTGCCAGAATGCAGAGCTTCTCTTAGCAGTTTTGAGATTCAGAACAGAGTGTAGATATGAATTTCAAGTAGTTACAGGGGCATTTTCATGATTGAATGAGGTGACTCCATGCCCAATGGAATTCTAAGGCTACTGGTATCTTTCATCTAGCAGGAAGATGGCCCCAAAATTGCCAAAACTATTATCCAAATAGCTCCCCTAGCGATTTGGATAACTTGCATACACATTCTGGCCCTAAGTTATCTATTGAAGAATTATACACACTCAAAATCATTTGGCACATTCCCTTAGGTTACAATTTACCTGTGCACCCCTTTCCTTTCTCCTTCCACTTCCCCTCATGCCCTCCCTCCGTGTGTTCACCTTCTTCCGAGTCATTTTATTTCCACCCCGTGTGCCTAAGTCTTTGACCCTTCGCGCGCCGCACCCATTACTTTGTAATAGTTGTGCCTTAACCATACGTTCTCTACTCACTGGTTTGATTCATCTCCCTATGCACATCATGCACACTCCCTCCACGCTTTCCTCTATTTTCTCCACATGCCCTTTTGTGCCAGATCATATTTTTACATGCTTAAGTGTGTAACACATGACTAGTTAGGGCATGCCAACAGGTGCCAAATCTCTTGTAACAAATGAATGGTTAATATGTGGCAAAAATACAAATAGTTATACATTTGGCCACCATATCAGCCTAATCGAGCATGCCACATGTCTTGTATGTGCCGATAATCTAACATATTATGAAAACCATATCATTAGCTATAGATACCAAATCGGTGTGCGCCTAGACTTGTCGAAAGATGTTGACATCATCAACGAGTGCGAAATTCAAATTTCAAATTCTAGTGAATCAGTCGGTGAGAATTGGGAAAACATCTCTCTGAACATTGATGAGTAGATCTGATTACTCCAACCACCCAATTTGGTATGATCTGCCCTCTTTTGTCTTCAACATATCAAACAGGCATGGGGAAGCATATTTCATAGATTTCAAATGGATTTACAGACATTGAATGCTTCTTGCTGGTGGTTGTGTTTCAAATTTGGGTTTTCCCTCTTTTCCCTTCTTCCTCCATGAATTCATCTATAAATGTAAGAGCAAGGCTCATTTTTTTATGTTGGATACTCTGGTTCTTTACGCATGTTGCTAAGGACTCCATATTTTCTATATTTTGAGTTGTAGACCTCCATGTTGGCTCTTGCATGTGGATATCAACCTCCTTATCATTGTAATAGTTCTATGCATTTTTGGAAGTAATAGAAGCATCATTTTGTGACTATTCTCTATCCTAGCATGTTTGCATTCCTTCTTCTTGCCTTTTCTCTCGCATTGTGTATTGTTGTGCTACTTCAAGTCCCTGCAATTCCATATTTGGTTGTGTTCCATAAGGATGATTCGGTGAATGCGTGTTTTGTTGTGCTACTCGTGCCTAGCCTCCTCTCACACATTCCCTGTCATTCTTTCTCAAAATAGATAGTGTTCATCCCTCTTTTTTGGTGCTATCACCTTTTAGTGTAGTTTACTTTATGTTATCCTTCTTTCCTTGGTCCCTTGGCATTCTTAGCTTAGTTTCCCCTTTTAGCACTAGGAGTAGCAGTAGCAGTAGAAATAGATAGAGGAACCGGCCTTCTCCGGAGATCCGTCCCAAGCTCACAAGGTCCCACAACTTGGGGATAGTTCCATTATGGTCTCAGACACCTTGGCCCCTGTCAAAGATCCAAGACACAAGTGCACATTTGAGCAACCAACAGGAGCTTTGCATAATTAAGGAGTTCTCAGGTTTTGAAACCCGAAGAGGTGGGATCGAGCGGACTCGAAGTCCAAGGTGTATGCTAAGTCAATGGATGAGCCATTTGGGGGTTTCACCAAATGTGAAGCGGTTGTGTTGGGAAGTTGTCTGTGAGTTGGCATTGAAGAATGATTCAAGCACCAAGTTCAAAGGAGGTTTGGTGGGTGCATTTAAATCAAAGTTATCAAAATTACAAGGAAGATTTCACAAATCTCATTAGATAGGCTATGTGTAGTGAACGGCGTGGAATGCAAAGTGACCAATTCAATAGAATACATGGTTTTAGGAATCTTCAATATAAATAATGGTGAGGTAGCTGACCATCACATTATCAAAAATTTAATCTCGAGCCTAATGTAAGGAAGGCGGGTGTTAAGTTTTGAGGTACATTCTAAGTAGTATAACCACAAATGTTGGAATATAAAGCGACCAACTCAATGTAATACGTGGAGCTAGCCTAGTGAACCATGTGGGCTCGGTGAAATGCAACAAAGGTGGTGGCCATTAGAAAGTAATTAACAATGAAATGTGAAGTGATAACGTGTGAGCGATTAGCTCGCTTGAGCCATGAAGAGAAATAAATGGCTTAGTGGAGTCCAAATGGGAAAGCCCGATCGTTCGGTCGATGGCCATGTTAACAAATGACTCAGTTGGAGTATATAAAATATAATATGCTCAAGCCACTCACCATGCAATGTGGTAGACAATAAATATGAAGAACTTGCTTTATGAGCTCAATATAGAATAATAACATCCCTCCTAATGCATTTTTCACCAGGGGTTCCACTAATGAAAAAAATGGTCTATATTTAAAAAATTATTAAAATATTATATTTTAATCAAATGGAGAAAATATATATTTTAAATTTATGTAGCATTATGATCCGTTATCGAGAGTTGATACTTAGATGCCCAAATAAGTAACATTTTCTTAGGAAGATATAACTTCCTTCCGGTTACGATTTTTAAGAAATTGCGATCGTTGAAATCGGGAGAACGAGAGCTATGCAAAGTGGAATCAACGGAAGATAGATTTTCAGAGTTTGGTGTTCCTAAATTTTGAAACTTCCTCATTTCATGAATAGTACCTTGAAAGGTGGAGGTGCGATAAATGGGCAAAAATGGACAACAATAAAGTGATTAATTGTTTCCTACATTTTGGACTAGATTATAGGGTTTCTTTGTTCTTTCTCTCAACAACTTAGAATTTTTTTATAAATGTAAGTGTGGTACTTATTCTAAAGGAGTAGACATTTTAAAAACCTTCCCCTCTGTTCACAAGCTGAGCATTATGAATTTTTAGGCTTTCAAGTCTTATTTCTCAAAATTGTAATGACACTCTATGCCTTTTCCCCACTATAATGATGCACTGTGCAAGTTCTTTAAGTAATGAGAATTGTTTTTGTGATCAATTGTATGTCCTTACATGATTTTGCTTCTATTTTCCTCTCTCATGTTTGCAAGTGAACTATGTAACTAGGGTTTCTTTTGCAAGTTTTGGAGGTTATTGTGCTTATAAAGGAGTGAAGTATTGTATGTAAATTGGGTTTGTAATTCATGTTCATTCTTCCTCCTAATCATCTTGCTTCATGGGAAAGATGGAATTTGGTATAGAAAAACCCTTTCTTGGTGCATCACCACTTCTAAGTTTATGGTCTTATTTATTGGAAATCTCTCTCCCTAATGCGTTGAAATGTTAGCATAGGTCTAGTATCCATTTATCTTGCATTAGGAGTAGTGGAGTGCTTATTTTAGGAAGAGGAAGTCTACCTTATTCGGAGGTTCACCTCGAGTCCAAGTCCCACAACTTGAGAGGTGATCCCATGTTACCCAATCACTGAATTTTGTGGTAACCTTCACGCCATTCGGTGGGTGTAGTGATTTGGAGATAACAATGAGGATTGTGATGACCCAACCTATGAAGACATCAAATGATATACTAAGATTATCAAGTGAAGAAATTATATTGTTCAATATTTTAAGAACAAGAATCATGAATCAAGGTTATTCCCATGATCAAAGAAATCACAAAGTAAGGCTAACATGGGAGAATCAAGGTTATTTTTGAGAAGCTCTAGGTATGTATTGAGAATTCAAGGCTCCATATACTGAGAGAAATTTATCCTTGAGTCTATCCACAGGTTTGTAACAATGTGTTCAACCATTGTATAAAGTGTGGTAAAGAAGAATCAATTTTCTCATAAGTGTATATCATCTCAAAGTGTGGATGTCTAAACTAGGTAACGCTATATGAGTAATGACTTTGTGGTATTTTGATTTTGGTGGATTTTTCTTGAGTAAGTATATATTTTATCCAAGGAAAAAGGTGTGGTTTCCTATTTATGTTTGAAGAAATATTTAGGTAAAAATGTATCCTAATCATGTTGATTACGCCAAGGTATATACATAGTTTGAAGCTAGAAAATTCAGGATTTTAAGTTGGTATAAAATGTCACATGCATATAAATGGTTAAATAATCTCAAAACAAGGGTCATAATAGTATCAAAAGGTTGTTTCAACTGTTAGAATTTTTTTTACAATGTGCAATTGCAAGAAGGTCAATTGGCTTTTATTAGGTATAAACAAGGTCTAGTGAAGCGTGAGTATACGATCGTAGGTGATTCTTCAAGTGCCTACATGATAAAATATGTTCTAAGTACACTCTTTGAGGTATGAAAAGTTATAATAGGGCATGAAGTTTTTATATATCTCTCGGAGCTAAGTAGCAAAATTGTATTCTTTTCAAAAGGATTGTTAAGTGTTTCCTAATACCTATAATGTGTCAAATCTATCTTGTGAGACCAATATATATATTGAAGTTGTGTCTAGGATTGAAAATATAGTTGAAAGGAGTGAAGGTTCAGGTTTGAGGAGGACTTTGGGGTAGGGAGATTTGACATTGACTCTCTATTAGAGGAAAAATATGTCTAACTAATCCAAAAGGCATGTAAGGTAGAGAAATTGTTAAATTACGGGAGTATTTGAGGAGGTAGGAAAGGTGTAATATCATCAAAGTAAGGTAAATAATTTTCAAAAAAATTAGGACCAGGATGAAATGTTTCATTCATCTAGAAGGCATAAAAATAAGGTATGTGGTCTAAAATTTTCTTTGTATACCAGAGTAAGGTGCTACAAACTTAGGGAAGTAATTGGAAGTTGTTTTTGAATGCTTGGGATAGTTCTCTGACTTTGGAAAGTTACCCATTTTTGCACTAGAGAATAATTTTAGGGACAAGTGGTCCTTAAGCTGGTCAAGATAGAGATGAAGGAAAATATTGAGTTCTATAACATGATATAGTCCTAATAAGTGATGATGAGCATGAATGAAGGAGAATATGGAGAGTACATGTTCAAGGGATCTATTTTTTAGCTCATTAGAGGTTCATGGATCTTCATTTTCCATTGAAGGAGTCAAAGAGAGGAAAGTTCAGTCCCATAGGGAGATAATTGAGCATGTAAGCAAGTTTGTCATTAATTATAGTCTTGTGTTGTCATTTCTCATGTTGTATCATCAGAATAGCATTTTTCATAGATGTAAATGGGGAGAGAAGAATCAAAAACATGGAAAAGATTCATGTAGGTGTGTTGGTCTTGTTGGTTGCCATCAATGTTTTTGAAGGTGGTCCCCATTAATGACAAAGGGGGAGATTGTTGGCCATTGTGTGTTTGTTTTGTCATTGATTTCAAGTCCATTGATGAAAAATAGTTTCATGGTGTTGTATGTGTCTCTATGTGGTCTCAATCAGTTTTCAATCATGAAGGTTGATTGGTAGTGTCCAAGTTTGGTGAATTTTAGGAGGACTCAGTGCATGGTATAGTGATTTGAGTCATAGTTTGATGTCTCCCCATCCAAGTGAAGGTTTTTATGAGGTCATAAATGTTTGGTATGATGTTTCATGGGTGTCTATGAATCTGTATGGGGTCAAAATGGTCGGAAATATTGAGTCGAGGTCATTTCAGTCTATTCCTAACCCTGGAGCATGAAAAATGAGGTAGAGGTGTGAGTTTTAGAGCTGATAAATCTTTTCCAAGTATGGAAAAAGTGATGTTATAGTATACCTGAGTTTTATGGAAAGTTTCAAGTCATAACTCAGAGGTTTGGTGTTGTTTCAGGGTCCTTGGGAAGAAAACACGGTGAAAAAAGTAGGTAAACACGAGTAAATAAGATTGGATGGATATTTTTAGATGCATTTGGTATATAAGGTGAGTTTGGAAAGTTATAGGATGTTGTCATGATGATTCATGACAATTTTTAGGTCAAATTGCTAAATATTTTTGAAGATATGCATGTTTTGGCAAAACTGGGTAAGAAATAGTGTGTTTTTGTGACAAAATTTGACCTTCTAATGCTCATTGTGGATTGTATGATTTTCATGGGGACATGAGATATTTGGAATATATTATTAGGTCATTTATTAATCTTTAAAAAAAATAATGAGGTGGTTTGATTGTCATATTTTTATGAATGATCGTTAAGAAGGTAACTTTGTTTCAAAGCTATGTAACAAAACCCTAACTAGGTGCGACTTGGAGACACTTGAGTATACCAGCCCGAGTTTTGATTGGTTATGAAAAATTAATGATTAAATTTTTAGAGGAATATTTAATATTTACATAATGGTATATTAGTGCATGTGAAAGTATGTGGGCCCCACACGAAAAGGCTTATTTTTGAAAATGTTTCATTTAAGGAAAGATTGTCCAAAGGAGTTATGAAATAAATTGACATTATTTTAATACAATTTGTTTTTATACATATAAATTATATTTTAAGAGCATGTTTTAGGTTATAAATGTCAAAATGTGCCCTATTTATGAAGACTAGTTTTTAAGGCGGTTTGGAGTAGCTTTAAGTAAAAGTGTAATTTAAGGAGCTACTGGTCGAGTTAGGAATACATTCAAGTTTTGTTGTGATCCCAATTTTGATTGTCTTGTGATATTCCAAATCCTTCTAGTATGTGACGTAGCCAAATCATCGTTATCCAAAATTCACCCCCCAGGGTAAATTTTGATAACATGCATTAAATTCTCAAGTCCCAGGCAAATAGATTGAGTCAGGGCAAAAAGTCATGTTTCTAGGGTCCCCTCAGATTTTTTCTAACTCCCCTGTCCAAGTAGGAGAGAGCAAGTTCTGAGAAAAGGTAAAAAATTTGCAGAAAACAAGCTCGGGCCAGAAAAAGTCATTAAAAATGGCTAAGTCCTAGTCCTCGCAACAGTCGGGACATGAGGGACATCTGGGCGTGAACCGGCCGAAAGGCCGCCAGGTGGTCTGCGCAGCATTTGGGGACAAGTGGGACGTCGGGACGGAAATCGAAGGCTGGCCGAAAATTGGAAAAATTGACTAACTGTTGAAACAGGAAGTCTAGGACATCTGGGCGATTAGTACGCGTAGGACGCGAGTTGGCGAAAAGACTTAAGGAAGACCGGGACAGTTGGGACAAAAGTACGCGAACCGATCGGATCGGGCGAATCGGAAGAATGTGTCCCAAGCGATCAGGACAAAGCGGGACAAGAGTACGCGCGGCGACGCAAACCAGCCGGTTCAGCTGAAACAGAGGACTTTCATCTTTGGGACATCTGGGCCAAAGGGACGCGCGTGGGACATGGAAAGCGAAGCGGACAAAGAAGGAAGAAAAGTCAACGTTTGGTCCGGAAACTTCAAACGGTCATAACTTTTGACTCGAGCTCGATTTTCATAAAATTGGAATTTACGAACGAGCACGACATCCTCTAAGCACAATCTTATTTTTGATGAGGGTAGATATATTTAAATAAGAGAAATATATTCGGCTCCAGTCAGTTAATGCTCATTCCCGTCAAATGACAGAAAACGCCTGCCAAACCCAAAATAGCTTCCCGCACTCAGAAGGCCATAAATTTTGCATTTCTTAATGAAATCACACAAAATTGGTACCTTTGGAATAGTGGCTCCGATCCCGATGCACAGAAATCAAGAAATTCCAGATTTGATGATAAATTGATTGATATTTTTAAAAAAATGTGGCCGGGTTCATAACAGTGTTTTATTTGGTAGTTGAGAGCGCAATTAAGAGGCATGGTCATCATTCTTTCTCTGCTGTAGCACATGGGACAGTATGGGGAGCATTTTTCAAGTAATGTACAATCATTTCACTCCATTTAATACCTCTTACAGGTGGTTGAAGGACAGATTTTGGGATTTCCATTTTCCCTTCTCTTTTCCTTCTCATTTTTCTATAAATTGGAGTGTTGGGCTCATTGTAAAGAAGAGAGTTTTTGGGTAGCAAAGCTCTGCCAAAATTGCTTTGTGAAGCCAGTGTGTTACAGGCCCTTGTAGTGGACTCCTTGCATGGTGATCCAGGCCCTTATCTTGTAATAGACTGAACTGTGCATATCATGAAGTAATAAAATATCAGTTTGTGGATGTATCTTCCCTGCTTGTGTTTTCTTGCATTCTTCTTACCCCTTTAATCTTTCTACAAGAATATTGTGTCTATTATTATGTTCTTTTAGGGATCCATTATCATTGTGTATGCTTGGAATATTGTTGTGAATGCATTTTGCTAGATTATGGAGAACTGTCATCACCTCTTCTAGTGTGTACTTTGCTTCTGTATTTCACACATTTGGAGACTACTCTCACACCCTCCTTTTCTGGTGTATCACCACTTTAGTGTAGGCTTTCATTTTATGTATTCTCTCTCCCTGGTCCCTTGGAAATTTAGATTAGAACAATTAGCTTATCCTGCATTAGAGTAGATTGTGGCAGATAGTTTAGGAGCAAGAACCAGCTTTCTCTGGAGGTCTATCTCAAGTAGCAAGTCCCACAACTTGGAGATAGTACCCATGTTATCCAATCACACCGTGAGTTCAAGTATATGCACTTGTATAAACACAAGGGTGCTGTGATTCGGTGATAACAATCACTTCATAGATGTACTTATCGTATAGAATGATAGGATGTGGAGGTCACTATTCAAGTGGGTCATCATTGTGACACACTCCTCGACATCTTCAAATCAGCTAAGGATCTTCAAACTCTCTTTTCACATTAGGGTTTTTGTATTTTTATTTTTAGTTTTCTTGTGTTATTTCCTTCATTTATTTATTCATTATTTACTATAAACTAACATTAGATTAGGTTAGGATATTACATTTTAGCATAATCATTTTTGGTGAATCCCACTCATGATCAGTATTTTGGATCATTCTTTGGCATATCATCTTATTTATAATGGATCCTAAAATTCCTCAAATTTATTTTTCTAATTTAATTTAAATACATTCTAATTTCCAATTTTTTCTAAAAATGTCCTAAACACCATGCATCTTCCCGAGATATGCCAAGTTTTTAATCATTTATTTTATGACCCTAGTATTTTTGATCCTTCATCTAATCAACCCATGTTTGAGTCAATTCAAGATTTGCATTATTTATTTCAAGAAAAATTTAAGGCTATGGAATCCATGATTACATCTCTTAAATCTGAAATCGAACAACTTAAGGATGCTTCTCATGCTCATGTTTGTTCTCCTTCTACATCTCTTCTTCATTCTATGTCTACTACATGTGCTCAGATCAGTGAGTCTCAAGTCATACCATTACTAGAGCCTCTCACCTTTGATTGCAAGACTAAGAAACATGAAATTATTACTGAGATCCTTAGTCATCAATTGATCATTTTTGCCTACTCATTATGATCCTTTTTATCGGCTAGCAAAATATCAAGGTTGTCCATATTGAAATTATCATCAAAGCATTGGACATAATGACAATGATTAATATGATTTATAATGAATAATTAAACATCTTGAGCGTTAGGGATTTATCTCATTCATTGCACAACATTTTGTTGCATGCCCATCTACAAATGCTACATCTCAATGGGTTCCTAAATCTAATTTGTCTATGTCTAATGAGCACCACACCATCACTTCTAGTGGTTGTTCTATGGAAATTCAAGCACCGCCTAAGCAACCACCTCTCAAAATCAATATAGCACCTCCTCCTCTCAAGACATCTACAACATTACCAATTCAAAGTATGTAACCTCCTCTCAAAATCAATCAAACTTATTCTCCTATCAAGTCTTTTACAATGCCTTCTATACCACCAAAGATGCCACCATTCAAGATTTCTCCCCATCCCACTCCACTTTCATTTCCAATTCATTTTTCAAAGCAACTACTCCTTCTACTAATGGTCAAGAAACATTTCAAATTCCACCACCATCACATGGTCTCATTGTTGCTATTTCCACACATGCTTCCACCGCTTCATGCAAACTTGGTCTTTGGTAGGTGACTCTTGTCACCTTACCACCTGATGATGCATTCATATCCTTTGGTTCACACTTAAATGTTGAGGGAATCCTATACACATGAACCTCACACACTACACAATAAACACTACACATCACACATCTTCACACATCTTACGTCTTAAATTTACTATGCATCTACACATCTTGCATCCTATATTACACATTACATGCTACAAACATGAAAATTTATCATCACCAAATCTACTACACATATTACACATCTTACTCATCTACTTATACATGTTGCACTCATTACTCGATGACACACTCTAGTCTCATGGTCCATATTGAATTTTGAGGGTATACAAATCAAATGGACCTCATCACACTCACACATTCAACCATTCAATATTTCTATCATGTGACATTCCTCCATTAGTGATATATGTTATAGGCTACATCATCACTTCTTCTAGCATCCTTTAGTGATATACACTTTAGGATAAATCATCACTTCTTTTGTTATCTTGTTGTGATATACACTTTAGGATAAATCATCACACATTCTCACACCTCAATTCTATGTTGCATTTAATCATTACACATTCATCACACCACGCTACACACAACACATCACTCAACCATTTCCCAATGACACATTACCATTTATGGTTCATTCTTGATTGCTGAAGGGGATTAAAAAATGAACCTCATTGCATAAAATTCCATTCAATCAGGGGGCATGTGGATCTTATCATTCACTTTGCATTCCGTTTCATTAATCCACAACATGTTGCATATCTTGGTTGCAATTACTATTTATTGCATTTACTTATACATGTTCACTTTATTACACATGATAGATAGATATATTTTATTTCATTATGTTATCATACACACATGAGCAATTACTTGCTTTCTAGTTGTGATCGTAGGCTTTCTGAGATCCGTTACACACATAATAGATTCTTTGCACAATACCTAGTACCAGTCCCACAATGGTTCCTAAGGGCATCCAATTTTGTATACTACATGTGTTATTGTTTCATTTTAGTTCATAACACACTAATTTATCATATTATAGATGCTTTTGACATACTTTTTATCTTTCTAACATGTTAATGTGTGCTTCATGTGCAACATTTGTGTTGCAGGTTACTTGCCACCATGGTTATATGTTACATTGTTTGTTCTTTCTTGTCATTGTATTCCTTTGTTTATGATATTTTCCCTTTGTTTTGTGTGAACAAATGTATGTTTTTGGATTCTTAGGAATTAATTGTATTATGACACCATGAGTGGTGTCCCACGTTTGTAACCCCTTTTCGTAGTCTACATTTCCTTCTTGTGTGTTTTCAATTACACATTGTTTGTCTAGCTTACACTTCATCTTATACATGCATGTTTGTATTTTCTTATACTAACACTTGTCTTCCCTGACCATGTTTTTGCATGTGCCTTTTTTTTACCAAGAACATCCCTTCCCCTTGAATGGCACATTTTCATTAGTTGGCCTTCTTTTGGGCTGCATCTTACTATAGTGAAGTTGCATGTGCCCCTAAAGAGGGGGCATCATTTGGGTGAATCAGTCACCCCATACAGAGTATACACAACAAAATACTAGTACAATATAGTTTTTAGATTTTGGGGCTCAGAATTAGACTTAGTTCCATGACAGAGTGGCCTTACCTGGATTACGATACCATGGGGGCATTTCACAACAACGAGAGGGTTCAACATGCCTCAGAGAACTATACAAAGTGGATTTTATAGGGAAGGTTGTCCTTAGAATATGCATTAGTACACATCATCTGCATTGGTGCTTTATTCCAAGGAGTATTTAAAGGTTAGAGGATAACACCAGAACTTACTCTCTACACTACTTCTTCCGTGGCATCGGATCACCCAAAAAAATAGAAAATATAGAGATATCTACAATTTGGGAAGTAAATTCTCGATTGGAGGATAAATTAGACTTTTCTCCCTACACTTCTTTGGACAATGGCATGAGATCACCCAAAAACTCACACTTTATCAAAAATATCCTTTCTACACCCTTTTTCTCATCATGAATCGGTGGACATGTTGCTTTTTCACATATTTAGCATTTTCTTTTACACACTTTCTTACATAATTTTATACATATACATGTGTATTTGACTACTTGATCATATTCTCTTTTGTAGGTCCATCCGTATGGGAAGCAAGGAGTCCAAAAATAATAACAACACACATATCGATACTAATAACATGTACATCAAAAACATTGACATTCACACGTGGGCTTTCACCCTAGGTTCATTCTCATCACCTTTTTATAGTTTTTGCATCCTTAGTCTCCACACTTCATATTTTTATCACTCCATACTTTATCTAGTCCCCGACACATTTTATACATCGATCTAGACAAATATTAGGTATGCATCTCTATCTACTTTATGTTACCGATATTTCCACTCACTAACATAAAGTGGGGGAAAATGTAGACACAAAATTATACACTTTTAGTCATTATCTAGTCTCGATTACACACTACTAGTCATATGGTTCCTAAACAAAAAAATACTTAAATTAAACCATGTATTTGGGCATCTTTCATTGTTTTCTATTTCTACTTTCAGTTTTACACCTTTATTGGCCTAGTCTATCTTTTCATACTTAAGTTTTATCTTTTCTAGACTGGAGTTCCTATCCAGGACACCAGCACCAGGAACCCTCATCCCCTCTCAGAACCCCTTTCCTCTTTACACTTTACTCTCACTTTTTGGGTCCTTTCTAGCCATTTAATCATCTTATCTTTTTGGTAGTCATATTTTTCAAAGTTAATTATGAAATTCAAGAGAAGGAATCATATAAATATAAATTTATGTGATCATAATAAAGGACCAATCATTAAGCAATAGTTATCGCCACCCAAGGTTCCATCCATAAAGGTATCTACAGCTCCATTTGCATCCATCTAGCTCCATCATAAGGGACACAAGGTTGGTTCATCTACATCACACTTCATAGGAGGGGAGTCTATTATTTCCATGCACACATTATTTACATTCTACATCTAATTACTTATTCACTACTCACAAAGTGTGACTGGGTAAAAATCAACCTAGGTGTAATTCCACACACACAGAACTACATTAGGTATGAGATATAGTTCAATGATCAAAGTGATAACTCCATCAATTTGGCAGCTAAGGATAGTCTGACCCCTTCATATGCATCTTTTTTTAGGGTTTTGCATGTGATTCCTTTATGTGAGGTTTACAATGACATCAATGACCTAAGTGAGGCATACATGTGATAAGTAGTGAAGTATTCGAACCATCCAATGACTCTATGTAATTGGATTCCAGGACTTCTTGCATAGACCAAGGTGCCAAAATTACAGATCGGGACTCCCCAAGTGACCCAGTCTAGCCAAATCAATTGGATATTCATTTTCCTAGGATCATGTGTGACGATCTCCCATTCCTATTCAATCGGTATTTTCTGCACACACAGTCTGTGACATCTTCGACTCATATAAGGATCTTCTAACCCTCTTTACACATTAGGGTTTCATATTTTTATTGCTTAGTTTGCTTGATTTATTTCCTTCATTTATTTCTTCATTATTTCTTTGTAAAAATTCATTAGATTAGGCTAAGATAGTACATTTTAGCATTATCACGAATAAGCATCACAAATGATCAAGGAAAACACTTTGTGAATGAAACAATCAAAGAAATATTGGGGCATTTCTTGATAAATCACAAAAAAAGTACTCCCTATCACCCATAGGTGAATGTCATAATGGAGGCATTTAACAAACTCCTAATAAAGATATGTTCCTTATATAAGGTAGATTATGACTTGAAAATACACGTGGCATTATGGAAAATACCGTACAACATACAAAAGGCAAACACACTATTCACCATTCTAGTTGGTGTATAGATTAGAAGTTGTGGTCTTGATTGAATTTATCTTCCCAAGCCCATATAGGTAATAACATTCATAATGAATGAAGAGCCATCTGTGAATGAGACACTCATAGAATTGGAGAAGTTGGATGAAAATGTTTTCTTGTTGTTTATAATATAACCTAGAAAAACAAATACCAAAATCTTGACATGATAAGAATTACAAACAAAAAGAGTTTGATTTAGGGGAAAACATGCTATTGTATGATATCAAATAGAAGTGGCTGTGAAACTAAACATTCAATGATTAGGTCTATACATAGTAAACAATACCCTACAATCTAGAGTAATAAAACTCAACACACTACAAGAGAAATAAATACCATGGCATATAAATGGATCATGGGTAAGTAAATATCATACCATGGAGTAAAACAAATAAAATAAAAACTCAAAAATTGGAAACAAAAAGAGAGAGAAAGAAAATTCGTCTTCTCTCGAAAATCGGCAATTCGACGGAGTTCACGAGGAGGGTGAAAACCTACAAGGGAACATTATTTATACCAAAAAAATTGAATGAAGAAAGAAAGAAAATCAAAGGAGGAAAGTAAGAAAGAGCTATGGAAAAACCCACACAATTAAGAAAAAAATTGAAAACCCTAAAAAAACCCACAAAAAAAAAAACTCGCATAAAAATATACCAAACAAAGAAGGAATAAAAAGTCGTGAAAGAAGTCTAGAATGAAGAAAAGAAGGGAAATCCATGAATAAAACCACAAAAGGAGTAAAATCCACAAAACTAAAAAAGGAGAGAATAAAAAGATGCGAAACAAAAAAATAGGGAAATTCATGCAACAAGGAGGACGTCACCCGTAGAAGAAGAAAAAAAAGACATCCACAAAGCAAAAGACATCCGTGGGTAAAGAAAATGAAAAATACATCCGCAAAAAAGTAATAAAGGTGGAAATAAAAAGTATAAAAGGAAAAGGCGCGTAAAGTAAAGACCCACAAATTCTGAAAAATAAAGTCCAAATCGAGAGAAAAGGTGGAAAAAGAAATATGAACTAGGGTAGAAGAAAACTAGAGTAGTAGGGAATAATAACAACCTACACCATTGTTCAGAATCCGACCTCGTAAAGCCAAAATTCCAAAAATGAACATTGATATCAATTGTCCCAAACCCAACATGAACCTTCTCCCATGTCCCTTCAAAGTCGTGCATGCACGTGATACCCAAAAAATATCCACACCACCATCTTTGAATATAACCATACACGAGTAGAAATTGACCACCGATTTCTTCTTTAGAAAAAAAAATACAAGAATAATAGATTATAAGAAAAACGTGAATATAATTGTAGAATTAAAATTAGACGCCTAGAGTAGGGTCCCATACTTATCCATGGCCGAAAAAACCATTAGGGCTCTTCTCACCCGGATGCATAATGAAATGTTGTACTTAGATCAACCATATCAAATCAACTCAACCATAATGGAGAGGATAAAGTGACTATGGATGAAACAAAATTCAGTATGTAAAATAAGAAGATTTTAATACAATAAACCATGTGACTAATGGAAGCCACAATTAATAAAAGAGGTGTACAAATTGACGAGATCAAAAACTACACTCTAAGGTATGCCGCTAAAGCCATTTTATTAAAAATATATCATATAAATAAATAATATGGTGCACATACCACAAGCGTTATGATATCCCTAGAAATGATGATGAGTCATTATGAATATAACCTTTATGAAGTCCTCATGGCGGAATTCCAAGAAAATACAAGGAAAATTAAGAAGGCAAACATACTTTTTGTTATGGATAAATGTTAGGAAAATATGAGTAATATGAACATTATTATGGAATTAAGAAAATTTTAATAATAAGTTGTATTATATTCACAACTCATTAATAGATAATTAAATAAAGCAAGTGATTTGTTTTGAAAACTCACGTAGATAGAGTGGAAGAAAGAGTAGGAATGTGGAGTGATCATAGGAGATTAGATGAGTGATTTGAGGGATTTATGATTGAGTTTGACTTGTAGCTTATCAAACTATGAATAAAATTCCCCATATGATTTAAATATACAAGAATGTTTATTCTTATTTCTGAGTATTATATTTATGCAAGGCTCCTCTAAAACTTAACATTGGTGGTACAGAAGTGGCATGTGTATGTGAAGGACCCTGAATTTGTGCAATGATAACAAACTACATGTAGATGTATGAAGAAAGTTTATTATTACATCATTTGCTTTGGGCTTTAAGCCTAATACATCCGACAACTTGTAGTCTTCGAGAACTGGATCCGTCTTCCTAGTGCTTGAATTGGCATGGTACATGAGCTTGCAATGCATGGATAGTTTGTTGTTCCTGAACCATCCCAATAGGAAATTGCATTGGAATTTGAGTGTCCAATTATATAAGTTTGATAGCCTTTATTCTGACTTTTCAGATGTAGCAGTTTCATATTCAGTATAACGTAACAAAACGTACCGGAAGAATTTAGATATCAATTAATACCTAAGTGAAGCTCTTTTTCTACGTGTTCACGTTTTTGTCAAATCTGAATCATCATGTTATAAGGTTCTTTTCAGTCCTTTCGTACTGTGAAACCACTTAGTGAGTTTAATTATTTATATTAGAAAGCTTTTTATTGTTTGTTTTCTTAATGGAGTTGAAAAATCTAACTATCATTGGTTTAGACTTTGTTTTAGTATAATTGAAAAAGAAGTATTTTGTCTTTTATTATTTCTGTTGCTTTATGGGTTTTTAATAAATAATTCAATAAAGAATTCATGGTTTTAACTTTATGGTAAGTGGTTTAGTTTTTTAGATTTTATGAATCCTAGTTTTTTAATGTTTTAGGTATTTGATTTAGTTTTCATTTTTAATTTTTATTTAAGTTTTTGATTTTAAAAATATATTTTAAGTCATGGTTTTATTTTAAAGTTTTAATCTTTTTAGTGTCAAAATTATTTATTTATTTATATCTTTTTAGTTTTCGTTTAATGTTATATATAAATGTTAGTTTATTAATTGTAGTTTTGTGTCGTTAAAAGTGTATTATGAGTTGTAATTGTCTTTTTGTTGTTATATCATTTTTGAAATTTTCATTGTATGTGTTGTGTCAAATAGTCATCTTGTGATGTAAAAACAAAAGAGAGGTCGGAGGAAATGGAGGATGGAGGGTGATCAACACCTCTCGTTAGTCACCAACGATGGGGTTACATTTTGTAGTGGTAACATCATTATTTTTAGTTGTGTGTTTTCTTTGATATACAAAATAAGAACAAAATTTTGTGCTTATTCTCTTGTGCATTCCTAAAGTAAACTCTTGAATGTGTTGTGATATGGCGTGGAAGGTGCAAAAAGTGAAATAGTTGTATATGAGGGAAACTAATTGTAGAAATCTTGACTGTAAAGATCCTCTAACTGTCATACTTCTTTATGAAGATGATCAACCAGTGAAATGTTCATTGCATTCACATGGAGTAAATGTGAGATGTGTTCTTTTCATAGTATTGGTCATATGCAGCAAGATCCAAACAACAAAATTCAAACAGTAGTATGCAAACCTAAAAGTATGCGGTGACATATGATTCTGATTTCAATTGCACTTTGCCCCATGTTCACACTAAGGGGGTGAATGTTAGGAAAATATTAGTAGTATGAACATTATTACGGAATTAAGGAAATTTTTTTAATAATGAGTTGTATTATATTCATAACTCATTAATAGATAATTAAATAAAGCAAGTAAACTTTTCTCACAACTCACACAGATAGAGTGTAATAAATAGTAGGGATGTGGAATGATCATAGATTATTAGATGAGTGATTTGAGGGATTGGTGATTGAGTTTGAATCCTACCATTTATGAGCTTATAAAACTATATATTGTACACTCAACTATGAATAAAATGCCCCATATGATTTGAATATACAAGAGTATTATTATTTAAGAGTATATTATTTATGAAAGGCTACTCTAAAAATTAACAATCAATGCTCTTATTTCTAGCCATATATTTTAAAAATACCCTTCCGAGGAAAATAGAGAAAGTACAATGAAATCTAAATACACCCATAACAAAACAAATTTTAGAGCACATGAACGGTTTGTCTCAAGTAGAAAAAATTACTTCACTAATTAGTTGGAACCAAAATATCGGAAAAATGGTTTCTAATAAATCTAGGGTCTCTAAGAAAATTGTGGAAAAATATGAAAACGAGGTTGTCTTTATCATAGATATTGATTACACATTCCTATGACCCTTCACCCCATGGATTGTTCATGTTCCCCGCTCCCATATGAAGCATCATATGAACTTGTGAAAACTACAATATAGGCCATTACAAACCTACCTAATGACAACATGAATCTAGGACCACTAAGCATTGATGATATAATTATAGAAGCATGGGAGGAATACAAAAAAACATGTTGAAGATTTCACATAGGATCTCGTTGGGTTGGATGAGTCATCTTGACCATTTGAGAAACCAATAAAAGAACTAGAAAAAGGGGAAAATAAAGGACATGATAAAATAATACCAAAAGTATATAAAATAAAAAATTAGAGGGTAAAAAAAAAACCATCTACACAAGCCCTCAATAAGAGACAGAAGGCCATGATCTCTAAACAAGTGGTCGTGGGAAAACATAGAAGTGATGAACCAGAATCTTTGGATGAGGATCCAATGGAAATCATAGAATCAGATAATGAAGGACATCAACAAGTAAAAACACCTCCCCACAACAAGAATAGGAAAAAGACATGGACCCGAGTTCACAACAACAATTGAATCATTGGAGTAATCACAAATTACGAATTCATCCTACGAGTTTAATAAAATATTCCTTGACCATGGGGTATAACACATGTAGCAAAATAATTTGACACCATTTCTACATTCTAAAAATTGATATGGTGAGGAAATACTTCATTACCTCAAAAGATTCTCATTGGTACTTGAATACATAATCTACCTACTTCCACACTCCTTACTAAAATAAATATAACTACAAATAAAATTTGAGGAGACAATCATACTAGAAGGTTTTGAGGAAAAACTTCAGTAGCTAAGAAAAAGAAAAGAAAATAACTAAAGGTAGGAGCCTTATAAAACAAATTTAGGAATTACAGGATATGAAAACAAAAGAAAAAAAGAACAAAAAAGCAAAACAAGGCAAAAACATAGGGAAGACAAGAAGACAAAGTGCATAATAAGAATACAAATAAAAAAATAAGAAGAAAAGAAAAGAAAGGAGGAAAAAGGAAAAACTAGAAAGGAGGAAGAAGAGAAAAAAAGACAAGAGGAAGAAGAAAAGAAAAGAAAATTAGAACAAAATAAAGAACAAGAAGAAAGAAAAAAAAACAAGAAAAGAGGGAACAAGAAGAGGAAGAGGAGATAAAAAAATTAGATGAGAAAAACAAAGAAGAAGAGGGGAGGAAAAAGAAAAGGAGAAAAAGAAAGAAGAAGAGGAGAGGAAAAAAATAGAGTGGAAAAATAAATAAGAAGAGGAAAGGAAAAAAAGTAGAGGAGAAAAAGAAAGAATAAGAGGAGAGGAAAAAAAAAAGTAGAGGAGAAAAATAAATAAGAAGAGGATAAGAAAAAAAAAGAGGAGAAAAAGAAAGAATAAGAGAAGAAAAAATAAGAGAAGAAAAATAAACAAGAGGAGGAGAAAAAAACAAGAAGAGGAAAAATAGAAAAAAAAAAGAAGAGAAGCATAAATAAGAGGAGGAAAAGAAGAAGGAAAATGAGGAATAGAAGGAAAAAATAGAGAAGGAAGAAAAAAGGAGGAAGAGGAAAAAAACACAGAAAATCTCTCCTCACAGAGCACAATGCCAAGTAATCCAAATGAGATACACTATTGGTATCTCATGATTCCACACAAGTTACGTCTCTGTGGGATTCATTAGAACTCATCTAAAGGAATCGACACAACATAAACAGGATCAAAGTCTCTAATTAAAGCATGAGATTGTTGAACATACAAAATAAGGGTACATTGTGCACCTAGAAAACTAACACCCATCCAAAATTCTATATTTAGCACCGATCCTGGAGGAAAGTGTAAGACATAAATAGATGAAAATATGCAGATATGGAAGAAATAATGGGACGGATGTTGGCATCTATAAAGGTGGCCATACCTCATCGACAATAGATTCCTCTATTCCAATTGAGAAGAGATTTGAAAAATATTTGAAACATGTTCTAGAGGAAAGCATTATGGTTGATGAGGCCATAAAGAAATATCCACAGTGGATTGGTGTAAGAATATAAAGAAAAAATTACATAACACCAAACTACAGAGAGAAAAAAAGGCACATAGAAATTGAACACTCACTCACGGTGCTAGAAGAAGAAATAGCCAATGCAACCACCTATTATGCTTATGTTATGGATTTTCCAAGAATAAATTAATAAGAAAATATGGAACTAGATAAGCTAGAGATAAATCTAAATAAAGAATCTACTAAATATGATGTGGTAAAATATATAGATTAATCATAGAGACAAAATTGGAAAAATTAGTGAAAAATACCACTCAAAACAACAATGGCTAGAGAAAATCGAGGACATGGAAGAATAAAAATCAACAATAGAAAAATAAATCACATGGATGTAACAAGAGCACACCAATGCACAATAACAATACACAAAGATTCAAATGAAGTAGACACCCACAAAATTAAGTCATCTTATCTAGGAAAACACTAAGTTACAAACTTAGGTAGAGGAAATTTATGAACATTTTTCTTCTTTGAACACATATGAGGGAAATATAAAAACAAAATACACCAAATATATTATTGGCATGACCCCATATCTCCATAAAATTTTTTTGGAAACCATCAAGTCCTATAAATCTAGCTAGGTGAGACAAGTGAAGGAACATCCCCTTATGCAAAACATCTAAGTTATGGTAAGTCTATGCTTTGGTATTCATAGGTTGCAGTAATTTAAAGACTAGGCATGTAATACATTAGTATTTGGTAAGGAATAATTGATACATTGTACAAATAAGAGAGGTTCCATATAAAAATGGAATAAGGTCAGTTGATGGTGGTTCTTCATCACTTGGTTTTCTCAAGGAAAATATAATGTTTTGAATTCCGAGGATGATGTTGATAGGGTTCTCATAGATTTTGTACATTAAGGCATCAATAGAGATAAAATTCACAAGAAACTATGAAATATTCATGTTGTCACATAAAATGACTAGCCTAATTATGCAAAACTCAAGGCATGACAAATACACCACAATGTGAAATCTTGATTTCAAATCTTCCAAAATCCCTCTCCTAACCAACATGCATCATTTGAAACCTTGATCATAGCCCTGAAGATGGTCCTAATGAAATTTTAAAACATGTCTTAGTGTGCAAATAAGTGCAATAAATCTCATCAGATGATTCAGTGAAGTTTGGAGGAAGACTAGTCTTGTTAGAAGCTTAGAGAGGCCATTTTTTATCATTTTGGAGCCTATTCAGACCCCCTCGAGATATTTATAAAAATGTATTAAACATACAGAGGTGGTATTGGGGAGCCTTGAAGGTGTTGGAAGTAATTTAGTAGATTTTAGGAAAATTTTGATCACTCAAGGATAATTTTCTCAAAAGCGGGTTTTTAGGTGTAAAGAATGAGCACTCTTGTGATGAATCTCAACTTCTTTGGATGATTTTGGGAGCTACATAAGGATTAAAGAGGAAATAAAGTAGGAACCAAAAATATTTAATAATTCTCTACATATTGGAAGAATTCATTTTTATCTAAGATATGATGGTTTCTTGAAATAGTCTAAAAAGTGAAGTTCCCCTCATAGCTCCAAAAACATGGGCCTTTTTATTTTTAGGAATATTAAAGGTCTAAAATTAGTTCCATTTATCTTATAATGTGTTTTGGAGTCAAAATAATATAATATTTGACCCCAAAACATCATCTTAAGCCTCTATGGTGAAAGAAGTAAGTTTTTAGGCTATTTTTGGTCAACTAGTGTAAAATCAAGTTTTCCATTAATGGAAAGGCACGTATTTTACCTCCTCTTGTCCCTATTTTCACCTTGCGTGCATGGGGGACATGAGGGACATAAAATCATGCCATCCTCCTCCTCCCATAGGCGTAATTTGGAGCACTTGGTGTCCCATGTGTCCTGTTTATCCCCTAAGTACAAGGGGGACATGAAAGACACAAAAATGCGCCTCGGTCCCTCACCATGGGATCAATTTTATTTCCTTAATGTCCCTTATGTACCCAAGGGGACATATGGAATGATAAATTTTTCCCCTTGCTTAATCCAAGCCCCAAGACACTCATATGACCTCCTATATGCTCTACAAGTGGGTTTTCAACTCCCTTGTCTCATTCATACTAGCCCCCTTGCTTCCACTTGCATCCATACTTCACCATGGGAGAAAATTTGTGTCCCCATTGTCCCAATTATATATGGGAATAAATGGGGATAAGAAAAATGCCCATTCCCATGCTCAAGCCCTTAGACCTCCATGTGACCTCTCCCGGCTCTATAGGTGGTTTTCCTAGTCCCTCCATCTCACTCACACTTGCTCCCATGTTTCCACTTATATCTAGCATACTAAAATCTGTAATTTGGATCCATAACTATCCCTTGTGTCCCAATTACACCATTAAAACCTGATTTTAACCTCTTATAGGCTTCCATTTAATTCATATTTGAACCATGCTCAACGAGGTGATATTAAAGCTTAATTAAACATAGTTTCAGCTGATTTCTTTTTCACAAGTTGTTATTACTCCATTATTTATGTTTTCACACCTTCAAAGAACCCTAATTTTCACTAGAGGTGCTTCCAAAATTTCCTCAAACAACCATAACCTCGAAATCAAGATTCACTCATATCTTCAAGCCATGCATCCGCTAAGTTGAAATTTTTCTAGTAGTTTTCTCTCCATAATGCCTTTGGGATGATTGTGACAAAAAAATCATAGATGACCTATCCTTTTAGCATCGAAAACTAGGATTCCAAACCCTAGAAATTTAATTTTTGATTTCTAAGAAATTAAATGGACGGAAAATGGTGAAAATTGGAGCGGGGAGATCCCAAAGTGCAAAACAAAACATAGTGATGGTGGTTTCATTGTAATCCAACATCCGTAATTCCACTTTCTAAAAATAGAATGTTCTCTTAATAGTGAGACTCTAAGAATAGAAAGTTTCCCAAACTAGCCAAATTTTAGCATTCATAACATCTTGGAACAGTAAGAAACACAAAAAAGGGTCAACTGAGTAGCTTTCTAAAAATAACGGGTTAGGAAAAAGTAGATGTCGAAAAATAGAAAATTTATAAAAATAACCAATCCTTTATCGTGGAAATAGCATACGTGGATTAAGAAATTTAAAGAACAAATATTGTGAAAAATTTCCAAGAATTCCAAAAATAGCAGTTTGTGACCCCAATTGTTAAAATAAAAAGTATTCGATCGAGCCCAAAGAGGTGGCAACTCTCGTTTTGCTTATATTTTCTTTTTTCTATCATCGTAAGGCATATAAGTTTTTATTGTCCCAATAATATATAAAATCCTCGAAAAATCTCAAAGCATCATTTCTAAGGTAATCTCTCCAAGGCACAACTTAATGCAAGAAATCGAATGATGAGAAAAGATCATCATGAGTGAGGAAGGAGGTCATCTCAAGTAATGCATAGCTCATGAGAGTGTTTCTAAACACTTAATCAAGCCTTGGTGATGAGATTAGTGCAATTTGAAGGTCAAAACAGGTGATTCTTCCTCAAGTTCCATTTAGAGGTCAATCCTTCCATTTGGAGAAGGAAGTTAGTAACTCTGTTTCCATGAGGATAAAATTGAGAAATGATGTTCAAATGTTATAGGCATGTTTCCACTCAAGTGAGATATCAATCAAATAAATTAATTGTGTAGTGAAATTGGTTTCATCGTTATCAAAATTGAAATGGGAAGATCATGGATCAAGCTTAGGGTCATCGTATCATGAATTTTCCGTCATCTCTCTGAGAAACAAGTCAAAGTGGGTTAATCAAGTCATCAAAGTATCCAAGCCATAATGTGTGAAGAATCGAAATCATCATCTTCCATGGGAAGAATATAATAAATAAGGCATGTAAACATCTACGAATCTTATTTCATTTAAAAATTAACTGAGTCAAGAAAGAAAAATTGGAAACCTCTATGTGAATCACCATGTATGCAAGAATGAGAATCCATCCCAGTTTCAATTTATGTCATTCACAATAGCATTCTTAAACACTCACCTAAAACCTTGTAGTGTGATCATTCCTCAAGAAGGAAGGACATTTCCATCACCTCATTTCATCTCAATAGGTAGCCACATGCCAAGAATTTCACTCAAGGGTAATCCTACACATCTGCATGATGAAGACCCATCTTGGTAAGAGAAGGACAAACACCAAAAAGTTTGAGCATCATGGAGTTGGATCTTGGTCACAAAAGTGAATTGTGAAGGTCTAAAGAAATGAGAAAGTGATCCTTATGTCCTAACTTCTACTATAGAAACCATCATGTTTCGCCACATTATAGATATCATAACAATGTTCTTCAACACTAATTCAATGGATTGGAATATCTCTACATCTCATCAGAGGATTAATTTGGGTGTTCTAACTCCACATATGGTCACTTAGGCAATAAGTGAAATCAAGAACATCATGAATCCTATGCAGGTGTTGAAACATCAAAATTCAAGTCATTAAGGCAATAGTCATAAGAATCATGACATGAGAGGATCATCATGGGTAATGTTAGTGGTCATCCTAGGTTCACTTTGGAGTGTTCTCACATCTCATAGTAGGAGGAAACATATGCAATCTCAATGCTTCAATTCAACAAGTGATCAAAAGTCAAGATTCTCATCCATGAGGCATTTCCTCAAAAGACAAGAGCTCATTCCAGAAACTCTCCCTCAGAGATCATGAATGGATATTTCTTCATCAACAAAGCTTCATCTTCATTGGATTAGTCAACCCTTCTCTCTCTTCCTTCTTCTCTCTCCATATTCTAATTTCTCATTAAGAATGTACTTTTGCTATTTCATCCTATTCACTTAAGTGACCCTCAATGCTAACATTTTAAGAGTCCTTTTTCACTAATAATAAAAATAATCACTTACGTATCCGAGGAAGATGAAAGGTCACAAGTGATGGGGGCAGGTGAAAATTCATGTGGGGGTAGATGAAGAGGCATTTTTGTATGTTATTAGCTGGAATGGATTCTCCATTCCAGGGGGTTGGCAATTGTTGGTTGAATGTATCTTTGTTGGGATTTACCACTACTACATCAAGTAATAAAATTTGTAGTTATTCTATAACTTTGCTTATGTTCCTCTTCCCTATCTTTCTGTACTTTCCAACTATGTATACATGATAATATTATCAAACCAATAAAGTTGTTTGTGACTTTGATAAATGAATTGATGGAAATTCATGTCTATGATTTGTTACTCTTATAATTTTTAACATTGTTGTGTTCTTCTAATTGAATGTGGACCTACTACTGGTTATTATATTTAAACTCTTTAATCCTACTCACAATAGTAGCCATCTCTCTCCCCAAGTCCCCTTTACCTCTCTTCATTACAAATTCCTCCCTTGTACCTTACACAATTAATTTTTCATAGGTTTAGCGGAACATCCCTATGTGATCCTCGGCCTAATAGCCACACAAAATTTTTAGGTAGTTCATGTAGTTTACATTGAATAATGGAAGCCTCCCCATAAAAATAAGGAGGATATTACCCTTGAAGCATAGGTGAAAATTCAATAATTTTCCCACACAAAATTATTATTTTGAGATAGGGATATAACCTTGTGGATAAAGAGTGTTGGAATTGTTTTTCATTTTCAAAGTGATACTATGATGATGTAGTTGATGTAAAATGGAACACAGCATGAAGGTTGATGTAGTGTCTTGTTGAGATTGATTGGTCTAGTTGAGATTGCATTGTCTATCTTTGGAGGAGGTTACGAGGATCAAAGAATACTTTTCAAAGATCACACAAGGAGTTTTGATAGGAGATGAGAATAGAGGATTGAAGGAAACATTTTTAGACTTAGCCAATTTTGAAGAAGACTATAGATAGAACACACACTTGCATGTGTGCCATGCATTGTCTATCTTTGTAAATCGGATTGAAGTGAGGCGAGATATCAATAGCATGTGATTATTTTTGGAATAGATAAGTGGTGAATGTGGGAAAGTCCCCACCCTATATATATGATGTTATATATATAGTATAGAGAGATGTATGTATATATAGATGTATGTATGTGTGAGGATGTATGAGATGTGTAATGAGAATATACGCATATGATTGAATTATTATATCAGATCCATACGTGCATTGGTATAGATTGATAATATTATAAGGAGCTTCTGTTTTTAATAAAGATGGAAGATATTGGCTGAATCTAAGTGTCATTTATGTGTGTAATTGAGTAGTGCATGTTATTAATTCAATCATGATTATTGTTTAAGCTTGTTCTTTCATAGATCTATGGGTAGCATGCATTATAGAATGATGGATTAGTTATGAATCTATATGTTTCTTCCTTCATCATGCTAACATCCTACTACAACAACCCTAAAGAGGGACCTGGTACCTTTTGTGCTTTGGGTGAGCGCTCAGTCAAGGCTGAGTGATGTGCCAAGTGTGACTAGGGTGTTATCTAGTAAATTCTAGGCTGCATCATTGGTTCCGTTTCGGGACCTCTTTTTCAGTTGTTTTTAGGATGGTTCGCGATGAAGATGTACCAGTTAACTCTAGCAAGTATTGAGGAATGGATACATGATCTGGAGGAAGAATATGCATGATGGTTCAGTAGTGGATTTGAGTTTAACACATGCACTTGGGTAGAACAATAATATGTATGACAACTTATATGAGATATTTTTTGCTATCTTTCCAGTAGAACTATATGAGTGGCTTATTGCTTATGCATCTCAGTGGAATTGGAGGTATCACACACTTGTCTAGACATAGGAAGAATTTCAAGGCCCTTTATGATGTTGATTGATCTAGACTCGCGTGGTGGATACGTGGTTTTGTGGTGTTCTAAATAGTTATATTCTGGAATATTCAATTTTGACGTACTCTTTCCCAGAGGTAGCTGAATTCAATTTTTGAGGTATCAAGAGGAACATATTTGCAAGGTATTCCATTGGCGATCAAGATCTTAATGGTAACTTTGAACCTAGAAAGTAAACCGATGGCTAACTAAACTTCACCACGCATGAGGGAAGGAACAGGTTTGGTTTAAGATGGAAGACCTAGATAGAAAAGTAGAGAGAGGAAAGGTGGCTTAAGTATAATGAGGTGTGAGAGGGAGATAGAGAAGTAGCATTCCATTGCAGAAAGTATGGCATTGAGGAGAGAGATGGCTCGTGAAGGATTTACAGCTCACGTAGAAGACATGGAGCTAGAGCATCAAGAACTCCCCCATCTTGGAAAGCATGATAGAGATCCCTTCTCGGCCTCACACAGAAGTGTGCCAGAGAGACTACCTGGACCATGGGCACGCATCTTAATCCACCTGGTGACCTAGCCTTTGCACTTGGTTTTTCAAGTATCTAGTATGACAAGTAACCAACAAAAGCTAACTTGGGAAGTAGGAGAGTAGGAGTAAGTCAAGGATCAAGTACATCAATGGCAAGGACAAACAACTTCAATGTTATATGGAGGAGCATTCTTAGGCACATCATCACATAGAATGTGTGAGTGCACGAATGTTGGATTCACCTCTGGAAGTGGAACTACCTCACAGACTGTAGGGGTTAGTATAGTACTACTTGTCGAGCATAGGGGAGTACATCTATAGGTCCTATTCAACTATAGGTGGAGGATCAAGAGGTATAGGTGGTTCTAGTTCTAGTGGATCTGGTGGTTCTAGAGGTAGAGGGAACACAGGAGGTTCTAGATCAGGTGGTCAAGGTCCACAACAACCACAAAATATCTATATGGAGATGTCTCTTCGTCTCCCGGAATATAGAGGTATAGAGGATGTTGCCGAACATGTGCATATGTGTGAAATCTTGTGGCATGCTAAAGGGATCATGGTTGTTGAGTGAAAGGCAAGTCAATTCACCACTACATTATAGGGGGGGTGCACACACATAGCTGGTATAGGAAGTTTGACCCTGATCAAACTTGTGTGGATTATGCAAGCATTGAGGATGCTTTCTTGAAAGAGTTCCATATCCTTGAGTTTGAGTAGAAGAGTATAAGTGCACTCAAGGATATCAAGAAAGGCACTACTGAGAGTGTACGTGAGTATGATGCTCATTTTAAGACACTTCTATCTAAGCTATCTTATGATATTCATGCTAGCCAACATGCACAATGGTTTGTTGGAGGATTGATTACACCTTTTAGAAGGGCAGTTGTCACATAAGACATACATTGATCCATGTGAAGCACTGGAAGTAGCTTTGTGTGTTGAGGTAGTTGGGAGCATTGACACTGGCATTAGTCCATTCTAGAGGCACATAGATTGTAGCTATGGAAAAGTAGTTAGAGAAGCTATCAACAAATTCAGCCCATGAAACACTGCTCAGAATTTGGTGTACAGATTGTGAAGTGGAAGGTCACACCAAGGATAGTTTCCCTCGCAGATCTATATACGCTCATTATTGTTGGATTGTGAGATTTTCCATTTGAATCATGATGCTAGTCATTATCCTTTTTATTACAGCGTGTGATAAGGAAGAATGTATCTTGCTTTTGCAAGATTTGTAGGTCCACGACCCATGATACTGAGGATTTTTGGTTGATTGGTCAGATCCAGGATGCTATAGACATTGGGGTATGACAGACAAGTATAATAGATAATTCTAAGGGTAAGAATGAGCACCAAGATCGGGATCATAATCAAACGTGCTATGATAGGAATGAGGGGCATTTTGAAGGAGGTCATGGAAGGGGACGTGGATATCATGGTGGATATGGAGGATGAGGCCGTGGTGGAGGAAGAGGTGAGTTCCCTCATGGAACATGTTATACGTGTGGATCTCCTGACCACTATAGGTGTGAATGTCCTCAGAATATTACATGTTCTTTTTATGGAAAGAACCATAGCTATATGAAGAGTGCCAGATTTATATGAGCATCTGAGTAAGTAGCATAAGAAAGAAAACAAAAGGTCGGGATGGTTAGAATCAGCGTGGCGGTAGAAGATAGTGGATGCCCAAGATATAGAAGGACCTGAGGCATTGAAGTGAAGATTACTACACATGCTGAAGTAGCGTGAGAGAGGCATTACACCAGAAGCCTATGATCACCAAGGAGGAGGTTTTGCATGCAAGGTACCAGATCCTGCTCATCAGAAGGAAGTTTACCAAGATACCATGGAAGTGCTAAGGAATCTTTAGGGTGAGATACAATACCTAAAGAGAAAAAGAAAGCATCAGAGATAATCCAAACTGATATCGATGATCTGCGAGAGGTGTAAGATGTTGCGCTAGGAGAACATTATTCCACTATTAGGAAGTTGGTTAAAAGGGAACACTCATGCATAAGTCTTGAGACTAGATGATAGATTCTACATGTAAATCTTCCCCCTGATAGCATTGACTATGACAAAGAAATTACTCTGAATGTTGTTGTGGATGGGTGGTTGTTGAGCAACATATTGATTGATATAGGTGCGGAAGTAAATGTGCTTACATTAGATGCATGGGTACAAATGGGGAGGCCTCCATTGCAGCCATCATCTAATGTGTTATTTATGGAAAACTAGACTAAGGCCACTCCCATAGGAGTTTTGAAAGATGCATCTATAACTATACAAGGGGCCAAGTTCACTGGGGATTTTGAGGTATTAGCACTTGCGAAGAAAGACAATTTTCAGCCCTGCTTGGATGCCCTTGGTGTTATGTGAATAATGCTGACTTGAGATTCAATAAGGGGTATATCAGCTTTGAAAACAAGGAGGAAAGGGTTGTGATACCTTTGATAGATGGGAATTCTACACCATATGTTGAGCCTCTAAGTGAGGAGGACTTAAACAGAGTTTATGTACGTGCATTATTCAGGACCCAGAGGTCAATGAGCCATCAAAAGAAGGCATCCTACAAGTGGGAGGATTCTCATTCTATTAGTGATACTATGAGTATTTTTGTGACAATTGGGCTCATGGTACATATGAATTAGTAGGATGTGAGGTGAAAAGCATGGTTGCATGCAAGAATGGACTTCATTCGATTTGATGGATAGGTAGCACAAGTACCTTGGTATATAGGGCAGAAGATCTTCCTGCATTTTTGAAGGCCATGGAAACACAAGTGGACAAGATCAAATTAAAGAGAAGAGATATGTTAGTATATACACTGCATGTGGGACAAAAACGTGCTTGGTGGGTAGTCCACAGAGATAATCTTATAAACTGGGAAGAGATTGGAGTCACTTTGTCTACTAGGTTTATAAGGAACAATGCACCTACACGCAAATCTACACTTATCATGGTGATCAACCTATTCAACATCACATTCAGCAGTGTGAGAGACTCTGACAAGTAGGATAAGAAGCATTACCACCTTCACTCTAGGTGCATAGATTGTATTCTATGCTACAAGGATGCACATGTGCTGGTATGTATATGCAAAACTACATCGAGAAACTGGAAACTGGAAAGATTTGACTATAGGAATGATCCAGACTTTTGACTACTTCTTCGACTAAACCTCAGTAGAAGAGGCATTAAAATTTTTCAAGTGCTTAACTATGGGAGATAGTGCAAAAGAAGAAGAGCATATTAGGAATTATTTGGTGAGGTAGAGTTGGAGCATGTTTTGAAAAGGAAGAAGAAATGGACTCCATACTACTTGAATGCTTGCCTTGAGAAAGAGAAAGGAAAGATGGTTTACATCGTGGATGATGAGGAAGTTGAGAACCTAGATATTGAACATTCACACAGGGGTGTGCGAGGTCTTGGAAAGTGTAGAAAAGGATACACGTGCCTACCATGAACCCATGAAGACAAAGAAGGTGAATATAGGTTCGGAGGCTGAGCCTAAGGAGGCCATAATTGGAGACTACTAGTCAGACTCGGAGGTAGAAAAGATCATCGAGTTACTCAAGGATTATCAGGACTTATTCCCTCGAGGATATCATGAACTTAAAGGTGTGCATGAATCACTTGGGGAAATGAAGATCAAACTTAAGGATGGTGCATGACCTAGTTAGAAAGAGACCTTATAGAATGAATCCTAATTTGTGTGAAAAGGTAAAAGAAGAAATTGATAAAATGTTGAAATCTGGAATTATCAAGCCCCTTGATGAGTCAGAATGGGTTAGCCCAATGGTGATCAATATCAAGAAGGATGGATGGATTAGGATATGTGTGGACTATAGGGAGCTGAATGTTGCATGCATGCATCACAGATCCATTCCCTATGCCATTCACTGAGGAAATACTAGAAGGAGTTACAGGGTGTGAAATATATTCCTTCACAGATGGATTTTTTAGGTATCATTAGGTTAGGATTGCTCAAGAGGATCAAGAAAAGACAACATTTACTACTGAATGGGGTAATTTTTCCTATACTGTGATGCCCTTTGGATTGAAAAAACATGCCTATTGTATTCTCGCATAGTTTTTCAGGCATTCAAATATTTTATTCACATCTTACTTATAGGTCTACCTAGATGATTGGATAATATATGGGCTTGTGAAAGATCATTGTGACAATCTACACTTAATGTTTGAATGATGCAAACAATTGAGTATCTCTTTGAACATCAAGAAGTGCATATTTTCTACACCATTTGGGATACTGTTAGGACATATAATCTGTAAGGAAGGTTTTGCTAGTTGATCCAACCAAGGTTGTAGTCATTTTAGGCCTAGAAGTGCCTACCAAGTCAAAGTGAGTGTGTGGATTTTTAGGTCATACAGGATATTATAGAAAATTCATAAAAGGGTATGCCAAAATTTTGCACCCTTGGAAGAATTACTGAAGGGGAAAGGTACATTTTATTGGGGAGAACATAGCAACAATGCGTGTTTGAGATATTAAAAGAGAAACTTACTACCGCGCCCATTTGTGCTTTCCCTCATGGGATAAACCATTTCATGTGCATGTGGATGCTTCTGGCATGGCCATTGGTGTTGTGTTAGCTCAACCTGGTGAAGGTATTATAGATCATCCAATCTATTTTTCTAGTAGGAAGTTGACTCTCTTGAATGGAATTATACAACTACAGAGCGCGAAGCTTTTTCAATGATCTATGCATTGTACAAGTTTTGATAGTACTTGTTAGCAACACCATTTTGTTTTATACAGATCACATGGCATTGAAGTACTTGGTAAACAAGCCCATCTTATAGGGGCACATATGTAGATGGGTGCTCCTATTTCAAGAGTTTGACTTCACAGTTGTGGTGAAGCTAGGGAAAAGCAATTCTGGACCAGACCATTTATCTAGAATCAATTCAAGAGAGGATGCACAAGACAATTGAAGAAACAATGTCGGATGCATAGTTATATAGGTTACAACATGCATGCCCATGGAATTAGAAGACATTGTTGTCTTTCTATGAATAGGTATGGCACCAGAAGGAATGAAAGCATTAGAAAAGAAGTAGCTTGCTATATATGTGCGTGACACCATTTATGTTAATCAGTGGTGACCTCTACAAGCTAGGTAGAGATGAAGTATTACGCCATTGTGTATTAGAGCATGAGCGTAAGGATATCATGGAAGAAGCTCATGGTGGTATTACAAGAGGCCATTATGCAGGTGATGTGACTTCTCTGGAAGATCCTACTTGTTGGATTATGGTGGGAGACATTGTATAAGGATATGTAAAGAATATTGTAAGGCATGTGATCATTGTCAAGCACCTAGGAAAACTAGGGAAAAGAGATGAGATGCCTTTGAGACCGATTACTAGTGCCGAACCATTTGAGAAATGGGCCATTGATTTTGTAGGACCTATTTCACTAGCCGCACGTAGGACTGGATCACGCTATATCATTACTTGCACAGATTATCTCACACGGGGTAGAAGAAACACCTACCAAGGACTATACAACAACTACAACAGCTAGGTTTCTATGGGAGAATGTTCTTACAAGATATGGATGTCCCTTAAGCTTGACAAGTGATAGAGGTACACACTTTTTGAATGAGACAATCAGGATCCTATTAGATGAGTTTATGGTTGCACACCATAAAACTACACCTTATCATCCTCAGGAAAATGGAACTATTGAGGCCTTCAACAAGATTTTGAGCCAGACTTTTAAAAAAAATTGTGATGTTGGAAGAAAGGATTGGGATGACAAAGTGTCAGTTGTTCTTTGGGCATATAGAACAACTTACAAGAGATTGAAACAAAGCCACACCATTTCAGTTGGTGTTTGGTGTGGAAGTTGTTCTCCTATAGAATTTATGTTACCTTCTTTTTGCATTGCATGTTGGAGGTCTAGTCTAGATGATGAACAATGATTTAGAAGAGTGTATCAAAAAGATGATTCAACTGGATGAGCACCGAGCCATAACACGATGGAGTCAGAAGTAGGAAAAGGCTAGGAAGAAGGCATGGCATGATAGAAACATAAGGGATAAGAAGTTTGAGATTGGACAAATGGTACTTCTTTATGACTCAAAGTTCTTACGCCATCCAGGAAAGCTCAAAGTACATTGGTTGGGGCCGTATGTTATCACTTCTATACTTGAATCAAGTGCTTTCTAGTTAGAAGCACTTGATGGAACATGGCTACCTAGTTACTTTAACGGGAGTAGGCTGAAGCCCTACTATAAATAAGTCTTCTTGGTGTTTGTAATAAATAAGGTAGTATTCCATTTAGATTAGGTTTTCAATTCTATATTTCCTTAATGTATTTCCTTCATTATCACTATGCTTTGTCAATTTAGTTGTTGTTTTTGTGTAATAAGTGCACTACATGTGCATGAAGCTAATTACTATATGAAGAATGTTTATGCGCAGAGGACTGCACATACTTTTAGTGTGGGGTGGTTGTAGTTATCCAAGAAAAAGACTATGGGAATTGAAAGGTGAAAGGAATAAGCTGTTATGGGTGTGCTTTAAGTCAAAAGAAGATTGCTTCTCAAAAGTGACCAAGGATGGAGATGAATGAAAGAATAGTATAACGTGAGGTAAGTGGAGGCCATGATAGCTACAGGAGAAGGTATAGTGATGAGGTACTTGGGCATAGGAGTGCATGTTGAAGAGAAGTCTATGACCAGAGGGTAGGAAGGTGCGCTAGAAGGTTATAGCTGGGGTGTGAAGATGTACCACATGGAATGAATGGATTTGGTCAATGAATGAGGGGATATTTGGTAGGTGAAGGAGTAATAAATGCATCAAAATTTGAAAAATTATATAAGGATGGAATGTGGATTCATTTTTACCATTGCAACTAAGAGTATTTGAGAAAGAGCCAAGTGTGAAGAGAGTCGAGTGATCGAGTTAAGGTGTGAAGGGTGTGAAACCAAGCGTGACAACCAGATATGTGTGACAAGAAGCTTGCGTCCCCGGTGGTGAAGGGTTTGAGTGAAGCAGGAGAGATAAAAAGAGTTAGGTTACAAAGTTTCCACCTAGGGCATGATTGAATCGAGCTAGGGTTTGATTCGTAAAGTTGTAGAGTTGAAGAGGAGACATTTGCAAGGTAAAAATGGCACCGAAGAAGGCATCTACAATAGCAGTAAAAGGAAAGAAGAAGGTGGTCATCGAGGAGGAAGAGATGGCACCCAAAAGCCATTTTTAGAGATGTAATATCTAGAAGGAGTCATCATTGGCCAAGAATGGGATTCACCCATAGAAAGAGAAAAGTAAGTGAATACAATCACAAGACTTTGGAGAACAAGAAGGAGCTTGATTCCTTGCTCACTCACTGCTAGAATGAACAAGCACATACACGGTGGATGACATGCCAGTTTATGATGATGTGGGTGAGAATATTTTGAAGAGAATTGGGGTCTACCAATTATATGAGCTTCCATATTTTGGGAAGTATGAGCCCTTGTATCAGTGGCTCATGAGCAGGGTGCATGAGACTTCTTCTACTTTGCAGGACGTAGAGTTAGAATCTCATCTACACTTGTCTCATTAGTTACAAGTTTGAAGGCCATAGGAGAGGATATAAAAGGTGATCTCATAGATAAAGCCATGATTTTAAAGACCAAACAGGAGTTGGGGTACCTAAAGGGTCCGCGTGGAATGGACATAGAAAAATTGAAGAACTGTCTAGTTGTGCAAGCTGCAGCACACCTTGTTACCAAGTTGAATGATCAAGAGTGGTGGTCATAGGTAAATACTATGTGGTTACATGTGGTGCGTAAGATGTTAGAAGGGACAATCTACAACATTGTAGGCTATATTATAGAGAAAATAGTCAAAGAAGCATGCACAGGAGGGAAGATCAGCTTTGGGGTTGTTCTACTATCACTGGTATTCATGGAGATGGAGTACCAGATGGACCAAAGGAAAAGTATGGGAATACCCCATGGAGAACAAGTCCCAGCTGAAAGATTCAACAAGTACCTATGCAAGGGGCCATGACAGATGATGTAAAGCAAAGGGAGAGAAATGGTATGATAGGCTCCACGTGGACATTTGGGGAAGAGTGGCACATCCCAAAGGACCTACCAAGTAGTGGTAGGGAAACAAGTTCATTTTTGTTGTATATCAACATTTCGCATGCATGCTTCCCAATGAAAGATGGAGTCTGGAGCCCTTGGTGTAAATTTCCTTACGCATTCACTACAAGGTATTTCAAGCATCTGTTCATAGATTTATAGACACATGCGCCGACTGGTCTTCAATGTAGATAAGGTAGACTGTGACTACCATACGTTGAGGAAGAAGTATGTGTATCCTGGTAGAAGTGCTTATATAGAGAGGATCATTTGGAGGTTGAATATCAAGCCAATAAGTTTGGTTGTAGTAGATGTGGGGGCAACATTGGTGTATCTCAGTTGAAGCCAAAGATGGAGAATAACAAATATGTGGAAGGTGAGTTTCACACTTCTAGCACCACCAAAGGGAAAGCATACAATGGAGAACATCCCAAAGTGCCTAAGCCACAGAGCCAATTGAAGTGGAGGATGAGGAGGAGGAGGAGTGAAGATAGTGGTGGTTTGGAGCATAGGGGTAGGAGACATCCTACAAATAAGGGTGAAGTTGAGTGCATGCCATTACACCACCTCAGCCACAAGAGGGGGATGATGAGGACTTGAATGCAGTCAAGGGGAGCATAGGTTTAAAGGGTATTTAGGAGAACAAGGACCCAAGGTGCTACTCCAACCACTGTGTGCAAATCACCTAGACTCTCTCCACAAAAGGAGGTGACTATGTAAAGAAGGAGGAAACTAAAGTTAAATGAGGAGGAGGCGGAAGAGTTAGAGGAAAGTGCCTAATTCTCCTACACTTCAGAGAACACAGAAGAATAGGGTGAGGAATCAAAGGAAAAAGAAGAGGATGAAAAAACCTAGAGGAGACAACTACAGAGAATGTTAGGACATGGAGACACAAGTCCCAAATTTGGAAGCTAAAGTTCCTAAGCAGCAAAGGTCTAGAAGAACAAGTGGAGAGCACATTCCACCAGCCATGGGGTATGCAGAGGATGTAGGAAAAATTTTCCACGCCCACTTCTAGAGCATGATAACATAGAAGGATTTATTAGATGGGAGTTAATGGATGAGGATATGGTGACTGTGTGCACACTCAGAAAGAAACTATCATGGTCAATGCACACCCACATGGATGAGCCTGACTTTGATGTGTGTGAAGAGTCATGCATTTTGAGATGACTGAAGAAGGCACCTCAAGCTAGACACATGATAGTAAAGCCTACTGTCATGTCAGATGAGTAGTCAAGCAATGCATTGGTGAAAGTTTCTGCTGAGGTGGCTAGAAGAAACATGGAAAAGCTACCATGATCAGAGCAGTTGCATGAGGAGTTGAAGAAAAAGGATGTAGAGATAGCACACATAACGTAGGAGAGGGACTTTCATACAGAAGAAGAATGAGGTGTTTATCAAGCATCACAGAGGAGATTGGGGACAATGTCATTAAAGCAAGGCCACACTTGGAGGCCAAGGTACCACAGACATTTCCTTCAGTGATACACTATGTGGGAAAGTTGGTGGACTTGGTACTTGAAGATGAAACTCTATGTATGCAAGCAGAAATCTTAGAACAAGATGCCAAATGGGAGAAAGCATCAGTGATGAGAAAAATTGCATCTTATGAAGGGTTGTTACAAGCATTATAGGAAGTATTGAAGAAAGGACAGGCTTTAAACATATGCACAGCTCCAGAGGTGCTTATCAACATCAAGACCCTAGAAGAGAACAATGAGGTCTAGAAAGTGATGAAAGATGAGACATTGGGCCACATGCAGAAAGATTGTCAATGGTTAAACAAAAGCGTGAGGCCCTGCTAGAAGCAACACAAGAGCCACACAAGACTCAGTTGGAAGAGCTTGGAAAGCTAATTGCATAGAAGATGGACCTTTTAGAAGGAAGAATGACATCAATGTCTAGTGTTGTGTTGGTTCTACAAAATGAGAAAGGAGAGATTGTGAGGGATGAGTTGGAATCCATTGTTGTGGACATCCCAGAAAAAGTAGAGCAAGCACTCACTGAATGATAGGTTTTGGAGGCCGAAATAAAGGAGGAGTATCAGAGTTGATACTTGCAAACTGATACAGAGGAGGTTACCTCATAACCTCATAGAAATTATTTATTTATCTACATTCTTTCATTCTTATTCTTTCCATTCTTCTATTCTTTCCTTCAATTTTTGGAGATACCCATTGTCGGGATGACAATGAGATTAGTGTGGGGTAATGTTGATCAAAGAATACTTGTCAAAGATCACACAAGGAGTCCATGCAGGATGGGATAGAAGGCCAGGATCAAAGGGTGGAAGGATAGGAAGGACCCACGCGTGGAAGGCAAGTTCAAATTTCAAGACTTAGCTGATTTTGAGCATGAAGACCTATTTTTAGAAGATGGCATGTGGAACACACCAACGATGTAGAGATGTGCATGCCATGCATTGTCTATCTTTGGAGGAGTGGATCGAAGCATTTTTGCATGGAGACGAGATGAGAATAGAATTGACACTTTAGTTAACTGCAAGAGGACTATAGATAGCACACTTGCATGTGTGGCTATGCTTTGTAAACGACATGTGGCTATCAATAGCATGCGGCCTATTTTTGGAATAGATAAGTGGTGAAGGGAAAGTCCCCACCCTATATATATGATGTTAGGTACATATAGTAGATGTATATATGATGTATGTATGTGATATGAGGATGTGTGTGTGTAATAGAGAATATACACATATGATTGAATTATTGTATCAGATCCATATGTGCATTGGTATAGATTGATAATACTGTAAGGAGCTTTTGTATTTATTAATAGATGGAAGATATTGGCTGAATCTAAGTGTAATTCTATGTGTAATTGAGTAGTGCATGTTATTAATTCAATCATGATTATTGTTTAAGCTTGTTCTTTCATAGATCTATGGGTAGCATGCATTATAGAATGATGGATATATGTTTTTTCCTTTATGAATCTATATGTTTCTTCCTTCATCATGTCTTTGAATATTTTTATGACTTGTAAGCTAGATATGTATCCATGTATTCCTATATTTGGTCTACCTTATTATACCATATGTCTATATTGTGTTTTTATACACACAATTATTGTGTTTGCATCATTTTTATATGTCTTCAACATGTTTTCTCCTTGTTTGGTGTGTCTTCAATGTGTTTTATCCTTATTTGGTATATTTAGTGTGTTAAATCCTTGTTTGATGTGAATTCAATGTGTTTATTCCATGTATGGTGTGTTTAAAACATTAATTTTATAGGCGGTCCATTCCTGATGTGTACTAATTATTTGATGTGGTTCTATAAGAATGTCACATATTCAATGTATTATGTGCATGATCGATGGTTTGTGTCTCGAGATGTTTTCTATATGATTTATTATATACATGACATACTTTATATTATACTTAGTGATATCATGTCTTTGGTGTGTTTTATAGTGTCACGATCCATATCATGTTTGGATTTGTTTTTTCCTACCTTTCCATGATTCATATATCACCCATTCATTGGGAGAAAGGACACTTGAGTCTTGCACATTATTTACATTATTTATATATTTCCCAACTCAAGGCATTTAATATTTTGCATTATATTTCTTCTATAGTGGACATAAAATCTATTCCTATTTATACATTTATTATGTGTTCTTATAAAGGGACATGGATCTTAATATTATTTTTTGTTTCTTAGGGCATACTACATTTTTATTTACATTGATTACATCTCACCCATATGGGGCATGAATCTCCTATGATTAGATTACTTACACCTTTCCCACAAGGGGCATACTACTATTATGCTTGCAAATATCTTATCATAGGCCCACACATGTCATCTTACTAATGCACTTACATTACTTAGACCCATGTATTGTAACTTGCTTATTATATTCATGTTTTCATGATGGTATATTACTATGTTATATACCAATACCTTTATTTTCAATTATTTCACACAATACATATAATCAATTTATTTTTAGATATATGATTCATAGGTTCATCAAAAATCATAAAATTGGGGATATATTCCACTTATTTTATCTCCAACTACAATACCCTAGGAAACTCCCCGACCCCTCACATGGTGTTTTATCCAAGAGGTAAAAACATACACCACTTTGTCTCATCATAAAACATACACATATGTTTAGATTCAACACATATATTGAGATTCAGATTTCACATGGGAATATTCCTAGTTCTCAACATAATTAAGTGTATTTGTTCATATTCTATTTTCATAAATTTTAATAGTTCATTAATTACATTTTTAGACAGGTATTGTTTTACTTGCACATGTTTCCTATATGTTTCCATAAGCAATTTTTTTCCATATTGTATACATATGATTATGGAAGGTAATACATGAATTACTATACATATTGGTCATATCATCCACATTTGAAGACTCCAAATATAAATTAGATTATGTAATTTTATCAACCACATCCTTTTTCCTTGTGGTAATGAATCCTTCTTCCTAATAAACTTATCTTCCATAATATTGTATCTTTCAATTCCTTTTTAGTGTGAACTTCGTGTCATGTTTCATTGTATTCATCTACATCAAATTTTTAATTCCAATGGTATCTAAGTGAGATATATCTGATGTAACATGTTTTTCAACATGTCTTGGTGTGGCCATAACTTGTTTAGCTTATTTTCAAATGTCACTTCTCCTCCTCGTAATACTCTCACAATTCTTGAATAGATTGGGTGTCCTTATTAATGGTTTATCAACTCTTTAGTTCCTTGTATCCATTTATTTTATATGTTTAGGTGATATATTATCCATTTACCTTTCCCTCTACTTGAGATAATACTCCCTCTTTCTATAACTTCCTCTTCTCGCATACTTCACAACCTCACTCCAATTTTTTTCTTAATTGGAATATAAAATGAATTTGTCTGCATAAAATCCAACATATAATCTCACAAGTCTCTTATAAATAAGTGTTGCATTAAAAATTAGATCTTTTGTGAATCTGTCTCCATCATATTTACTTGGACATGTGGGGTGGTAGGTATACATTTTCTAGACCAAATAAAAATTTCTTATCCATATTTTAAATGCACCATTGTTCCTTGATATCTTAACAATAGTAATATCCATATGTCAAATATGTAGCATCTCCCTAGTAACATCTCCAAATATTTAAGTTTCACCATATTTTAAATGTGCAAATGGACTGATTAAATGTATTTAATACATTCAAATCCTCTTCAACATCCATATGACATCATCCTCATGCACACCACTTGAATATATTTCCATTTTCTTTTTCACGTTCCATGTGTGCATGTAGCCTACCTATTATTCTTTCTTAAACACCACATGCACATGTTTCTCCTACAAATCTATAACAAAAATATGTATTATGCCCTTGTGCACACATTTAACATGTTTAGCTCAAATTATTTTGACTCATAAAAAATATCATTTTTATTTCAAGTGACATGACCAATTGTTTTCTTTATTATGTATCACTTGTTTTTATAAATTTATTTATTTGTTGCATAGATGGCCTTTATAGAATCCCCAACTAAGTTACCCTTACGGATTAAGACATATGGTATGAAAACCTATTATGATTATGATTGAATTTATTGGTTGGTTTAAAAAATCTATCTATAAAACTCCTATGCGTATCATGTACACCAAAATTCAACTCATGTAACATATATTCCATATCCATACTTTGCCAAAAATTACACACTTTTGTGCTACAGTTATAAAAATGAAAATTTATATAAAAATATCAGTTATTTGTGCACAAAAATGAATTACTTAAAATCCTATCTTTTTTATGTTAGCAATATATGTCTATCAATATTATTGATGAATTTCTTATATGACTCAATATACATATTTTTAATAATCCATTCTCTTCCCCACACTTGGTTAGATGGTTATATAAAGGTTATATACCTTCCTCACCTAGCTCTACATAGTTACCTTATCAATGTGCGCCTTATATAGTGTTATATTATGATTCTTTTCACCAACCTTCCTCTTATTTCTCCATATATCCAACTTCATTAGTATTTATATGCAACACATAATTTCTCTCTTTGTACTATGTGTGGATTTTTATCAGTCGTCTTGTCATTTTCCACTTTCTTCCCTTCTTCTAACTTTACTACTAGATTTTATTCTACTTCCACAAAATCCAAAGATTCTACTACCACAAAATCCAAAGATTGACATCTTCCATTTATATAAGTACTTCAAGAAATGCATAATAATAAAAATCTTCTCTAACCTTGAATGCACATGTTTTAAATTATTATGTGACTACTCTTTTAATAATTTCTACCTTCTATAATATATCCTTAAATTGTGTGATACATACTTCCTTTCTTTCCCAACACACTTTGTCATATTGTTTACATTTTTTTGACTTCCTACTTTAATAATGGATGGTATTCATTTTTTTCTATTTTATGCAGTACATATCACTAAATCCCCTTATCATCAATCATATGCACTCTTTGATCCAAAAATGGATCTAGAAATACCTAATTATATGTATTCTCCTTATTAAGACTTGTAAAACATACCCTTAACATGTTCATTATTATAAGAAAATGGTTAAGTCAAGATGACGGTGATTTGGACACCTTTGAATGAAAAAGAGACCATTTTTATTATGTTTTGTGTATTAACTATACTATTGTTGTAGAACTATCACATAATCTGTCAGCATTCATCAAGCCAGCGTTTGTACTACATAAAGGTTACATAACTCGCCATGTGATTCTATCCTAATATTACCAAAATGAGGAATCCAAATAGTTTAAAATGTTTGGGAATATTAAAACAATTCATTTATCCTTCCTTCCATCATTGGTGAGAGCAATTATAAATATGAGTTCATTTATTCATTCTAGGCAAGTTGTTTTGAGTGAATTCAAGTGTGATAAAAGAGGAGAAGTTGGAATTATTCTTATTTTGTTCATAAAGAGTTGATTTCTTATTTGTTGAGGATTTTAAGCAAGTAATGCAAGTAGGATGAGTTTTAATCCTTCTTGAAGGCCATATTTTGGTAGTAAACTTGTATGTTTTTGGAGATTTACTGAGTGAATGGAAGAAATTTCTTATCCATTGGAGTTTATTTCCCACTTTGGCTTTCTCCAAGATAAAATTATTGTGTCCTTGTCTTGCATATTTCATTTTTAGTATTGTGTGAATAATTATTGCATAATAAACTACATATTAAGAGTTTATTCAAAATTTTCATTCATTATCACAACATAGGATCTTTTTATTATTTAAAAGAGGCACTTTACGAGATCACTCCTCCTTTTCGATATTCCTACACAATGTTTTACACACATATCATACAAATCTTGAACCCACCTTACACAAGTAAATATAGATGAATCAATTGCATCCTCTTTTCAGATCAATTTCTTGTCATCTAGTGGAATTATACACTCGTCTTCCGATACCAATATGTTTTTACATGTTCTTCTTATCTTCATCTACATACGCACTCTTAACATACACATTATCAAGGAAAATATCTACACACTATTCCAAATTATTAAAGCTCATGTATCTTTATTTAATCATATATGTATAACACCATGTCTTATGAAATGACATCGAATAAGTATCTTCTTTAGCTAATTCTATCACTTCAAAATTTGCTAAAAATGATGCACCCATAATTTACATCTTAGTATTTCTCAAGAAACAAATCAATATAAAATTCAACTTATTTACGATGTATAATAAATATGTTGAATTTTGGAGTGTAGATCTTCCCTTTTGGACCCACAAATCCTTTGTCAAAATATTCACTTTTGTAAGTGTATCAATGGGGAAATGCATCATCTTGAAGCATTGATTCACATATCAATATAAAATTATTGATCATATCATATATCACATGTGGCATATATCCCACACCACTTCTAATTTTTGATTCCTTGGTTTTCCCATAATTTTTGTAAGCCAATTCTTCAAAAAGGCACCATATTTTAGTATTTAACAAATATACAAATTTAGACACTAAAGAGTGCACCCTTTACTAAGGTGAGCTCATCACCTCGTGTGACAGTAATGAATAAACCTCAAAGTTTAGGGCAATGGTGCCTTTTAAGGTCAATCTATAGAGAAGGTTAGTTCCTTATATTCTAGCTTACTACAACTAATCTAACTAACACTACAATCTACTACCAACTAGTTCTAACCTAAGCTTTCCAAGGAAACAATTCAAAAGGATGAAATACTAAAATAAAGAAAAGGTGATGCACCATACTAAAATAGGGTTCAGTTCTAACTCTAAGATATATAAATATAACTTAGCATGTCAAGTTTCAACATGTGCACAAGGAACATTAAATGAGAAAAGTGAAGTAATACTTGTGTTTACAAAAGGACTATATTCATAGTAGATACTGTGTATTCAAAGGAAAGAGATCTTACTTGCATAATGACCATGAGATTAATATTCATAATCCCACAAATTCAAAGTGTGTGAAAACTTCACAAACACGTTAAGAAGGTCTATGAGCATTAGATTAGTGCTGAAAAGGGAAGCGATCTAAAACTAATAGAAAAAAGACCCTTTTCTTATACCCTTATAATTATATTAATAGAAACATATATAAAGAAGGAGAGTAGAGATAAGATGATAGCCAATATTGAAAGGAATAACCACTTTTCTAACCATCAAGGGCCAATCAATATTAAAGTTTTTAGACAAAGAATGGGGGCTAGAGGTTGCTTGAACCAAAATCTATCGAATTGTTTGAGAATGAGGGAAAAATAGTACAAGGTTTAATAGTTAGTTATTGGGAGTGGTTTAAATGTTTAAATTTATTCGGGTGTAATTTTTCTTTTATTTTACATATTTTGATGATCCACAATCTTGTATTTGTCTCTAGATACTTTTCGCACTATTTTGTGGCCTTAAAATGGTCTATAGGTTTGTTCTTGGATTCTCTAACTTGATCCATGATTTATTTATTATTTCAAAATTATGATTTGTTTTTCATGGCCTTTTTGTTTCTTCATTTCGTGGCCAATTATATTTCATAAATTTCTTTGTTTGTCATGGACTTCACTTTTGTACCACATATCTCTTATTTTTCTTTATTCTATGGCTCATTTTTCTACGCTCCACAATTTTACACATCATTGATGCCTTTTTGTAGAGTATAATCTCCAAATATTTCACCTTTCAATCCATGCATTTTCCACTTCATGCAAGTTTTGATTTCCCCACGGACTTTCATTTCTCCCATGACTTTTCTATATTTTCCACCACTAACCCTTCATAATTTTTATTTTTATCTGTGGATTCTTTGTTTTCTATGTACACTATTTATGCTGTCCATGACCTACTTTTGCTCATGGTTTTTTACCCAATTTCAAATCAAGAAATAAAAATGGAAAGTCTATTTTTTCTTCCTACAAGAGTTAGGAAACCACATCTTAAGCGTGTTAAGAATAACTTGAAGCTACATAAGGCTAGAAATTGAAGTAATTTTTCTAGATAAGAATGAGTTTGTATTTGACAACAACTTTATCTACTATAAAAACTTAAATTTTGTAACTTATCCTTTGTCGACTTATTTCCTATGATAAGATAAATGCTCACATTCTAAGCTAAATTGACATATCCTCTCTCTCTCTCTCTCTCACATGAATTGCATATGTATAGACACTAATTTTTCATTCATCCATGAACTATTAATTATCCAAAGAAATAATTTATCCGTATGCATTATTCTCGGCCTACGAATCTTTCATCACTATGTCCCTATATGGGATTGTAAAAAAAAATGTCTAGATCATATTGTAGTCTAGGATGACCTGTGAGGTCATGTACCCTCTCTTATAATGAATCTTTTATTTATTTGATAATATTATGTGTATTGTTTCATCTTCCCTAGGTTTTGTTTAATGTAACCTTTAACCTACAAAAGCCTATATAAGCAAGTCAAATGCACTTCACATCTAACCCCACAATTATCAAACATTCGTATTGTCAAATATCAACACTAAATCACTATAGTATCTCCTAAGTTTCCCTAATGTTGTTGCACATCCTTTAGAGTAGCCACAACACATGTATAAAGCACTAAAACAAGGTTCAAGAGTATAGCTTCCTCTATTTCTAAGCATGCAATGGTCTTATATCTAGGTCTTAGTAAGAGTAATTCACTCCAAGCATTTTCAAAGGTTTTAAGGGGGAAATGGGATTCATTTTAACATATAAATAATATCATACCACACTACTATTGTGTTGGGTACATTTCTATTCTATCTCTAGTTATGCTCACTATTCTTTCTGTCAAGAGACATGAAGGAAACATAGGGGTTAACTTAGGCTATACACACTATTTGCACCAATACTAGGATAAATACATGAGGTTTTCTCATGATCAAAGGGATTTAGTACAATTCATGGATTAGTTCAACATTGGTTAAATATTGGCATCATTCTAGTCTCACCACACATAAAATTATCCTTATAAGGAATTTAGCTGATTTTAGATGAATTTTGAATGATAATAGTGAAATTGGGAGATATCTGAATGACCTTTCAACTAATTTGTGTGAATCAACCTAGGGTAGATACCAAATGAAAAGCGGTTAAGTTTTAAAAAAATTTGATTGGTTTTCCCCAAGTATATGAATCAAGTCTCCCCGTAGGTGAGAGATAAAAGCTCCCTGCAATACATTTTGTTGTTCTCTTTTCCCCTCTTTTCTTTGCATTTTGTTCTTGCATTTTGTTCTTTATGAAACCACCACCCTACCTAGGTGGCGGTCTCGTGACCGCCACCCAGCTAGGGTGGCGGTCGGTCCCAGAACCACCGCCCCCTTAGGTGGCGGTCCTTCACGCATTTTCCAGAATGCTCTTTTAACGTGACTCACGTAAATTTCAATGTTTACCAACTTTTTTCACCGCCTTTGGCTTGCATTAATGATTTTGGTTCCCTGGAATAGTGTTTGGCATTGTTTATGGTTTAAGAGATCAATTTGGTTTTTACCTTTGGGTAAATGAATTCTATAAATAGTTGGCTTGTGCTCAAGCAAATGGCCCCTCAAATTTGCCTCTGAATTTCTCATTTCAATAGCTTAGCCTTTTAGTTTTGTTTAGGATTCATAGTTTCATTTCTTAGATGCATAGTTAGCATTGTTTAGCTGTCAGAAAGCCACATATTCTCCTTGTGCAAAGTGTTGTTGTCTTTTCATCCAAATCAATTGGAGTAGGATAGTTTCATCTCAATAGGAAGCCATTAAAGTTGTAGGTTTTGTTCATCAAACAAGATATTTTCAGGTGCTAGACATTTTATGTTGCATGACTCGCAATAAATCCCGCTAGGAATTGCATAAGCCAAGCTCTGTACTCTTGCGCTATCCCTCTCCTACTCGCATTGTATTCAGTCTGCATCCTAAGCTGCCTTTGTTCCAATATCTACTCTTGTTGATGCTAGCATTACATGCTTTTCTGGATCCACGTGAGCACGAAAGAATGAGGAGATCACACTGAGGGGACAAGGTCACACACCATCGGATTCCACTGTTCTGCAGAATCCAGGTTCTAGCTTTCAAAGTTCTAGTTAAAAGCATATCAAATAGAGTAGCTAATCACTTCATTTCAGTTAAATTTTACTTTCGATATTACCAGGGAAGCTGTGGGGATTGATAGTTTCTGAGAAACTATGATTCACTCCTCACTTCTGAGGTAGGATCGAGAGTCTTTCAAATAGAGTAGATCAGTTATCAAGTTATTTAGAATAGATCTAAAAACTACACAGACAAGTAGCTATACTCGGTTGCTTTGTTTGTTTTAAATGCGTTATTAGTTTAGTTGTCAATTTTAGATATATTAGATAATTGCTCTTTAAATTTTGTTCAGTAGCTTATCAATAACTATCAGACTTAGAAATATACGTAAATATATTTTTCATGTTTAGTTTATTTTATCATTAATTAGCTTTATATCATTTTCTTTTGTATGACAATCATGGGACCTAGAGAGCCCAGAGAATACGTATTCGAGCCAATCATGCCTCAACCCAATCTTATTATGGCAATAACTGATATAGATCAGAACCTTAGAATCCAAGTCTTCCGAACAACAAAGCAGACTTACAACAGATCAGCTCACAGTTAAGCGGGTTAAATATAGAAGATGACCAAGCGCACACATTTTGGTCAAATCAGCCAAACTACAGATTACCTAGATAAATATCCACATGACTGTAGAAGGGCTTGAAAGAGAGAAAATTTGGTTGTGATCCTTTGGTCCCATAGCCAGACGCAGGAGACACTCTCAGACATAGATACTAGCTTAAGGATTCAAAGTTGCAAGAACACCTATAAGATACTCAGAAAAGATTGCACAACTGTTAATTCTAAACGTAGAGGCCGAAAAGGCATATGACTATTGGATACTAGGGATTAGGGACTGATTCCACACATGACCATAGCAGGTCCACAACAACCACGAATCTACGGTTGTGACCCACAAATCCCACAACCCAACGAGCCTACAGGTCAATCTAACATTGACGTTGGCTTACACACATCAATATTTAGATCCACTCCACTTCCACCTATCATCATCACACAATTATCCTTGTTAGACATAGCAGCTAACAAAGCTAAAGACTTCTAGACTAGACCAGAGAATCGACCATAGAATCCACTATATATCCATCATCCATCATATGACCCTGTCTGGAGACATACACGAAACCATCCCAGGTCATTTTCCACGTATCCCACAACCTATAGATCGGATCACGCCAGAGCTCGATATTGATTGGAGCCTTCGAGTAGTCATCCTTGCCGACCGATCTATCACACCAGTTCAGGTTAGGAGGGCCTTCTTTGCCTTAGATTCATAGATTCCATTAGTGCGTGTCAAAGATATAAGATTTCCTAACTAGTTTACCCATACCCTACGCATAATCCATCCCCACCCGGCTATGTCTCAGCATGACCTCGAGAGGTCGGGTGTGAGGAAGAGTTACTTGTAGATTCCCACGCTCGCTTGTCACTTTTCCATCGTACAAAATTGGTGAACCCGACGTGAATGAAACAGTTCTTCCTCTTTTATTTTCACTTCTTCCTTCCACCTTCGCTCTTACCCATTATTCTATGGGTATTCATATACCCCGAATATGTCGGGATTCGATGCATATGGTAGACCTCTCCTAGGTCTTGAAGCATACTACGCTCAACTGAATAGATAGTCATCACCCTCGCTCTCAGTATGGGGTGACAACTATTCAAATAACCAATTATCAACACAAAATCCACCTCCAAGGACTAGATATGGCTCATCTTTCCAAACAGAGGAGTTGGATCAGCTCGCTCAAACACAACACACAGAGCCTTCAGGCTCAAACAATATGACGTTCACAGGAGAATCTGGTTCATCTCCTCAGGTGCTGCTTAGACCACAAATTAGTAGACAATCAGATCCATACCTAGTTTTAGATGATGAACATTCAGTACGCATCATGCCAGAAATGAACAACGCTCTCGGGGTATGTACCCACCCATAGGAAGTTTACAAGCACAACCCGAGGTCTCTTTTCAAGAAAATACCTCCATACCACTACATGTAGGAAATGCCCTCGGGGAAACTTGGCAGGGTAACGATCAGTTCATATAGCAAGGTATCACATGCCTATACAACACCAGGATATACAACAAATGCCACTAAGGAAAAATACCGTGACTTTACCAAATGAAGTCATTTCGACTTTAGTAGAAAAAGTTAGGGGGTTAGAAATTGCTCAGGAAAATCACCATTCTCAATTCATACAGGTAGGAAATTCTAATCCTCCACACCATCCTAGCCAAGTAGACCTCCTCACAGGAATGGGCACGTTAGGCATGACTCCTCAGTATTCACAACAAATGCCAACAAGAACCGCCATTTCTAACACCATTCCGATACCTCCCGGTCTAGTACAAAATAATCCATTCCTAGACAATCCCCCTTCATACTTAAACATGTACTCCAAATCACCACAAGGGGATATGTTCTCCTCTCCCGACATGTTTACTCAACCACAGGGGTTTCCTTATGCCCCTACCAATGCATACGCTACGCCATATCAACAACCCATTCCACCACCACCCCCTCAGCAGGCACCATCAATGGTCGAAACCTACGCGATAGGGACTTATTCAGAATATTTGAAAGAGCCCTTAGACTTCACCATACGAAGCATTATGCTTCCAAGACCTCTTCCCGATTTTCCCAAATACAAAGGTGAGGGAGATCCGAATGCACATATCAAGGCTTACGCCACAGCCATTCGAGAACTGCTCCCTTGGGATGGGGTTGTTGCCAAAATATTCCCCAAAACCTTGGAAGGCATCGCCTCGATTGGTATTATAGAATACCTGAGGCTTCCATCCATTCATTTAAACAACTCGTTTCTGAGTTCATCAAGGCATTTGATATGAACAAGCTATTGAGAACAGGAATCAGGGAATTCTTGCACATTAAGCAAGAACACAATGAATCATGTCACTCATTTCATCAGAGGTGGCATACAGTTCTTTATTCTTTGGCCAGTGCTCCAAACATGGACCAAATGGAACTATGTGATTTATTCCTTCATTCTCTCAGCAGAGAAGTAAAGGAAGAAGTCCAAAAGTTCCCACTAAGGACTTATGATGAAGTACTTGAGAGCGCTCTCCGAATAGATCAAGCTGCAATAGATAGTGGTCGTAAGACATATGGAACAAACGGGAGGTTAATCACCTCCAACCAAAATACTACGACTTATCCTACTACCACAAATGTCAATCAAGGACCTAAAGTCCTTAATAAAAATCATGGAGTGACAACAGATGGAGTAACTGATCAGGCCAAAAGGGTAAATGTTGTGAATACTCCACCACTAATGAACAACCAACGAAACAACAACTTTACCCCAACAATCAATGCAGTGGATTTTAATCATCCACAACAACAACAACAACAATGGAAAAACCTTACAAAGGGTCCGAGCCAAAACTCAACTGGATATCAAAACCAGAACCAAAACCAAAAACAACAAATGCAAAACTTTAATCCTAATAGGCAATGGTTTGATCAGAGTTTTGGGCCACAATATGCACCAAACCAGCAAACTAGGAATTACAATCCTAACTCGTATTGTGGTTTTCACAAAATCGAGGCCATGACACTAGAACGTGTCGTGACTACAATAAATTCATGCAACGTTTTCCAGAGGAACAAAGACAACTTTTCATAGATATGTTCTTGGCCGATCCTGCGTCACCGGCACCAAATACTTTCACAGGGGTAGTTTCCCCTCAAAACGCACCCCTCAAAATCTTTAATGATCCGCTCCCAAATCACAATAACAACAAGTTAAATCCAAATGGGACAAATAAGGGTATAATAACAGGAAACAATGATCATGAAGCCTCGACTTCACTAAATCCATTAGTTGCACCACAATTAGGAAGTCAACCATGACCCAAGATAGTCGGTTTAGTGGAATTAGATGCCGAACTACCCGTGGAAGCTGTAACAAGGACACGAGAGTATTCCTCTCAGCCAAGTCCAAGTTACCTACCAGAGACAGATAACATCCAACAAATGTTAGTAAGACCCGTAGGTGCCTATGATTTAATTAATGATCTAACAAAAACCTTCTCGCACATTTCTTTTTTAGACTTACTGAAGAATTCTCCTACCCACAGGGCTGCTCTTTTGGAGGCATTAGGTTTAGGTCATTTAATTAACATCACTCCACCTCCCGAAACACAGGTAAACCATATAGACTTTGATATTCACCCTCCAGACAGTCGGATAGGGATATCGAGTTTATATTCGAAATAAACAAAATGCCAACAGATGCTGAGATTGCACGCAGAGGTGATCCAACCTTATATTTGCAAGTCTGGGTTTATAACAATTACGTTAAACACGCAATGGTTGATGATGGGGCAGCAGTTAACATAGTCCCCTTCTCTTTCCTTCAAAAGCTAGGGTATGGAGAAACAAATTGTTCCTCGACTCGAAATACATTAAGAGGCTATGATAGCCTTAAAGCCACATCGATTGGAACTATAATACTACCGGTCACCTTAGGACCCAAAACAATCCTGACTGAGTTTTACATTATAGATCGGGAAACCAACTATAATATGATCCTTGGCTGACCATGGATACACCGTATGAAGGCAATCCCCTCTACATTATTTCAAGAAGTAAGATTCTTGCATTTAGGAAAAGTGTTCGTAGCCAAGGGGGATCCAAAGCCATTTGATATACACCTAGCTGACTTAAAGAAAAGACCAGGCGTTCACTCAGAGTTTGAACTCCCGACAAACCAACTTAATAAACCCACCGACGCAAAACCAGAGGAGAAGTTGGTACCTACAATAGATCTTGAGACTATGAGCCTAATCAAGACTATCCCAGCCCTCAAAGATGAGGCTAACATCGTAGAAACAATATCGTTAGGAACTACTGCAAAGATTGTCGAGTTATTAGAACAGGATCTACCGATGTTCCTACCATTTGATTCTGTAGGCATGGGATATACCCTAGGTGTTGGTTCTCTTCCAGCAGAGGATCTCTGCATGGTAGAAGTAGAAGATGTTAACACAACAAATATCCCAACGTCTATATTCCTAGCTAAATACTGGACTCTCCATTTCGATGGAGCTAGATGTCATTATGGAGTCAAAGGTGTAATCTTTACTTCTCCCGAGGGAAAAATCCTACCATTCACCTTTAAACTAAATTTTGAATGTACAAACAATGGCACTGAGTACGAAGCCCTCCTCCTTGGTCTCATCTTAGCTAAGAGGATCGGTGTTAATAACATCAGAGTATTAGGAGACTCACAATTGGTAGCAAACCAAGTCTCTGAGGTATATGAAACTAGAGTTGAGCACTTACAGCTCTACAAAACAACGTTGTATTGGATTTAAGCAAAGAGTTTGACTTCATATCAATTGAAGCAATCCCGTGAGAACAAAATCTTCTCGCCGATTCTATAGCAACCTCGGCGTCACGCTTCACCCCAAATAGTGAGTTGGAAGATGCTCGTTTCATAGTATCCCTTCGTACTGAACCATTGGTGAAAAAAATGTCAAACCCTCTTTTAACAAATAGGATGAGAACAAATCTACTATCCTAGATCACATTGATAGTGATAGAGCCACTCTGGATTACTTAAACACCTATGCAACGTTACATCTCACCCATCACGTGATAGATTTGTCCTTAATCCCACATTCATCTTCTTACTTTGGAAATCCCATGATAGAGCTTCCCCCACAAAAGGAGCTCAACATATACACGGTAGAGAACGGAGACGATCTGGAATTACCTCCGGCCCCCTGAGTTTGAAGAAGGTAATGCTTCTTTAATCAAAGAAACAATTGATATTAACATCGGAATAGAGGATGAACCAAGGATATTGAAATTAGGATCCTCGTTAACTCCATCAGAAGTAGAAATACACACTCGAATCCTCAAGGAACATCAGAAGGATTTTGCATTTAATTATAAAGAAATGACAGGGGTTACACCACACATTGTGGTACATAACCTCATCACTAAATCAGACGCAAAGCGATTAAACAAAAATCGAGACCAATGAAACCCAAGGTAGCTCTCATGGTGAAAGAAGAAGTAATGAAACTCCTCCAAGTAGGATTCATCAAACCAGTTGATTACTCTCAATGGGTATCTAATATCATTCCCGTTCTCAAAAAGAATGGGAAGATATGCATCTGCATAGACTTCCGGACATTAACAAAGCGTGTCCTAAGGATGACTTCCCATTACCATCCATAGACGTCATTGTTGATGCAACAGCTGGATTTGAGCTTTTGTCTCTCATGGATGGATTCTCAGGATACAATCAGATCAGAATATCCAAACAAGACCAAGCTAAAACCATGTTTATAACTCCTTGGGGAACCTATTGCTACGTTGTTATGCCATTCGGTCTCAAGAACACTGGTGCTACATACCAGTGGGCTATGACGTATATATTTCATGATCTTATTCATAAAATTGTAGAAACCTACGTAGATGACTTATTGGCCAAAGCCAGGAGATGTTGTGATCATCCAGAAGTACTCCGCATCATTCTTTCACGTCTAATAGAATACGGAGTCACGCTAAATCTAGAAAAATGCATCTTTGGTGTGACAGGAGGGAAGCTCCTAGGTTACATTATATCGTCACGAGGGATCGATGTAGACCCAGCCAAAATCCGGGCTGTTCTCAAAATGATCCCACCTTCGGATGAATCTGGAATCAGGTCATTTCTTGGAAAACTCGGTGCAATCCAGAGATTCATCCCGGACTTAAGTTTTTCCATTCATCCAATCAACAATCTACTCAAGAAAGATTATAGTATTGATTGGACCAAAGACTGCAACAAAGCTTTTGACGCAGTTAAGCATTTCCTGTTGTCACCACCCACGCTAATGCCACCTAAACCAGACCACCCTTTAATCTTATACTCACGAGCTACCAATGTCTCGCTAGCCTACATGCTAGCCCAAGAAGATGATGACAAACGAGAACGTGTGATCTATTTTATTAGCCAAATGTTGCTCGACTATGAAACATGTTATACGCAAGTAGAATGAGAATGCCTTGCCATAATCTTCACAACCAAATGCTTAAGGCATTACATGCTAAATCAAGAAACAAGGGTCATTGTAAAAACAGACCATTTACTGAACTTTCCTCACACAAGGGTCCTTGTCTAAAAAGGTTGGATGCTTTATAACCTTAATGGGGGAATTTGAATTAACATTTGTAAATCAGAAGTCCATTAAAGGACAAATCATTGGATTGGTTAGCTGATAACCCACTAGACGGGGTGATCTAGTAGATCTGGACTTTCCCGATGAATGCATATACTACATCAAAACCAGACCTCCTATCTCTGAGTGTCCGTGGTATACTGATATTATTAATTATATCATGGACCATACGTATCCAGAAGGTGCTACACCACAACGAAGAAGGTGGTTACGCATTATCATAGCTAAATACGTCATTATAGAGCAGGTGCTCTATCGTAAAGTGTTTGATGGAATGCTTCTAAGATGTGTCGACACAGAAGAATCCAAGAAGATTCTCCATGAATCTCATAGTGGGATATGTGGAGGCCACTTCGGTGGTCATGCCACTACTCGCAAAATACACCGGATGGGCTATTTCTGGCCCACTCTAGAACACGACGCAGTAGAGTTTGTACGAAGGTGTCGTAAGTGCCAAGAATTCTCCCACGAGATTCACATGCCAGCACAAGCTCTACAACCAATCGCTACTCCATGGCCCTTTTCTACGTGGGGCCTAGATTTGATAGGGAAATTCTCTCCCTCATCTATAGATGGCCATAACTTTATAATCACGGCCACCGAGTATTTTACCAAATGGGTAGAGGCTATGCCTCTTACTACTGTACCGGGTTCTGTAATCGCCAAGTTCATTTTGAACCAAATCATTTGTAGGTACGGTGTCCCACAAATCATTATCTCAGATAATGGGACTTCTTTTAAGAATGATGAAGTTTGTGAATTGTGTAATAAATTTAAAATAAGCCATCATACAGCCTCCCTGTATTACCCTCAAGCCAATGGACAGGCTGAAGTGACAAACAAAACACTAAAATCCATTCTTCTTAAAACTGTGAAAGAAAACAAGTGAGATTGGCATTTGAAGTTATATCGGCCTTGTGGGCCCACCGAACCTCAATAAGAACACCAACAGGAGCAACTCCTTTTTCATTGGTATTCGGGGCAGAGGTAGTTCTCCCACTTGAGGTTGAAATACCCAGTCTCCGTGTCTCATTACAAGGGATTCTGGATGAAGACGCTTACAGAGAAGCATGTCTCTCCCAGCTAGAAAGCCTAGATGAGGCCAGGTTAGATGTTGAACAAGCGGCATAGAGTCTATGCTGACCGGATGTGCCAGCAGTATAACAAGAAGGTCTATGAATGAGACATATATGAAGGTGATCTAGTTCTAAGGCTAGACAACCGGATCGATAAAAAGACCGGTGAAGGAAGGAAGTTCTAGCCCAAATGGTTGGGCCCATACCAAGTCACGAAAGACTATGGAAATGGTGCATATCTCTTATGTACACTAGAGGGTGAGGAATTTGGTGAAATAGTCAATTCCCTACACCTTAAACGATTCTACGCATAAGCGACCAACACTATTTATATAAATATATCTACATTGCATCTTCATATAGTTAGGTTCATTTTGTCCACTTGTTTCGTACAATTTTGTGATCAAGGAACTCATTCTCAAAGCAATTCATTACAAACTTCTGATGGTATTGGCATAAAACACTCTAATCATACTTCTTCATTTTATAACGTCGTCACCTATTTCGGAATCATTTCATCGAATAAAGCTAGATATGACAAAGCCTTAACGGTAACCATACCAAGATCTGCATGCTTGTTCTCATCTTTGGTTTCTTCCTAGGATAGGTGCCTTGCCTATGGTCTGTTCTAGAAGCTTCATCATGTCACATCTATCCCCTATGTATATCTCTTTGGAAATAAGAATACACTGACATTTTGCTCAAATAAACAAGTCAAATATAGATCAAACAGAAAATTTTAATTTTACACATTTCCTTGCCCCACCAACCTTTGGTGATGAGCTTGTGTCTCTTACTAGTGACGTAGGGTTGGGAAAGGATGGGAATGCCCTTACTCACCTACACCTTGTCCATGGTGATAAGCCCACGCTTCTTACTAGTAGCATGGGGCAAGGTGTAGGGAGTCCTCTTGACAAATAAACATTGAAGGCAGTCAACAATCAAATTCAAATAAACCTTTGAAATTTTGAGTCAAAGACAAATGAATCAGATGTCCAAAATTCCAAGAGAATTCAAAGCCCTGAAACCCAGATTTTGTCTACCATGAGGCCATCTACGGATCTAAGTCTAGATAAACCACAAAGCAAGTTGCATCCCAAACTATGGAGTCACTCGAGTAGAGTAGGCTTGTAGCATCCTAATTTGGTTCCACCAAAGCTTTGTCTATCTCTCATCACTATCATTTCAACACATTTCATAACTTGTGCCCTTTCTAGCTCTCGGTGATGAGCCCTCGCATCTTACTAGTTGCGTGGAGTTAGGAGTGGGGCAAGTTTATCTGCTCATCATACCGGTTTATCATCACATTTTGTCAAAACAAATATGAAGTACCGAAAAATTGCTTATAAGAAGCTAGAGTTTGAAGTCACATTGTGCCTACATTATCATATATCAGCATCACGAAATACAAAAAGAAAGTAAACATTTGTATCATTTGTTCTCCATTGCATACATTCTGAGAAGCATATAAAAACAACATTATAATTTACATGCGTAATCGAATCATAAGAACATTAATACCAAGCATCTGATCCAAGAAAAGAATATATATATATATAAACAAACAAGTTTCATGTACAATGCCATCATGCGCCAAGCATGGTCAAAATGCTCAAAGAGCCCGGGAGATACAAAATACATCATGAAAATAGTCCAAGAGAGCCAAGTGGCTTCTCAACCCCTATGAGATCCCTCTGAGGGTGCACGCCCATGTCTAGGACTCGGCTATGCCGGCGCTCTGAATGCACAGAGGGCTCATGATCCCGAGGAGCAGCTATGGTCTCGCCATGAGAATGACTCCTCATCAGGCGCTCTGCTGTCCTGTACCCTACCACTGGTACGGAGGGTAGACACCATCCTGGCCACATGCCAGACAGGGGAAAAGACGTCGGTGTGCCTACCAGCTGCTAAAGGCTCCCCTGCATCCACGGATAGCTCTGCACGGGTCTTCTCCATAGGAATCATCAGGGTGTTCGGTGCATACCCGGTGAATCAGGTCTCGCCACTCATCGGCAGTCTCTGCAAGCAAAGGTGAAAAGCCAATTAGAAATGATCAAAAGATAAAAACAAATGTAAACAAAGGGAGAGAGAGAGCAATTAAGGCAATCCTAACTAGAAACAAACGTTAAAAAGAAAGGATGATAACTCACTCGGATCGCCGGGCCTCCAAGATGGATCTCTAGGATCGCACCACCGCCAGATGTCACCACCGGTGGTGTGCTCCTCCTATGGCCGGGGCAACATAGCATCCCGCTACAGACTCATCCTCTCCCAAGGCCCTGAGAGAGTGGCTCCTCTGAAACCAGAGTCACCCTCTCCGCACTCTGCTCCGCCCTCTCTGCCTGTAAAATATCCTGAGTGTCATGCCACTCAGGATCACTATCCTCCTCTCCACCTGACTCACTAGCCTCAGCCTCGGTCTCCTCCTCCATCTCTCCCCCTGTGAACTCCTCAGACTCGGAGTCTATGTCAATAGGGTTGTCATTGCTGCTGTGAGCGGGACCGGTGGAAATCTGAAGTAAGGGTGCCTGAGGAGCACCGGCTCTCCCTCGAGCTCGTACTACTCGCCTAGCTGCAATGGGGACTCAGGAGTAACAACTGTCCAACCCGGCCTCTAGGACCTCCCCTGGCCTCTCGAACTGATCTATATATTGGCACCATCGGGGAAGCATACCCACGTAAGGTAGGCCAAACTGTTGAGGCACTCGACCGAAGGGATGTATCTCCACCCTCCCTACCCTGTCAACAAGCTAGCCCTGTGGTGGAACAAGAAATCAAGGTAAGAGCCTCCTCGCCCCATAACCCTGCCATGGCCTGATACGGTGTGGCCTCCATGTCATCAGTGGTTAGGGAAGCAACTAGCTGGTGAGGTGCTCTGAGCACCGACATGTCTGTCCATCTGGCTGCCCTCACAGCTCTCCGGGATCTGCCACCTCTACACCTCTACCATAGGGGATGAAACGCTCATAGACCCAGCTCATAACTAGGGTCGGATGGCTCAATGACTGCCCCTGTAAATGGACCACCCTGTATAGATCATGATAGGTAGTCCCGAGTATGTCGGCTCCCCAGGTGTAAATCCGGCCATGTCCCTCAATCTATGTAATGATGGGGGACCAACAATAGAGTAGAGTGTCTCCTCCCTTGTCCCCGATCAATCTCGAGGCAAGGATCCCCATAATGGCCTGGCGAATCAAGGGGATAGGTAGGCTAGGAATAGATCGGACCCTCACCCCCTTCTTCGAACCAGTGGAGATAACTACATCTCCCATGTATGAGGCCCATTGTGCTATCTAGGCCCGTGAACCTGTTGTCTCAAGAGTAAGTCATCTCCCGATGATCGGGACCCCCAAGATATGGTAAACATCCTCCAAAGTAATGGTCCACTCACCTCGGACCCCTAGTAATCGGAAAGTGTTCCGATCAACATCCCAATATGAAAATAAGTCACAAAGTATGTGACTGGATGGTGCAACATGTGGAACCCGTGATATACGCAGTATACTAGCCCTCTGAAGAGTGTCCTGCTCATCCTGAGAAAGGGCATCTAATACTACTGGGAGCCAATCACACACTCTCTCTCTCTGGCTCCATCGAATATACTCCTCCCTCCTGCATACACCCAAAAACACACAAAACAGAACAAGTTAGCATCCAAATGACATTAGAAAAATCATAAAAACACATAAGAATGCTAAAAATGCCAAATTAACTTCAAAAAGGTGTTGTTTGTGCATTTTGTGAAGGACCGCCGCCCGAGAGCAGGCGGCGGTTCATAATCACCACCTTAAAGGTGATGGTCTTAGTAACCGCCACCCGAACAGGGCGTGGTTGTGTAACCGCCCCTGTTCAGGGTGGTGGTCATGTCCCGAAAACCCACATGGGTCATGTGCCCTAAAAAGGCCTAAAAACACTAAATAAAGACTATTTTGACTAAAACAAAGCCTACCCCAGAGCGCCCCCTAGATGAACCTATTAAAACTAACATTTTCAAAAATTATCCCCCCATGACAAAGTTTTCAACATTTTAATATTTTGGGGATAAAAACGGAAAATTGAGAAAAACTAACTTGTGATCTCGGGTCGGTGTTCTGCTCGTGGAGGCATGATCACGATCTCATCCCGGATGTTTTGACTATACTCTCGTGAGAAACCGTCACCGTGGGTCCCAGAGCTCAAAATCAACCAAATCAACACGCGTAAATGAATAGGAAAATGGGCCCACTTTTACATATATAACAACCTGACTTGTTTTGAATGCCCCTTTTGTGGGTTTGGAGCGCCGATGAGGTAAGTTCTTATCCCCGCACAAATGGTACGTCCTCATTTCATGATATTTTAGTATTTATTTTTCGATCTTTTGTCTATCTGCACTTGAGTTCTCTTTTCATTTTGTAGGTAGCGGGAATTTTGGATGGCGTCATTCGACACATGGACGTATCAGGTATGACTTCTAACTTCCCATTTCGGGACCGCCATACTTAGACCCACCATTTTATGCCTCTTCATGGCTAAAACGCTTCTCCGAGGGGGCAATATGTACGTACCCAAAATTGTAAGGTACTGCACCCATCGGAATAACATAACACGTGCCCCAATGATGATACAGGTCTCCTCGTAAGGTGTTCGAGATTTGGAAAAGCTCCCCAAGTATACATTAACATCCCGCATGCCCCGCTTAGCCCCTGCGTGCTTTGTTGTTCTCTTTTCCCCTCTTTTCTTTGCATTTTGTTCTTTAGTTATGAAACCACCACCCTGCCCAGGCGGTGGTCTCGTGACCGCCGCCCAGTCAGGCGGCGGTCCTGTAACCACCGCCCGCTCATGGCGGTGGTCCTTCACGTGTTTTCCAGAATGCTCTTTTAACATGACTCACGTAAATTTCAATGTTTACCAGCCTTTTTTCACCACCTTTGGCTTGCATTAATGATTCTGGTTCCCTGGAATAGTGTCTTGGCATTGTTTATGGTTTAAGAGATCAATTTGGTTTTTACCTTTGGGTAAATGAGATTCTATAAATAGTTGGCTTGTGCTCAAGCAAATGGCCCCTCAAATTTGCCTCTGAATTTCTCATTTCAATAGCTTAGCCTTTCAGTTTTGTTTAGGATTCATAGTTTCATTTCTTAGATGCATAGTTAGCATTGTTTAGCTGTCAGAAAGCCACATATTCTCCTTGTGCAAAGTGTTGTTGTCTTTTCATCCAAATCAATTGGAGTAGGATAGTTTCATCTCAATAGGAAGCCATTAAAGTTATAGGTTTTGTTCATCAAACAGGATATTTTCAGGTGTCTGGACATTTTATGTTGCATGACTCGCAATAAATCCCGCTAGGAATTACATAAGCCAAGCTCTATACTCTTGCGCTATCCCTCTCCTACTCGCATTGTATTGTATCGTCTCGCATCCTAAGCTACGCCTTTGTTCCAATATCTACTCTTGCTGCTGCTAGCATTACATGATTTTCTGGATCCACGTGAGCACGAAAGAATGAGGAGATCACACTGAGGGTACAAGGTCACACACCATAGGATTCGCCTATTCTCGCAGTAATCCAGTTCTAGCTTTCAAAGTTCTAGTTAAAAGCATATCAAATAGAGTAGCTAATCACTTCATTTCGGTTAAATTTTACTTTCGATATTACTAGGGAAGCTGTGGGGATTGATAGTTTTTGAGAAACTATGATTCACTCCTCACTTTTGAGGTAGGATCGAGAGTCTTTCAAATAGAGTAGATCAGTTATCAATTTATTTAGAATAGATCTAAAAACTACATAGACAAGTAGCTATACTCGGTTGCTTTGTTTGTTTTAAATGCATTATTAGTTTAGTTGTCAATTTTAGATATATTAGATAATTGCTCTTTAAATTCTGTTTAGTAGCTTATCAATAACTATCAGACTTAGAAATATACGTAAATATATCTTGCATGTTTAGTTTATTCTGTCATTAATTAGCTTTATATCATTTGCTTTTGTATGACAATCACGGGACCTAGAGAGCCCAGAGAATACGTATTCGAGCCAATCGTGCCTCAACCCAATCTTATTATGGAAATAACTGATATAGATCAGAACCTTAGAATCCAAGTCTTCGAACAACAACAGACTTACAACAGATCAGCTCACAGTTAAGCGGGTTAAATATAGAAGACGACCAAGCGCACACATTTTGGTCAAATCAGCCAAACTACAGATTACCCTAGATAAATATCCGCATGACTGTAGAAGGGCTTGAAAGAGAGAAAATGTTTGGTTGTGATCCTTTGGTCCCATAGCCAGATGCAGGAGACACTCTCACAGACATAGATACTAGCTTAAGGATTCAGGTTGCAAGAACGCCTATAAGATACTCAGAAAAGATTACACAACTGTTAATTCTGAACGTAGAGGCCGAAAAGGCATACGACTATTGGATACTAGGGATTAGGGACTGATTCCACACATGACCATAGTAGGTCCACAACAACCACGAATCTACGGTTGTGACCCACAAATCCCACAACCCAACGAGCCTACAGGTCAATCTAATGTTGACGCTGGCTTACGCACATCAATATTTAGATCCACTCCACTTCCACCTATCATCATCGCACAGTTATCCTTGTTAGACATAGCAGCTAACAAAGCTAAAGATTTCTAGACTAGACTAGAGAATCGACCATAGAATCCACTATATATCCATCATCCATCATATGACCCTATCTGGAGACATACATGAAACCATCCCAGGTCATTTTCCACGTATCCCACAACCTATAGATCGGATCATGCCAGAGCTCGATATTGATTGGAGCCTTCGAGCAGTCATCCTTTCCAACCGATCTATCATGCCAGTTCAGGTTAGGAGGGCCTTCTTTGCCTTAGATTCACAGATTCCATTAGTGCGTGTCAAAGATATAAGATTTCCTAACTAGTTTACCCATACCCTACGCATAATCCATGACTTGGTTTTTAGCTTCATATCTTATGTGGGTACTACCTTAATGAATATATATGTGGTATTATGAAATTTAGGGAGCTTTAGGTTCATTTTTCAAGTGTATGAAGTGAGTGCTCTAGTGAATTACCTTAGAAGTTCCAAGTTAGAAAATGAGGTAGTTTTTACTTGCTTATATGGGGTTCCATAAATGATTATCTAGAAAGGCTTCCCTAGATGAAGTATAAAAACCAAAAGATATTTATATTTGAAATTACACTTGGAAGAAATGTTAGTCCAAGAAATTACAGATGGGTTGGGACTAGATATAAATTCCCAACCTAAATGTATGGTATTGACCGGTAGTATGAAATGTGCTAAATGAAGTTTAGAGATGATAGAATGATGTTTCTCTATTGATTTTTTGCATTGTATACTCATGATGTATCAACATGTCAGTGTGTAAGGATAAAAAAGCTAAACAATGGACCTCAAAAAGTGCTAAGTGGGAATGGAGAAGTATTTATCATAACAAGAGTGTATAGTCAAATCAAGGGTTGTCAAAGTGTAAATTACCAAATTTGAGTGTCTATATTTACCCCCTTTAAGCATGAAATATAAAATTGCATGATTAAAGTAAAATTTTAGTTCCCACCTATTTTTATTCCCATTCTAGACTATGTTGACTCATTATAACTCTATATTATTTTGATTAGGACATGAACTATCATATATATATATATATTATTTTGATGATGATGTTGTTACATTACATGGATAATTATATGTTGATATTGGATGTTAACTCATTTCATGACATGGATTTACTGGGGTATATGATGCCAATATGTTTGATTATCTTATGGTATCGATGTGATGTTATGACTAGATTATGAGATCTCACATGATGGTATATATATGTTATAGATGCATTATCATGTTTTCCCTCTTGTTACATTGATGATTGATCATAGTTTGGTTATTCACTAGCTAGTTGTTGATCATGTATGGATTATCATTGAGATATTTTTATATTTTTTCATATTTGCTAGTTATTATTGGGTAGGTATAATGTTTGAATTGAGTGTTCATATGATAGGTTCAGCCACGTGAGAAATGTGGGACTCGAGGTGGGATGTCTCGAACCAACACAATGGGCCCTAAGGGCCAAATTTTCCTTCCTAGTTTATTTTTTTTTTTTGCAAAGTGGGTCACTTTAATTGACCATAGTGTTTCACCTAATTCTTAAATGCTTATTTGAATATTGATGAAATGGATAGGGTAATGGGTGTAGGAGGAATACTGTTGGAATCTTTGGTTGATGGGTTGTTACACACGTATGAATTCTGAATCCATAGCTGATCATGAGAGCTTCCTTTTGGCTAGGAGGAACTACCTGAAATGGAAAGCAAGACCACCTAGAAAGAGTTAAATAATATATGCAGTGGACTACCTAGCATGTGCTAGATCCGGGAAGTGTGATACTTCCTAGATGATTATCAATCCACTATTTAAAACAATTTAATGTTGGTAAAGAAGTAAATCCTATTGTAATTAAAATGATTTAGGTATCTCATTTAAAACACAATAAGAAAGATCTAATCTAACAAGCTAGGTTAAAATAAGATCTGAAGGTCAAGTAGCTCGGCCCGGGTCTCTGCGCGAGTTTGACAGAGGTCTTGGCGAAAGTGTGAGTGAGTAAAAGTGATGTGGGAATAGGTAGGTAGGTCACTGTTATGGGTTGTATTGGTAAATATAGAGACCAATTCTGGTTAAGGGTGACCGATGCTGGTTGAGGAGAATCGGTCTTGGTTATCTTTGTGGGAAAACTGGGAATACCATAGAATGAGCTCTGGATTTCACTTATGATTACACAAAGGACTTGGTTAGCGAAATGAGGTATTGGGCTATTTTGATGGGATTTGGTGAGGTTTTAATGGGTATATGGAGGGGTGAGTATTAAAGGAGGTTAATGGGTGGCTAGGAGAACAAAGGATAAAAATACAATGATGAAATGAATGAACCAGAGGAGTAAAATGTTCTACTTACTTGGAATCTAGTTTTGGATGTCTATGAGTGAGGAATGAAGGTGCTAGTAAGAGGTTGAATGTTGTGGAGGATCACCAAATGTTGGGGAGCTCTTGCATGGGCTGCATGTGCTCTCTTTCTTACCTGATTGGATCAAATTTATGTTGGAGTGAGTGTTGGATGGTTGTTGGGTGAATGTTGGATGCCTGTGTAAGAGAAAATGCTTGATCTCCTTCTTTGCATGCATGTTCTCATTGAAACTTGTTCTCAAAAGATATGATATCTCTTAAGAATGTGCCAATGTTTGCCAACCTTGAAAATAAGGTTATTTTGGGGATTAAAAGGTGACCGACGATGGTTTTGGCTTAAGCGGAAGTGGTTAAGGGTAATTGGTGTCGGTTAGGGTGGGATTTCTTAGGTTTACTAAACTAGGAAGATCCCCTTGATTTTTTGGGATCTTGTGTCGTTAACCCACGGATTAGGATGGAAGCTTCTTGTAAGCATGTGGGAATGTGGTTAGAGGGAATGTAGGCATTGATTTTTAGGGTTTGGGTAAGACTTAGTTAGTTATGGAAGCTTACTAAGAATAGGTCTTAAGGTGAGGTGGCTTGATGAGGTGTTTAGGTGAGGTGGATGTGTGGGCATTATCTAAATTAAGATATTTAAATAATAAATATGGTGAGGATAATGAATTAATTAAATTAAATTAATATTAGTGGGGTGAATGGGGCCATGGTTAAGTGAATTTGATGAAGGTATTTATTTTTCGAGGGACCAAAGGGGAGTGTGACCTAATTTTAGTGTCTACATTTTGCCCCTTTTTATTGCGTAGCTTGTATTGATAAACGATGATGACAAAATGTGTGGGTGAAGGTGATCCCCCTCAAACCAGGAACTGACAAGGCAAAAGGAAGAAGCGGTGAGTGGTTTGATAAAAGGTGAATGTGATGAAGAGGAAGGTGGGTAATAGGGGAAAAGGAAGCAAGGTCTACTCGGGTAATCTAGGTAATGGGTTAGGGTCAAAGGTAGTAATAGTCAAACACACACACACACACACATATAAACTGCAGCACAAAACTAGGTTGAAGAGTAGGAAAACTCTACATTGTCAAAGGTCGATAGGTTTATCCAAATGAGGTTGAAGTGATTCTAGTATTAAAGGTATAGGATATGGTTAGGAAACATGATGTAGGTTAGGTGCAGGAACGTTTAGGTATGTTTTGGTACACCAAAGGTAGGGTTAGGATAAATGGTCACGACAAGAGGCAAGGTAAGGTCATTAGGTCAATCAACACATGTAACAGTGTTGTAAGGTATAGCGAACACATGAGGTCAAAGGTCACTAGCGATGGTCCAGGTCTAAATATCTAGGTCACGACATGGGTAAGGCCGAGGTATGGGTAAAATAATGAGTCCCTAAAGGAGGACAAAGGTAGGTAGTAAATGATGAGGTTAGGAGGGTGAGGTAAATGGTTTGGGTAAAGGTGGGGTGGGGTAAATGATCAGGGTAAAGGTTAGGTGTGGAAAAAAAAGAGTGATGGGCAGGGTAATAGGGTAAAATTTAGGGCAATGTGTAAGAGAGGGTGACCAATTCTGGTGGGGTAACCAATTCCAGATAGGTTAACCGGTCATGGTAAGGTAGGGCATGCGACGGGGTGGTGAAGTAAAACCGCATCGTTAGGTCGTTTATTATAAAAACAAAAAAATCATGTTTTTTGTTATTCATTTGTCATTTAGTGAATTGAGAAAATGACAAAAGAGAGAGAAAAAAGGGAAAATTTTCGAATGGAATAGAGTGGGAGTTGGTGATCTAAGTGGGTGATTAGTTGTTGAGAGGCAGGTCCATAGGATCGGTGGGCGTGATTCGATTGGTTGGAGATGCGGGTAGAGATTTTGTGATGGTAGAGGCCGAGAGAGGGATCGGGCGGGCCACCGGTGCAGTGGCTAGACGTGCCACCATGATGATGGCAAAGCATGATGAGGTAAGTGTCCAACTCTTGTTGTATTTTGTTAGATAGATTAGGTGATTTATAAATTGGGTTTTTGGTTTTTTTTATGGGTGGGGGAAAATAAAATTGGGAAGATGGGAGGGTAATTTAGGTGAATAGGAGGGGGAGAGAGATAAGTGGGAGAAGAGGGGAAGGAATGAGGTGTAGGGGGAGGTGTAGGTGATTTTAGGTGGGAGAAGTGTCAGGGTAGGAAGTTTTTGAGAATGGAGGGTTTTGGGGTCACGGGTTTTCACCGCGATAGTGACCGGCGTTGGTCAGTTAAACTAACATCGGTATTATTGAACCAAAGATCGGTCACGAAACAAGTGACCGATGCCGGTTTAGGAGTGACCAGGTCGAGTTAGAGAGAACCGGCACCGCTCGGGTTTTGGAGAGTAAGTAGCCAAAAGTGATGTAGGTTGGGTGGTTAAGATGGGTAGGGTTAAAATAGGGTGTGGGAAAATGATAGTGGGTGAGTATGGGTGTGATAAATGTAGATTAATGTGTTGTTTGTATTGGATGTAGGGGAGAGATCAGCTACATATGTGAGATAGGGTTCCACCCCTACTAATGATAGTTCATGGTGTAGAAACCCCTAAGGATCTGCAGCATGTGGAGGTTGTGGGTCCGAGTGAGGTTTGACACTATCGGCATGCGGTCCGATAGTGGAGTCTCGATGGTCACTCTCATCGATAGATGGGATTCGTAACCAACACATTCCACCTACCAACAGGTGAGATTACAGTCACCCTAGAGGACATGTTTAGGATTTTGCGGCTACCTATATTGGGTACACAGGTCTATTTAATCTCCTCTGAGGCCTTGAAGGAGTTGATGCTGATGGTGTTTAGAGAGGAGATGACCGAGTTGACCTTCCATAGTGTCAGTTTGCACTATGGAGAGATGTACCTAGCCCATCTGGAGGAGACGAGGCTAGTAGTTCTATTGATGGAGGTAGTGTGCTGCTTTGCACTACCAGATGTAGAGGGTGGGTGGTTTCCTTGATCTTTGATGGGGGTATTACACAACATGATGATAGACCAGACCCACTTTGCAGCCTATACGAGGAGTTATGGGCATATGGGTGGTTACAGGTTTAGCTTGTGTTATACCTTTTTACTTCATTGTTGGGATTATGAGCACATAGTTTGTGTGTGGCCAGTAGGGATGCCCCAAGCAGATGCATTTCCACCGAGATTGGTGTGGGTGGGGTATAGGTGATGGGTGCCTACTATTAGAGAGCAGAGATCGAGAGATCCATCCATGATGTGGCCTATTTATAGCATTTATTGGAGGGGTTATCTCGGAGTGGACATCATATGGAGGATGTATGTGGACTTCCCATCATATAGGCATATACATGATGAGATAGCTAAGTTTTAGCTGCGAGAAGGATACAGTGGTCGTTGTCTTTGAGGAGCACGAGATGATCCCGATTGACAGAGTTAGGTGGTAGTTTAGGATTCTATAGGACATACCTCCACCTTTCCTATAGTACTGAGGAGATACAACGTGGAGAGGATCTTACCTCTACCATAGATGACAAAATGCACAAGGTAGGAGGAGTAGGCATTGGACCAGAGGATTGATGATGTCGGGGTCACAGACAAATATAGAAAGTGGTGGGTGGATCATTTATAAGCCATACCACCTAGGCTAGGGAAGCCGAATCTAGCCACCATCACGGTGCAGAGGGACACCCTACAGGGGTAAGTGGCAATGTTGATTACCCAGTTGGGTATGGTGCAGACACAACTTGCTAGCTCAGAGGTGGAGGTAGTAGAGTTACATGTACAGGTGGCTAGTCTTCAGGCCTAGATGGTCAGGGGTGGGGATGGAGACGGAGATGGGGATGATGGTTAGGTGGCTACCTTACAAGTATAGGTGACAGGGTTATAGGGCTAGTTGGCCATAGCTCAGGCATAGATTGGGGCCTTACATGCCTAGATATAGGCACATGGGAGTAGAGGGCACCACCATAGGCACCGGGACAAGGTCCTAGTTCACAAGTAGGAGCGGGACAAGGTCTCGCAGGATAGGTACAGGGGCTGAGGCCTATGGGGCTACCATAGACCATGCCTATATCCAAGTTATGGGATGCCCTAGGTGAGGCTAGATACTACTAAGATCAGTTGATGGCAACCAAGATAGAATTTTTATCCTATGGAGAGTACCGAGCACAATAGGCCTTGAGTGAGAGGACTAAATATCACACTCATAATGTAGAGAGCACAGGGGGATATTGAGCTCTGAGGCCAGATCATGGAGAGGCCACCAGCTCACGAAGACCAAATCCGGTGAGGTGCCAGTAGGGACCTAGCCACCACCTATGATGGGTGGGGAGATGTTAGTAGGTCGCCAAACAGGGGCCGAGGAGGCAAAGGGTACAGGTGATACAGATATGGAGGATATCCGCTGAGATGCCTAATATATGGCTCCTAATTTTTGATGTATTGTAGTCATTTTTTGATATATACCGGCCTGCGTGCTGAAGATAGTGAGGATGTATGAGATTTTTTATATATTTTGAGCATATATCGCCTACTCGTTGAAGAGATTTTGTATTGGTTTATTATTTTATTGTATATGAGACCAACCTATGTGCTAATGACATTTTGTATCGAGTATCGGCTTGTGTGCCGATGATTTGTTTGAGATAGACATGATGGGATATCCGTGTACATTTTATTGAAACACATTTATTTATATGATGAGATGGATGAGATTCTTGATTTTTTGGTGTTTTGAGGAGACTCTTGATTTTTTGTTGTGATATGGATGGAAATTAGGTGAGTTAGGCATGATGGAGTCAGGTTTGGTTAGGCATGGCTCGAGTCAGGTCATATGCATAGATCAAGTCAGGTTTGGCTAGGCATGGATTGAGTCATGTTGGTTTAGGAATGGATCGAGTCAAGTTGGTTTAGGCATGGATCAAGTTAGGTTCGTTTAGATATGGATTGAGTTAGGTCTGTTTAGGCATGGTTGAGTCGGAGTTTGTTTAGGCATGATTGATTCGGGTATGTTTAGGCATGGTTGAGTTAGGTTGGTTTAGGCATGGATCAAATCAGGTTTGTTTAGGCATAGATTGAGTCATATCTGTTTAGGCATGGTTGAGTCAGGTTTGTTTAGGCATGGTTGAGTCAGGTTGGTTTAGGCATGGTTGTGTTTAAATTAGTTGAAGTTGTGATTCATTATTTTGTGCAATGAATGATGATATGGGTCATATTTTAAGCTATGTTATAATATACGCATGATCTTTGGGAGAGAAATGGTAGTCATAATAAATGTATGTTGTGATGATGATAAAAATGTGAAGCAACTTGTTATGTATGTGGTTTAATTTCCAATTTTGGATATAAAAGGGAAACTAAGTGGGGTAGGATGTAATGTTAGGAAGATTAAAGATGAATTATTTAGGGTAGAGAGTGGCTGAGATAACCTCCAAGGGCCCCATGCCCTCAGAGTGTTGCATACATAGTCCTAGTGAAAAGGGACCTCAGGCCAATGTAGTTCTCCCATAAGCTAGGGAAGAATATGAGGAGGTACAAAAATGAGTTGGTAGGTTTTAGGCATAATGGGTTTAGGTATGTTAGGTGTGAGTGGGTTATAGGCAAATTGGTATAGGTGATTTCGATTGTGGCAAAAGAAAAAGATTACCCCAAAGGTAAGCATCAAGGACAAAGTCCTATATAAGGTAATCAAGACATAAATAAAGAAAACTAAAAGATAAGAAGGGGAAATAAAGCCACCTGATTGGTTAGGATCATACCGAGTAGATCATACCTTAGAGGAGGTAATGAACGTAAGACCCTAAAGACATTGCATGATTGATTGTTCTAAGGTGAAAAGTAGTCACATGATCACCAAATGTCTTGGTTTCCAAGAGGTCCCTTGAGGTGGTAGGAAATGGGAGTGGGAATGGTGAGAAGTGTGAAAGGTGGTTAATTTTTTATATGGTATAAGGTATCATGCTCTTTGGGCAAGAGATCCAAGGTTACAATGGGCAAGTTTGTGACTAAAAGAGTTTGTTGTTTTGACTTGTATTTGAGATAGACTGATCGATGCGGGAATTCTATATGGGAATGAGGAAATGAACTCCTTGAGGTCTTCGTGAAGTTGATCGATGTGGGAAGCTTCAAATTCTCTCACTCTTTTTTGTTTTTTTAGAGAGCTTTACATAGTTTTCCTTTGAGGGAACAGTCTATCTTTTCCAAGAGGAAGATGCCATTTTGAGGGAGTCATCTTTTTATTAGAAGTTTGACTCAAGGAGTTGGATCCCATGTGAGGGCTTTGAAGTCATGGACAAGACCAAGGTAAAGAATAGGATTCTTATTCAGATAGCAGGGTGAAACGACCGTGGGATCTCATCTATAGGTAGATGAAAAGTATCCATGAGAATCATGCTATGTGTATTGTCGTGGTACACATATTCAAGAGAAGATAACAAGTGACGGGTGCTCACATGATTCTTGTTTAATCATTGGTGAGGTGTATGAAGTGGATAGTGCTCAAGGGATGAGCATGGAAAGAGGAAAAAGGTGAGGTAGGACTATAGGTCAATAGTAGAATGGTCAAAGATGCAAGGCATTAAGGGGCTCAGGTTCAGGTTTACCATCAAGTGAAGCTAAACGATAGGCACCTGATCCATAAGTATGGGTCATGATGTATGGTCCAAGCCAATTAGGAGCAAATTCACCCTGTTTAATTTTTTCTACTTTGGTTACATGTTGATTTTATTTCAGAACAAGGTCACCGACTTGGAAGGTTCATTCATGGACACGTTTTTCGTAGGAACATTTGATACATTTTTGGTAAACTTGAAGGTGGTCAAGAGTGTTAAGATGGCATTCGTCTAATAACTCAAGTTATGCTAAATGGTCCTAATGAAATTCATCATAATTGAGCATGTCATGGAGAGAAATGTAGAGTGAGGGAATCGGACTTCACGAGGTAGAAATGCCTCGGTGCACCGTAGAGTAGAGAAAATGGCGTGGTAGTAGTGGAAGTGCAGATACTAGTGCGGTATGCCCATAGGGAAAAAGGAATTTGCATATGCTAGTCCTTCCTAGTATTGTTAACCACTTTCATGAGAAATTTATTTAAGGTTTTGTTAGTGGATTCGGCTTAGCTATTGGTCTGTGGGTAATAAGGTGATGAGAAACTTAACTGAATGCCGAAGGCATCACAAAGTTTTTGTAATGTTTTGTTTTTGAATTATTTTCCATTATCAGTGATGAGACAATGAGGAACACCAAAGCTAAAAATGATGTGATGATTGATGAACTCACATATTTTCTCAGCTTTTGTGGAGATGAGTGGCATAACCTCCACCCATTTTTTGTATTATTTGGTAGCGGTGATGATCCATTGATGTTGTTGGGAAGAATGGGGGTTAATCTCTCCAACAAGATCCAAACCCCTTTGAGAAGGGCCAAAGGTCACGAGTGACCTATAAGGCATGACTGGGTGTCTCATGAAGGTTGGCATGTTATTGGAATTTTAAACAACATTTGACGTAGTCACAACAATCATGGTTAAGGGTCGGCCAAGTAATATCCGAGGCAAAGAATATGTTTAGCAACAAAGCAAGGCCACTCGAAGTGACCTACACATATGCTATAATGAACCTCCTTAATGGTAAAAGGAATTTCAGAATTCGTGAGGCACCATAAGAGAATACCATCAAAGCCATGCATATAGAGGAGGACCCCATGATGACGTAATGAGAGACCTTTTTAAGGAAGGCACATTGTCCATTACAAGTGAGATAAGGAGGTAAGATAGAGAGAGAAAGGTAGTTGAAGTATTGTTTACACCAAAGGTCACTCGATTAGGGGCAAGTGGTTACGATAGATTAAACTTCATGAGGTAAATAAGAAGGTGATTAGAGTCATTATATAGTGAAAAATATTTTAGAATCGGCGGACGAAGCGAGTATTTGAGAAGCCAAGCGAGGCCATAGTATCTACAAATTTATTAGTTGAACGGGGACGGTTTGAAGGGTGTAATGGTCAAAGGTGGTAAAAATATGTCTACATGATGCTTATACCTTTAAAGTATCTCATTATGAAATTGGTATATACCATTGAATTGGTTTATAACCAATTGAGAGTCACTAAAGATGTTGATTGATTTGACATCTAGGGCGTAGGTAGCTTGGAGACCTAATACGAGCGCTTCGTATTTGGTAATATTGTTTGTACAATCAAAATCTAGTTTGAAAGACAAAGGCATGGGTTCACCATCAAGTAGAATGAGGATAACACTAGCCCCACCCCTATGCTAACACTTGGAACCATCGAAGAAGAGTGTCATTTGATAAGTGGGTTCGTCTAAGGAAAGGGTAGTAATTGACTCATTTGGAAAGTCAAAATTAGAGGGTTGATCCCCAGAAATAGGTGCGTTAGCCAATTAATCAGTGATAGGTTGGCCCTTGATGGAATTTTGATGAATGAATTCAAGGTTGAGGTCAGCTAAGAGTATAAGCCATTGTGTGGCACGCTGATTTTGATAAGGTTTGGCATACATGAAGTGTAGGGGGTCAATGTTTGTTACAACATAGGTTTTTTGGTTGAGTAGGTAATGGCAGAGTTTTATGGAAATGAAAACTAAGACTAAGAATTTTTTTTTGGGGTGGGTGTATCAGGTTTCGTAATCCAAAAGAGTACGGCTTATGTAATAAACCACCTGTTCCTATGTTGTTCATCGTGATGAGTGAGCATGGATCCCAAGGAGTGATCAGTAGCTAAGATATATAGGTAAAAAGGTTTATCGTATTTATGTGGAATGAGTACGGGTGGTTGGAGAAGGTATTTTTTAAGGCCTCAAAAGCTTTGTTGCAGTCATCATCCCATTTAAAGGAGTTATCCTTCTTGAGTAGATGATGAAATGGTTGACACCGATCAGATAATTGTGAAATGAAACGAAAAATAGACTGCAACTTACCTTGCAAGCTACAAAGTTTTCTAAGGTTAGTGGGTAGAGGCATTTCTAGAATGGCCTTAAATTTAGTAGGGTCAACTTCTATACCATGTAGGGAAATGATAAAGCCCATGATTTTTCCTAAGAGGAATGCAAAGACGCACTTCTTAGGTTGAAGGTGAACACAATATTTAATGAGGTGGTCAAAAATGGTTTTTAGGATGGCAAGGTGCTTGGAGCGGCATTTAGATTTGGCTAGGAGATCATCCATGTAATCTTCCAATATACGATGCATGATGTCATGGAAGATGTAAGTCATAGTCCGCTTATATGTGGCACCAAAATTTTTAAGGCCGAAGGCATGACTTGATAGCGAAGGTCCACCAAGGGGTTATGAACGTAGTTTTGTGTTGATTTTCTAGGGCAAGAAATATTTGGTTATAACAAGCCATCCATGAGTGATAACATCTCGTGACCAACGGTAAGGTCAACCAGTTGATCAATACTTGGGTAAGGGTAAGTCATCTTTTGGGTAGGATAAGTTGAGGTCATGAAAATTCATGCAAATATGAAGTCCCCTATCACTTTAGTGACAGGGAAAATGTTAGAAATCTAACGAGTATAATCAATGGGTAATATAAAGCGAAACAGAAAGAAGGTGTTGAAGTTCTTATTTGACAAGAAGGGTAATGCGAGGTGCATTTTCCTCGATTTTTTTGGTGGGTTTGACATTGGGAATGGTTATGATACTATGGACCACTATGGTGGGGTCAATCTGGGCATGTCTACATAAGACCAAGAGAAAGCGTTGTTATGATCTTTGAGAAAAGAAGTGATGGCCTCCTATTCAACAACATCTAAAGATTGACCGATCTTTAGGATGTGTGGGTCATCCTGAGTATGAATGTTAATCTTGATAGTCAATTCATTCAACATGGTTTGCATCTTAGAGGGTAATGACTGTTGAATATATGAGTCCTCTGCACCAAGGCAGGTGAGTATAGATTCATCATCCTGACATTGAACGACGTTAATTAAAGGAGTATCATCATTAATCATTTCAAGATATAGGAAGGGAAGAGAGGAAGGGGCCTCGCCCTCGCATTGATAAGTCAAAGGCCCTAAGGAAATGGTGCTTATGAAAAAAAAGTTAGGAGGGATAGATTCTAGATCCATCAACTCTGTCGGTGATGGTGGCGATGAAGGTGGAGTGGGTGAAGAAGGTGGAGAAGGGTTGATGTCCTTGATGAGTTCAATGCGGGCCTATTTGGTAGGTGGTTCAGGAAAGCTGATACCACTATGGTCATTATGTTTGTGCGGGTGGTACATGGAATGACAGTATGGCAACCTTTCTCGTAAAATCCAAAACCAAAACCCTTCCACACACATCGGTGCAAGAAGGTGTGGGAAAAATGATGATTGGTGAGAGACTAGAAGTCAGCGGAAAATGGGCGGGTTTGTGATGGTGGTTCAGGTGTGTAAATGGTAGTATCAAGTCCCCCATAGGTGAGACTGGTACGGAGATGAGGAGGACCATAAAAGAGGCATTATCCTATGTAGTGATCATAGCGAGGGTGTTGGTGAAGGCTTCCATACTCTTGTGGAGTAAGGAATGTGTTAACACTGTATAGGCAATACTCTCCTAGAGTGAGGCATTGAAAAATGCCTTCCAAGGGATCGGTGGTTGGTATGTGGGTAGCTAGAATATATGATGTGTCGAGGTCAATGAGGAGGTGGAGTTAATGGATTGGGAGGTTGATGGGCTAGTCATGGAGGTTACGGTGGCGATAGGAATGGAGGAGACATGTACGGTTGAGGTAGCGACTATACCGGTAAGCGGAGGTGTGGGTGAAGCGGTGTTGGTCGCGGAGGTAGATGCCTTAATGGGTATGAGCATGTCATTGGGTTGGTAGAGCATGTTACATGTTTTAAAAGGTGATGGATCAGCTGGAATGGTATAGGTGTGTTCTTCATGTTCAAAATTTACACAGTGATGCAATGTGGAAGGAACATAACCCATGACACGAATCCGAGTGCCAAGTAATAGGTTATATTGAAATTCCCCCTCCAAAACGTAGAATAACTCTGGAGCAGTGCGGGGCCCACGTGAATGTGGATGATGACGGTGTCTAGTGTAGAGGTGATAACATCATTGAAAGAACTCAACAATTAAAGATGTTTATGCATGTAATTTTCAGGTATGCGCATTTGAGTGAATGCATGGGATGAAATGATATTAATGCTATCACCCCCATTGATCATTACATGTCGTACATGTATATCATCAATGTAGACAAAGATGAATGGAGTGCAGGTCATCTCGTTTGATGTGGTGTGATTTCTTCCTCTGAGAAGCTAAGGGAGGTTATTTGGTGAGTAGGGTGAGGTGTGGATAAAGGTGGCAATTTGGTGAGAGAGGCTACATGATGGGGTGTGATAATGGAGGCTATGGGTGTAGGGTCATTGGGTAAAACCTCAATAGATTGAAGAACCTCCATGAGAGCTTGACGATGGGATTCTGAGGTTTGGATGAGGTCATATAGGGACATTTTGAGGGGATATTAGTGTAATTGTTTGAGCATGGTGCGATGTGTGACCCCATTAGAAATAGGGTATGTGGGGCCACAGATAGTAATTTTAGGTGTAGGTGTAGATGGTATGTTGGGTATAGGATTGGTTGGCAAGTCGGTTGCCTTTTCTTTGCCTTTGTCCCTCTAAGCATGCGTAGTGACATGTATCATGTTGATTTGAGGGGAGTTGGTGAATGGAGAAGGTGTAGGATGAGTGGTATAATGACATGATGGGCAAAAACCTACGGGAGGAGAAAAACCTTGTGAGGTGAGTTGAGCGTAATGACATTTGGGTGATGGTGTAGCAAGTTCTCTAATGCAAACAATATTAATTTTTAATATTTGGGGTGGTTCTAGGAGATGTGGTGGTGGAGGTCATGGTTATTGAGTGGATAGTGTGGGAATGGGTGTTGGTGAAGTAGGGTCTTCATTAAGAAGGTCATCATCGTCAAAGTCTACTTTCGGAGGACACAACTGGATAAGGACGGTTTTCAAAGCCTTGTAGTTCTCCACATCGTACCCTATCACACAATGGTAGGTGAAAATTTTAGTGTCATCAAACCATTTTGGCTTGGGTTTGAGGGGGTCATAAGATCGAGTGGTAGTAACATTATGATAGAAGTCTCAAGGAGGTTGGTTAAGATTTTGGCATAGGACCCTGCTAGTGGGTGTAATCGAAAGTAAAAGTGGGTTTAGGTGTAGGTACAACTGATTGTTGGGGAATTATCCTTACAAGAGAGGGAGTAGGTTGAGCTATGGTTTTGGGTCTGGAGTGGCCTTGGGTTTTGGTCGTATTTTCTTAGGTAAGTGTATGGTAGATGAACGAGGAGGGTGTGTGGTTATTTTGACTACCTTATTAGAGGGTAGGGAATTTTGTCTTTGGGTTGCACCTTCTTGGGTAAAGGTGATGTGGGTGTATGAGACCTAGAAGTAAAAGAAGATGGGGAAGAGGGTGAGTTACCCATGGGGATAACATAGGTGTTGTGAAGTTAGATGATGTGGATCATGCGGGAGTTGTGAGGGACAAAGATAGAAGTGTAGTGGGTAGTGAAGAAGTTGCTAACGGTATTGGAGGTATGTGTGGTAAAGATGCTGCACGTGTGGGTGTAAGCCATGTCGGGCGCTAAGGTATGTTAGAGGTTTGAGATGAAGGAGTGGGCTGTTGTGTGTTTAGTTTATTGGCGGGTGGAGGTTTCTTGACCATGTTGGGGGTTGAGGTCCTAAAATGATGAAAAGGGTGAAGGTGATGCAGGTGTGATTAGTGCAGCCGAAGAGTGAGTTCTATGAGTTTGATTCTTTGTTTGGGTGATGAGTGGGTTTGGTGTTGACTTTGGAGGATGTAGCTAAATCCAGTTTGATAGGTGGATGAGTAAGGCTAGTGGTTAGGGTGACCCCTAAGGTAGTAATAGGTTTAGTTGAGGAAGATGTTGTAGGTGTGGGCTTGGATTTAGATGTATGTTGGGTTATGGGTAAGGGTGTGTGTTGAGCTATGATGGGTGTCATGGGAGAAGTTTTGGGAAAGGTGATTGCATTTGGTTTGATTGGTCGAAATATTTTTGGGTAGATAGTGGAAGTATCAAAGCAAATGACATCTGCATCTGTGTTGAGACCGGAAGCAGAAGACGCCCCCACAATAAGGCTCTGTCCACATAATCTAAGTGATTGACCAAGCATGAGAACGGCACATCTGTAGGTGGCATTGATGAGGACCTAATAGCAATTCCTGTAAAATGTGTCTTAGAGATGGGGAATTGGCTAGCTTCAGCTTCCGTGGGTAAGAGAGCTGAAAGTAGGTCTGTAGGATCTTGGGTAGCTAATGGAGAATGCTCGCCTAGAGGAAAAGGTATCTCTACTAGATCCTTGATAGGTGGAGGAGAAAATGGGTGCTCCTCTATAGGTGGAGGAGATGATGGGTGCTCCTTTGTAGGTGGAGGAGATGATAGGTGCTCCTCTATGGGTGGAGGAGATAAACAAGTATCCTCCATGGACTAAAGAAGTAATGTGGGTGATGGTTCCCTTGGTGGAGAAGCCAAAGGTGAAATGGTCTCAATGTTAGAGGAAGGCTCCTCCACAGGTGAGGAAGGAGGTGAAAGGTGTTCCTTTGTGGGTGGAGGAATAGGTGAGGTAGGTTCTAATGCAGATGAAGGACTTCGGGCTAGAATTTCTTCTATGGATGGAATATGAGGTAATTGGGAAGCAATGGGTGCGTCGCTGAAAATAGCGTGGACCTCACGGGTATGGCTATCATGAGTTGAGGTCTCATGAGTATGACTATCATGAGTTTGATCATATGAAGGGGCATGATTGGGGAAGGGTTTCTTGAATATGTGTAAGTTTTGATTGGTAGGTGTGTTAGGATTATCCATGGTTAACTCACCTTTCTCGATCATTTCTTGGACAATGTTTTTGAAAGTGATGCAATTTGTTTGACCTGTGACCCTTTACTCGATGATAGTTATAGAAGTCATGTTCTTTTACCATGCGGGTGTGGGGTGAGAAGGGTAACAACCAAAGTGTGTGGTTTTATAGGTGGAAGGGTGATGGCCTTAGCTTTAATGATATTTTCTAAGACGGAAGAGTAAGGCTCCCCAATTGGGGTGTATTTATATTTTCTCTTACGAATTGAAAAGTCCGGATGGGTGAGAGATTAGATGATGGAATAGCTTGATTTGATGGATGAGCTAGGCCAGCCTTGAGTACCACTAGGCCACTGTCAAGTGCCCTTGGCCTTTGAATAATTGTTCTACAGTTTGGAAAAAGAATAGGTATCATTCGACTTGAATGCCAAATTCTTATTGTGTAATTAGATTTTCTTCTCTTCAATGGCCCGAATCTCTAGCTTTCATGCCATGGTGAATGCTTCATCGAAGGTTTGGAAAGTTTGGACCTGCAGGGTCAGCGAGATATGTCTAGCACAAGCCCGCATGAAGAGCTTGATGAGTTTATTTTTGGTAGTTGGAAGGTGAGCTGATTGATCAAGCTATTCCAATGAGAAACAAAATCTGTGATAGATTCATCATCATATTGACATGTGGAGTATAGCTCAGTCATGGTAACCTTCTTGACAATATTGATGGAGAAGTGATCCAAGAAGGCTTGGGCTACCTGATTAAATGAAAATATAGAGTGTCTAGGTAACCCACTATACCAATCTAATGCAGGTCTAGTCAGAGACATGGGAAAGGTCCTTAAGAGAAAAGCATCATCATGGGCGATTAAGTAGCACCCGTGTTTGAAAGACTGCAAATGTTGTTGTGGGTCTTCCTTGTTATTGAAACGGTTGAATTTAGGCATTTCCCAATGCATGGGGTATGGACGAATAGGAATGGATGGGTGGATAGGCTCATTACAAATCTCGTCATAGGTGAGAGTATTGCGGGAGCCAGAAACTGATGCCTCCAATGTCTGCATCTTGTCCATCATTAATTTTATTAGGTTGATGGTAGGTTGCGATGGTTGGGTGCCTCTGTAGCATAAGATGGTTGGTGTTGGGAATGTAACAAGGGTGGTAATCCAAAGTATATGGTGCTGCTATGTAGGTAGATTGAGAAAGAGGTAGTAATAGGGGTACGTACCAAAGTGAATAATAGATGAAACAAGATGCTGCTTGGTAGTACGTATATGGAGGTGGAAGGGTCATGGTAACCCTAGTGGGTATAGGACCTAGCAGGTGCAATGGATGTAGTAGACGTGGAAGTCATAGCGGGTATAGGACCTAGCTATGAAATGACTGGGGGTAAGGTAGAGACAGGCAACATGAAGCCATATGGGGCTGACGCAGGAGTGGGAATGAGAGTCGGGGGATAGATACGGACATGCCGTATATCAATTGACTCGAGGCATCTTGAGTGGATGAGTGAGAAAGATAAAACTGTAAGGTGACAGGGTTTTGGTCAAGAAGTCATGTGAACTCCTCATCTCTGGTAGCGATAGTGATAGGTTGGATAGGATCCATAGCGGGTGATAAAATGGAAGGTGGCGAAGGGTTAGGTGGGAGTAGTTGACAACTGGCATGGAATACGAGGGTGCTAGCTTGTTGATGTGTCAATACCATGTGAACAAGTACTTGATCAGTTGGGTTGCTCTTCGCAAAGGACACAGAAAAACAATAGGAATATGAAGAATAGGTGGTAATAAGTGGATTAGGTACCAAATGTTAGCTGGAAAGTGACACAGGATAACCAATGCTAGTTAAGGTAAACCGATGCGGTCCACAAGTAACGTGGCGGTCACTATGGAAAGTGGACAGTTGGTCAAAAACAAGGTATAAGGCCAAATCTGATAGGTATGCCAAATACTGATGAGATTTACCAGGTCAATGGGAATGATGAGAGTGAAAGGGACTTGAAATAGTTGAAGAAGGTGAATAGGTGTCCTTTGGGTAGGTTAACCAAAAAGAAAGTTAAGCGGCGCGATTGGGTATAACCGATGACGGTCGTGGGGTAACCAACGACGGTCACTAGATCGACATCGGTTCTTATGAAATTGAAATAGTGATGAAAGAAAAGTGGTTGTGAATTAAAATTTGATGTGGAATTAGACCCGACTCGAGAATGATGAGAATATAGTCTAGGCACACTCAGATGAAACTAGAATACACCAATTTTGATGAGGAGCATGTAAAGAGAAAAAGGAAAAAAATGAAGAATGTGACCTCTCACCTCAAAATGCAAGCCAAGTAGAAACACTAAAAAATGTGATCCTAAGAGTGCCCTTTCTATTATGTTTGTTTAGCTTATGCTATTTAAGGATTGACACATGAACTATAAAATAGAGTTTTTGGTGAGGATGGCTTCCTACGAAAAAGGAGATCTAAAAGGTGAGGTTTTAGGTATGTTATGGTGGGGGTAGGCCTCACTCTGAAGTATGACTCGATAGAGTAGCAAGTTGGGTGCCCTTTGTCTTTGTGATCGTGTGATCACCTACAACTTCTTCCAGGTAAGATGTTGTTTAAGAATGTATGTATTTTTGAATTTTTGTGAGGTTTGGTAGGACTCAGAGAAAGAGAAAAGGAAATAAGTGCTTTTCTATGATTCATTTATCAACCATCGTCTGGGCATGACTTCCAGCGTATAGGTTTCCCTCAATTAATGTGAGCTAATGTGATAAATCAAAATGGAATGCACTTATTTTAAACCCAAATCAAAATGTGAATTTCGATGAAACAAATAGATGAAGAGGAAGAGGGATGCTTCTTCACTAAAATGTAGAAAATAAGAAGAAATGGTTATTTTTAAGTACACCAAAAGAAAGGTTTCCTTTAGAGAAAATAGAAAGAAAAATAAGGTTATTAAGGAAGAAAATTAATGTGTATGATTTTGAAGGAAAAAACACATAAATTTTCCTAGGAATGAACAAAATACAAGGAACCCCGGATGGGTCCCACCGGCGTGCCAAAATGTTTCACCCGATTCTTAGAACCTTCTTTGAATAGTGACGAAATAGATAGGGTAATGGGTGTAGGAGGAATACTTGTTGGAATGCTAGTTAATGGGTTGTTGCACGCATATGACTTCTGAATCCACAACTGATCGTGAGATCTTCCTTTTGGTTAGGAGGAACTACCTGAAATGAAAGCATGACCACCAGAATGAGTTAAATAATATATGCAGTGGACTTCCTAGCATGTGCTAGATCCGGGAAGTGTGATACTTCCTGGATGGTTGTCAATCCACTATTTAAAACAATTTAATGCTAGTAAAGAAGTAAATCCTATTGTAATTAAAATGTTTTAGGTATCTTATTTAAAACACAATAAGAAATATTTAATCTAATAGGCTAGGTTAAAATAATATCTGAAGGTCAAGTAATTGTTTTTGGGTCTGTAGGTCGATAGAGGTCTTAGGTAGGTTAGGTGATTAAAAGTGATGTTGGAATAGGTAGGTAGGTCACTATTTTGGGATGTATTGGTAGATACAGAGATTGATGTCAGTTAAGGGTGACCGACACGGTGGAGGAGAACCGGTCTTTGGTTACTTATGGAAAATTAGGAATACCATGAATGAGCTCTGGATCTCCCTTATGATTGCACAAAGGACTTGGTTGGCCGGAATGAGGTATTAGGTTGTTTGGATGGGATTTGGTGAGGTTTTAATGGGTATATGGAGGGGTGAGTATTAAAGGAGGTCAATGGGTGGCTAGGAGAACAAAGGATGAAAATACAATGATGAAATGAATGAACCAGAGGAGTAAAATGTTCTACTTACTTGGAATCTAGCTCTGGACATATGTGAGTGAGGAATGAAGGTGTTGGTAAGAGGTTGAATGTTGTGGAGGATCACCAAACATTAGGGAGCTCTTGCATGGGCTACATGTGCTCTCTTTCTTGCCTGATTGGATCAAATTTGTGTTGGAGTGAGTGCTAGATGGTTGTTGGGTGAATGCTAGATGTCTGTGTAAGAGAAAATGTTTGATCTCCTTCTTTACACGTGTGTTCTCGCTGAAAATTGTTCTTAAAAGATATGATATCTCTCCGAAATGTGACAATGTTTGCCAACCTCAAAAATAAGGATATTTTGGGGATTAAAAGGTGACCAATGATGGTTCCAGCTTAACTGGTGGTGGTTAAGGGTAACCTACATCGATTAGGGCAGGATTTCTTAGGCTTACTAAACTAGGTAGATCCCCTTGATTTTCTAGGATCTCTTGTCATTCACCCATGGATTAGGATGGAAAATTATTTTAAGCATGTGGGAATGTGGTTAGAGGGAATATAGGCATTGATTTTTAGGGTTTGGGTAAGACTTAGTTAGTTATGGAAACTTACTAAGAATATGTCTTAAGGGTGAGGTGGCTTGATGAGGTGTCTAGGTGAGGTGGATGTGTGGGCATTATATAAATTAAGATATTTAAATAATAAAATATTTAGGATAATTAATTAATCTTATTAAATTAATATTAGCGGGGTGAATGGGGCCATGGTTAAGTGAATGTGATGAAGGAATTTATTTTTCGAGGGACCAAAGGGGAGTGTGACCTAGTTTTGGTGTCTACACATGGTTATTGTTGTGGATTATTACCGTTTGTTATGATGTATTATTTCTTTCTTACTTGTTTGGTTTTTCTAACCCCCTTTTTATATGACATTGCAATTAATAATTCTAATCCTCCTTTCTATTAGCTTTGATCTTGTGTTTAACTCTAACCCCTTGGAATTATGTAAATTTGGGTTTATGTTTTTCTTTTTCTTTATATGAGGGATTTTGGAAAACTAATCATGGATTAGGTGAGCCCAACTACCCCTCCTAAATCCCATCTTTTCCCAAAACTAGATTTGGGAAAAAGGTGACATTTAGGAGGTGTATAAGGCAATCTATGGGCTAAATTTTCCTTGGAAAGATCCCCTAGACCCTATACCTATGGGTGGGTGGGCTCTTTCTAAGGAAAATTGAGCCCATTTTCCCTTTTCCCCCTTTTTCTCCCTCCTCTTTTATGAATTTTTCTTGAGTATGTGAATGGTGTTGGGATGTGGGGATCCTCCATGATTGCATGGATATTTTCCTTTTTATCTTTTATTTATGGTTTCTTGGGGTGTAAATATTGGGGATTTTGGGTTGGTTGAAGCTTAGGTGGAGGGAGACACTTGTCACCCTCCCATTTGGTTCTTTGAGTTGCTCTCTTTCTATATCATCCCCTCTTGTGGATGGGATTAGGGTTACTTTCTTCATTTTCTTCCTTTTGAGTTTACTTTTGGGAGCTTGGAAGGGTAAGGGGAAAAATGTTATATATTTCTTTCTCCTCTAACACGAGACCTGAAACTTCATATAATTACATTTTTCCATTCTTATAATTACATACTCAATCTGAAAACTGATCTTCAAACCCCTTTATGCCACTTAGGGCATATGAATAGGTCTAGTGTAGACCAAAAATTAAGGTCACATATCCCTATGAGCATGATCTGAGACAATCCTAAGAGTATCTATACCTTATAGTCATGCCTCATAATTCTCAACCATATTTAAGAACATATGTCTATTTATCTCTCATGTACTTAAACTCATTATCCCTTAACTAGGATTCTTGAGCACTTGGCTTGTCTTCATGTTCTTTAGTGCACACTTGTATCTACCACATGTTGACCATGCTTAATCAACAACTAGACCATTATCAATTAACAAGTGATCTTACAAAATTCCTCTTGCACTCATCACAACTCTTGTATACCTACTAGTCACCATATCATCTCAAGACACCTATGCATGCATCTATACCTTGAAACCTCCTTGACACCACCTTTTTCATTAGTGGCCTATGGAATTTCATCATAACAATCTCAACATGACAACATATTTGTTCATTTATGACATCAAGGAAAACTCAACACCTTGTCATCAACCTTCACACATGATGTGACATCACACTCCTTTTGATATAAATGAAAACTAAAAAAATGACAACAACTAATTTTCAACAATCTCCCCCTCTTTCATTGATGAAAAAACCTTCTTTAACCTGATCATTATCATTTTCCAATTTTTTCTTTCTCCCCTTTGAAATTAATGAAAAGGGGCCATAGCTGAAACTACTTAGTTTTTCTTCTTTTCTATCACATTTAGGGCTCACCGTATAGCTGGAAACATCAACCAAACATGTCATGTTTCTCATTACTCCTTTATAATTGACCTGAATTCATACATTCCTTCACGAAACTTACTGATCTAAGAACAAACCTTAACGAATCCCCTAAGTTCTTGACACCTTCAAGAGTAGCTGAGATCCTCCTCAAACCCGAAACTCAATAAGAACCCCTCTTTACAAAAAAACATTAATTATGTAGGAAAATACATGATTATGATCCCCTAACACCATGCACTCAATCTTTGAACAACCTCAAAACTCAAAACACTTTTCTGTTCTTAGTGCAATTGCACCATCTCCTCGAGAATTAATCAATTTTCTCAACCATTTCAACAATCACCATGCCTTCTTGGCACTACACACATGTATAATAAGATCTATATATAATAATACATCATGGATTCTAGCCTTTTCAATATGTATATATATATTTATTACTATACCTTGATCTAAGGAACTTGATATGCTCCCCCTATCTCATGAATCACTTACACATGCTACTGATGTGCTTGATATAAAGATAACCAAACACCCAACACTATGAAATCCTTATAATGAATCCTTGTGAATTGTAACACTAATGCATACTCATATTGAAAACAACATCCTTTCCATATTCATTCAAATAAATAGAGCACAACACCTACCTTGTTATGAATGAAATTGAACTTATTTCACACATATCTATAATCATAACCCCATGATGATTATACTAACCTAAATAATGTCTCTAAGAAATTTAGAAGAGACATCCCTAACAATAAATTTTTTTAGGAGATTCTAGGACCTCTTTGGAACATGTGGCTTGACCTCTTGAAAATTCTTCTGATCAACAACTTGTGAGCTTTCTTGACTTGTTCCAACTTATGGATTATGTTGAGTTAGATTTCCTCGATTCACTCTTTGGTTCCAATGCCTTGTATTTCTTTCTCTCTTGTACTCTAGGAGCCTCAAAATTCTTACTTTTCCTTGAGGGTATTTAATGATAGAAATTTTAAATATGACCAATGTTTTGATAGTTATAGAAAACAACTCCATTCTTACCTCTTGGCTGGTGTGAACTAATACTTCTTCCATGGTTCCATGAATCCTCATTCTTGGAGGACCTTCTACACTCTTTTTCCCTATGACCAAACTCATTACATGTATAATAGTAACCATTAAAGTATCTTACATACCTCATGGCATTATTTTTGTCTGATAGGGTTAAATATCTTGTTTTCCATGCTAGTATCCTCCTTTCTCTGAACATGATCTTCTTGCCTTGTGATTTGAGACACCTTTTCATCCTTTAGGTATTCCTTGAATCCTATAACTGTCCTATCACCTAAAGTATTTTGAATATCCAAGATATCATTTAGGTCCTTTGAAATTTATACATAACACATAATGGCATCCATGTAAATAAGGAGCTAATGATAATCCATCACCCAAACCTACCCTATAACTCTATTTTAAGTTTCTTGTCCATTTGGCCTATATTGATCTAATAAGAAAATTTTATAGTTAATGGCCTTCTATGAGTTATTATTCTCAAGAACCATTTATAAATACATCTAAAATATAAAAACAGCCATATACAATGATCAAAATAAATGTTTTTATTAAACTTCACACTTTCATCAAAAGCGCCCTCCTAGCTACTTAAGATCATTAACATCCATCAAAACTTGTTGGGAACAAACCAAGAAGTACAAAGGAAAAATAAAACTTGATATAATTACCCTTTATCCTTTTTAGGTGTGTACTAAATTTCATGTCTCAATTCCATTAGAAAATCTATTTTCCAACCTTCATTCTCCTTCAATAGGGACTAGAGCTTGTAGCCCTAGTTTAGTGGTCTTCTATGCTTATAGTTTCATGAAAAAAATTTCAAGATGAAAGGTAGGGTTTTCCTAACACCAATTTATCTCTTTTAATTACATATTGAGTTTCATGACCAATATATATCCTTGAACCCCATTTTACACCAAATTGCTTCTTGTAATTAGGACTTCTATCATAATATACAGGCTTGGAGTAATACTATCAAAAAGAAGAAAAATTATACAAGTTTCAAATCTCTCAAAACATTGATAATTCCTTAAACATTAACCTAAATGTTATAACTACCAAGTTTCAAGCATCAAATCTAATCAAAACCCCAATTTTGCTAGAATATTCCTCCCAATCATGCCTATAGGACTATGAGAGACAACTATTACTGAATTTTTGTAATTTTTGGCTCCTTGGAAATTTTACCACCCAAAATATTCATAGTCCAATCTACTTATACCTTGTACAAATTATCAAGTTCATGTTTCAAGAAACTATCTCCTTTTGTCAACTTCTATCTCCAAATAAGTCCTCATACCTATAGCAAATTTCTAACATGTAAAGCGCTAGTGTCTATAGATCAAGGAAATTCTTATTTGTTTAAGCCTATAAAAATAATGGATTAAGATCATGTTTAAATGATTCTCCCAAATTATCAAGTCCTCATTTGATGTATAAAAATCACAATTTCCACTTTTGTAATAAAACCCTAGTAAGGGTTTCTACTCGCCAAGAAGACTCAAATTCTCACAAAATGCAAAATATATTTCCTCGTACCTAAAAATTTCCATTCAATTATAAATTTACCATATCCAACTATTTATATTAACAATAAGGATAAAATAAATGGTAATAATTGAAAATCACATATCATCTACTCTCTGAGACCTATACGTGACAATTTTTCCAACCAATTTAATGGTTTTAATCTTAAAAGCAGATTATTTAACCTCTTTGCAAAAGAAACTCATCATTAGGTATTTGTGATCAGTGTTTTTAGTATTAAATTGACATATTTCTCAACAATAAAGGAAAACATTGAAGATTTAAAGGTTCTTCTTTTCTTAAGACAGAGTTTAACTTCTTCAAGTGAACAAATGTCTCAAATACATCATTATTGGGTCTGAATTCCTATTATAGGTTCTTGAAATATGTTTTCAGAGATATAAAAGAGGAGAATAATCAAACCCAAGTAGATTAATCACATTCTTGTGGCATTTATACATCAACTCAGTCTCACACAATTTGGGTTTACTAAAATAGAGATATTATTTTCACCGATTTGTATCCTACTAAACACACATAAGGATTCTGTGATAAAACTTGAATTACCTCAAAAAATATTCAATATGACCATCCATATAACAAATTATTCATGCATGTAAATACAAATCCTAAGAAGAAATACACATATTTTTTTCCTACTTAAAAAGAACATTTTCCCTTCTTTGTTTCCATTTAATACACACATTTTTCTCATTCTCCATTGTAAATATCTTCTCAATCCTTCACGAGAGAGAATGATACTCACTAACCTTTTCACTCTTTCTCATTAGAATCATCATTCTTATTACGAGTCCCTTTCAATTGTAATTAACTCTAGCATAGTTTTAGATGTCCATCCATGTCTAGAAGTCATATTACATCATCTTTTATCATTTATTGACTCAAATTCACTCTAAGACTTGTCTAAAGCATGACTAGACACACTCTACCCATCATGGATCTTTTCAAACACATGAAAAGATAATAATTCACCTTTACATACTTAAGAGGTTTGAATAAGGAAAACACATGAAAACAAAGTATGGAGAAAAATTCAAAATTTAAACCTTCTTATAAACTTGAAATGAATCCCATTGACCCACTTAGAATGTCAAGAAAATCCCACAACCTTCGTTTAGATAAAAAAACATGGTAAGAAGGAGAATTGACATTTTTTGAATCAACTTAAGTGATGCTCTTACATCATACTACCAAGGTGGGAAATAATAACCCATGTGTCTATATACTTGATGGATACAAATTTGCTTCTCCAAGTGAATTTTGAGCTTCTTGATATTTATTTTTCACTACTACTATTCACTATTTCTCCATGACCTCCCGTATCTCATGTTCTGGTCTTGATTCTTACATTTTCTTTAAATTTGCACCTTCGTCTCTTGTGTATCATTTTCACTCTCTTTATCCTCAAGTCCTCTACATCTGCACAAGAAAAAAACATAACTATGAAAACATGTTCTTCTTAATGAGTTGTGATATTCCTCATATTTTCACAACACTTGTTCGTCATGTTGTCCATATTTTCTTGGATTAGGTGGACTGAAAAATGTCTTCAATCTTCTTTCCTTTGTGTTAATACTTTTTTATCGTTCTCACTATCTTATTAACCTACTCTAGATAAATACCTACATCTTCTTGAATGAATTTGTTAAACAATAGATCATTTTTATTTAAGGAAACCATTGTATTCACGGTTGTACCATTACTCATCTTCCTTTGTTCCATCATGACCAATTTTTTTTTGAAAAAATTAGCCTTGCTTTCCATATTACCTTCTTGTTCCTTAATTTCACTAGTTGAGTCATTTCTTACAATTTCATGGAATTTGCCCAAAAAGAATCAGAATTAGTTATCAAACAAGTAGGTTTTAAATCAGATTTTCCTGCCTCATCTTCATCTAATGCATGCATCTCCATTTCACCCTTCACCAATCTTGTTCTCTCTAAATTTTGATTCAAAAAAATATTTCCATTTATTGAATTTGGCTTGTTTCATCTTGTTGGTCTCCATATTTCAGTTTTATGGTCATGTTCTTCAAATATTTTCTCCATGTTTGTAAGCTTCTCATTCTATTTTATGACTTAATCTTTCACCCATGAGCTTGTTCCTTCACTTATTCTCTTTCCATGGTCCAAATTATATATTTTGAGAGGCCTTAAAAGTTCCTCTATCCTTCTAAATTATTCATTCAAGGATTATTCATCCATATCTCCATCATCTTTATCAAATTTAGGATGTGTTTGATCAATTATTTCTTCATTATTTTTCTCCTTAGGACTGGTCTGAACCTCTACAAGAACATAAAGTGATTCTTTATCATCGAGATACTCAAAAAATTCATTAAAATATTTCTTTTCTTTCACACTCTTCATGTTTGCATATACCTTGTTATCTTCTTTCTCACCTTGCTCTGTTTTAAGACTGAAACTTTTCCTCTTTTCCTCTTTTTCAGAGCCATGTATTTCTCTAACTCAATTGATTTCCCATATGACAAATCATATTATTTCCTTTGATATATCAAAACCTTCTCATTCAATGTTTTTCTTTTTTTTAATGTTTTCTTTCAATGACTCATGCTTTCCATCATTTAAAAGAACAAAATCATTTTTCTTACCTTAAATGATCATGTCTTCTTCATTATCTATTGTTTGTTGTCTTGGTCTAACCTACTGGTTTTCTATCTTCTCTTCCTTGGATGAGTTATCTATATGTTATTTCTCATGGTGTATGTTTGATTATTGACCATCACTATGTGTTTGAGACCTTATCTCTTCCCTTAATCCTTTAGCTATTAACACTTTTTTATCCATGGCCTTATGTTGATTCTTACTCATGATTTCATTTGTCTTGCTTGCTCCATAAACTAATGAATTTATTTTTAAGCTGCTTCATATATTCTTCTTTGGGAACTTTCCTTGTACTCTTGGTTCAATCTATTCTTTTCTTTATTTTACATGCTTTGAAACTGATTTGTACTTGGAATCGGTGTATAGATATCCTTTTGTTTGAACTTAGCATGGTTTTCTTCAACAAATGCTTTTTGCATCCACTTTGGCATCGTATACCCATGGTCTAAAACTTTTTCTGAGAGTTCTATCTCATTATTATATTTTTCATCTTTCATATCAAATTATTCTCCTTCAATTATATGATCAAATTCATAAAAAAAACTTTCGTTTAACTCATTATCATACTGCTGCTTGGTCTCCCATTATTCCATGTCTTCATAACTTGAGATTTCATCATGATTATATGCTTCTTCCTTCTCTGTACTGAGAACTATCCAATTCTTCCTCATACTTTATTTCATCCTCATCACCTTTTTGATCTTGTGGAAGGTCTTCAACATCATGGTATTCTTCATCACAATTATGCACTTCTTCTTTACAAGCACTAATGCCATCTCTACTCATTTTCTTGCTTCTTCATCTTTATGAATGGGTGCCTTGCTTGCCCCATATTTCTTCTTCTTTAAGATATATTTCTTGACATTCTTTAATATGTTCTTAAAAACTACATTTAGACACTTAAACACAATATTAGAAATAAAAACAAGAGACCACAATTTATCTTTCAATGTCTCTTTCATGGACACTCTTTTCTTCCTATTATCCTCGTCATTAGATTCTTCATTTTCTCTCCATTATCTTTCCTTGTTCTCCACAATGAGAACTCTTTTCTCAAATTCTTCTTTAAGTTGCTTACTTTTCAAATCCCTCATATTCAAGCCCTTATAGGATGCATCACCATTCTTGTCTTCATTTTTCAAGGCATTTCTCTCTCTCTAGCCTTCTTCTTATCATCTTCCTCATCGGTAGCTCTATAGACTACTTGATTTTCCTCTTAATTTACCGAATACATTATTTCTTACTCCTTATCAGCCACATCTCTTCTAGAGATTATATTTGTTTCAAAATACCTTTCAATTCTATTATTTCTTCTTCCCATTGTGTCTCTTACTTATTGTTTGTCTTCATGTTATCATGCTTCTTATGGTTTACATCTTTCACATGCTTCTTAGCTTCATTCTTCTATCTCATATTGACCTCCATAATTATCGAGTATTTCACTTGGAATGTATTTCATCAACCTCTTTCTTCTCTTTATCCTTGTACCTGTTACTCACACTCACACAAGAACTATCTATTAAGTTCAATAAATATTGAACAAAATATTTATACATGAGATATTTCCTTCTACTCTAATACCAAATGATGTAGAGCACTATAATTTTTTTAAGGTTCTTATTCATTTGGCCTATATGGCTCCAATAAGAATTTTTTTCACTTTATGGCCTTATCTAAGTCGTGATTCACTAGAACCCTATCTACATACATACAAAATGCAAAAATAACCATATACAATGATCAGAACAATTTTTTTATCAAACTTCACACTTTCACCAAAACTACCCTTTGAGGTGCTTAAGGTCATTAACATCCATCAAAACTTGTTGGGAACAAACTAGAAAGTCTCAAGGAAAAATAATGATTGATCTAATTACACTTTATCCTTCTTCAAGTGTGTACTTAATTTCATGCCTCAATTTCATTAGAAATTCTATTTCCAAAACTTTATTCTCCTTCAAGAGGTACTAGAACTTGTAGCCCTAGTTTAGTGGTTTTTCATGCTTATATTTTCATGTAAAAGGTTTCAAGATGAAAGTTAGGTTTTTCCTAACATTGATTTGGCTATTTTAATTACATATTAAGTTTCATGACCAAGATAAATCCTTGAACCCCATTTTACACCAAATTTTTTCTTATAATTAGGACTTCTATCATACTCTACAGGCTAGGGTAAGACTTTCAAATAAAAGACAAACTATAAAAGTTTCAAATCTCTTAAAACCTTGATAATTCATTAAAATGCACATAAATATTGTAGATACCAAGTTTCAAGAATTAAATCTAATTGAAACCCTACTTTTGATAGAATATTCCTCCCAATTAGGCCTTTAGGATTATGGAAACCATTTTAATCGACTTATTGCAATTTGTGGCTTCTTGGAAATTTTACCACCAAAAATATTCATCATCTAATCTACCTATACATTTTACAAATTATCAAGGTCAAGTTTCATGAAATGATCTCCTTTTTCCACTTCAATCTCCAAATAAGCCCTCATACCTGTAGCAAAATTCTAACATGCAAATTGCTAGTGTTTACGAGATCAAGGATATTTTTATTTTTTTAAACCTATCAAAATAATGGATGAAGATCATGTTTAAATGATTCTTATAAACTATAAAGTCATCATTTGATGTATAAAACTCACAATTTCCACTTTTGTAATAAAACCATAATAAGGGTTTCTACTCGCTTAAAAAGACTCAAATTCTCATAGAATGTAAAATCCACTTCCTCATACCCTGAAAATTAAGATTCACATTTGACCACCTCCTAATATTTAGATTTACAATAAAGCTAAAACAAATGGTAATAATTTAAACTCACATATCATCTACTTTATAGACACTGCACGCGATAGTTTTCCAAATCAATTTAATGGGTTTCATCTTAAAATAGAGAATTTAACCTCTTTGCACAAACAAATCATCGTTAGGTTTGTGTGATCAATGTTTTTAGTCTTAAATTGAAATATTTCTCAACAATAAAGGAAAACATTAGAGATTTAAAGGTTATTCCTTGCTTAATAAAAATTTTAACTTCTTCAAGTCAACAAATATCTCAAACACAACATTATTGGGTCTAAATTATTGTTATAGGTTCTTGAAATATGTTTTCAGATATATAAGGAGGATAATGATCACACCCAAGTAGAGTAATCACTTGCTTGTAGCCTTTATACATCAAAACAGTCTCACATAGTCTTGGTTTTCTAAAACAAAGCTATTATTTTCAATGATTTGTACCCTACTAAACACACAAAAGGATTCTATAATAAAACTTGAATCACCTCACAATAAAACTTCAAGATGGCCATCCATATAACAAATTATTCATGTATGTAAATAAAAACCCTGATAAGAAATACATACACATAATTTTCCTACTTAAAAATATAGTTTTCCCTTATTTATTGCTATTTGATATACATAATTTTCTCCCTCTCCATTGTACATCTCTTCTTAGTCCTTCACGTGAGAGAATTATCCTCACTAAAATCCTCACTCTTTCTCACTCAAATCATCATGCTTATTACAACTTCCTTTCAACCCTAACTAACTCAAGCATATTTCTAGATGTCCATCCATGTATAAAAGGCATATTACATCCTCTTTTATCATTTATTGACTCAACTTTACTCTAAGAATTGTCTAAAGAATGAAGATACACACTTCTCCCATCATGGCTCTTTGCAAACACTTGACAAGATAATACTTCACCTTTACATACTTAAGAGGTTTGAATTAGGAAAATATGGGAAAACACAATATGGAGAAAAATTCAAATTTTAAATCTTCTTATCAACTTGAAATGACTCCCATTGACCCACTAAGAAATTAAAGACACTCACACAACCTTCCTTGAGCTCAAAAAAATGGTAAGAAGGATAATTGAATTTTTTGAATCAACTTAAGTGATTCTCCTGCATCAAAACTCTTCTCAAACTAATGAAAGGTTCTTACCTTTCTTGTTTCTTCAGTCATGTATGCCTCTAGAGGCTCCAAATTTGAATTGAGCTTAGTACATTATTATTCCTTGGACTTGAGATCAGATGTCAACAACTCAACCTGAGATTATACCTCCTTAATGATCTCATCATGCTCACTATCCATACTAATGTTCTCTTTATACTCCATAGCACGTGTCTTTAGTTTCTTGTTCTTCATATTTGCATGATTCAACTCTTCTAGGACACTCATTAACTCAGTTTCAAGGTCAAATTCAAACTCTTATTAATTTGAATCCACACATGAACCTATAAATATGGAATCTTATCTTGTAGAGAGAAATTTTTTTGTCCATAAATAAGGTTTCATTTGCAACATCATCGAGAATCTCTAATTTCACTTTGCTTACCTCAGATGAGCTACAATCCTCCTTAGAATATAGGCTTCTCTTAAACTTATTCTTGCCCTCAAACTTTCTAAACTTCTTCTTGCTCTTATCAGACCTGATGGGCCTCTTATCATCATCATGATTTTCATCATGTTCTTCATTATCTTCATCCTTATGCTTTTGAGGACACTTGTTTGCAAAATTCCCTATCTCACCACAGTTGAAGCACTTGAAGGGAAACTTACCCTTATACTTACCTGAACCTGTCTTCAACTTCCTAGCAAACATAACAATCAATTCATCATCATCTATATCTGAAACATCATCATTTTTATCTTCTTACCTTTTGAATTCCTTTCAACTTTGAAGGTTGCTTCCTTCTTGGGAGGTTTGTCATCACATGTTCTCATCTCATAGGTTATCAAGATACCATGGATTTCATCCATATATAGTGTACTTAGATCCTTTAATTCCTCTATAGCTGAGACTTTAGGATCAAACTTAGAAGTTAGAGATCTCAGCACCTTCTGTACCACCAATGCTTCTTTCACTTCTTCTCCTAATCCTCTAATAGTATAGATAACTTCATCTTCATATTCAAATTGACTCCTATAGGTCTAAATATTTGCCAACTTCACCTTAGTGTCACCTTCATAAATGACCTATAGCTTATCCCACATAGCCTTAGTTATAACACATTGCATTACCTTGACAAATTCTGACTCTGCCAATCCACACAAAATGACATTCATTTCTTTAGAGTTATCATTACTTGCCTTCTTACCTGATGTATCTATTAGAGGAGTTTGAGGGATATTGTACCCATCTACATCTATCTACCAAATATCACATCCCAAGGACGTTATATGAGTATTAATTTTGATGCTCCAAAAATCATAATTTGTCCCATTGAACAAAGGATCTTTTTTAGTTGAGGAACCACTTTGCTGACTAGCCATATATGTGCTTCTAGGATCACGTCATTCTTCTTAAGCTTACTTTAAAGGAAATACTTTGATAATAATTTTTGGAAGCACAACCACTGAGAGGAGGGGTGAATCATTGTGCCCTAAAACTTTATTTCACATACACTTTAGCATTCATCAATTATCATTTCAACTTAACCATTAAACATGCATTCACCAAGAATCATAACCATACACGAGAAATGAGAACACAAGAACAAAAGTACACCAGATATAAGTGGGAAACTCTTAAAGGGAAGAAAAACCATTGAAACCAATATTGTAAATTTTTTCCTATACGAGAATGAATCAAATGTAGTTGAGCACAAACCAAACAAGTATCACCAACCCCTAAAATTTTATTAGAGAGCAAAGCTTAAAAGGAGCACCAAATCGCTTGGAGGAACCAACCCCTAGATGAATCAGCACCAACTCATCCACCTAAATATGTTTTTCACCTTTAGAATAAATCTATAATAATAGTTGATGAATCTTCATTAGCTCTTCCTTCTTCTCTCTTTCTCAAAACTACCTTCTAGGTTTCTTCACACAACAAACTTCTTCACAAAGATGATTAGGTCATCTAAAATTGAACATAATTTTCTCACCACTTGTTAGATCTTCATGATAACTTCTCTGTATTATTTTAAAGGTCTCCAATCACTTATACACATCTACACTCTTCCCTCTTACTCAATTTTTCATGTTCCTCTCTCAACCTCAAAATAGGTCTTCTTCACTTGCATATATACATGACTCAAGAATCATACACATATAGGTTGGCCATAGTGGGTCATAGAACATAATAAAAATATTAAAACATCATGAAAATATAATTCAATAGCCACACTAAGTCGAAAATAGAATTTTGTGATCATACATCTTCATTAGGACTCATAGAGGCCTAATTACACTCAAACACCTCCTTCACCAAGACTTAGTCCTCTTGGCCTATATGGAATTAAAATAACAATAGGAAACTCTTAGACATGTTTTATAAGTCTTATACCAGCCTCCAACATGATTTTTCAACTCTTTTCCACCATGTCATGCTATGAAGCCACCATTAGGATCAATTGTCCTCATTAGGTCTGTGACCTAAAAACTAGTCTTCACATAGTAAAGTAAAACCATAGTCAAATCACCTCAAACAAGCATGTATGTAACATTAATATACACCTCATGACCTTAGGGTCATCAAAAAATTTATCAAACATCCATACTTGACTGTAAGTTCTCAAGTGCCACCGCCAACTTGTTCACCCAAAGCTGTCTTTACACCATGAAAACCAATCAAGAAAACTTGACCATCCAAAACTTACATAGACCCATTAAAAGTATTATGATGAATGTAAATGGTCTAAAATGAAACCTTTATCAATTTTAGAGACCCAAAACCATCATCAAGACACAAATATTGGTTGTACATAACAATATCCAGGACTTTAATTTCTCTATCCTAAACCCCGTCAACTTGTGACCAACTTATCACCATACCAACTGACCTTCAAAGATCATTCAATACTTGATTCATGTCATATTATAATTTTACAACATATTCATGTGTATAGGCTACTTCAAATCATGTCATAATGACTCAAGACCATCTCTTCACCATGACCACTTGAAACTACCAAAAATGCCCCAAAACTATTCTTACAAGAATGAATTCCATAGAACATCTAAGGGATAAATCTTGTTTTGAAATAACCCTAAACATGGAGTATAGATTAATTAACTCCTCTAACATCCATTTTCACACCCTATCTAGTGTAAAAATTTAGAGTAAAAACTTCTTTAGAAACATGAATTTTAATATGGGGTCCATTTACTATCATGACACCTCAATATACCAGGAGATACTTGAGAGATTCCTTTATAAAATTTTATCATCAACCAAGGTTAAACATTCCATTGTGGGCCATTTTAATCAATATCTTATCCATCGCTACCTTAGTAGGTTTTTAGACCACCTTACCTTCTTAACAATTGTTCATAAAGCACTATGCCTCAATATATAAAATAATGCTTGTAAATCCTTCTTAGGCCCATTCTTCATCTACTATGAAAATATCAGGTCACTGTATAAATTTCACATGTGTGAATGAGCACACGAACGTCCTTCGCAGGTTTGGTTTCTAATTCCTTGATCTCATTAAGGAAAAAAATGATATATCTTTCTTTCTCCTCCAACATGAGATCGGAAATTCATATATACACCTAAAATAACCTTATTAATATTTTCCCATGCTCACAATTTCATACTCAATCTAAAAACTGATCTTCATACCCCATTAGGCCACCTAGGGCATAGGAATAGGTCTAGTGTAGACCTAGACCTGAGGTCATATCCCTATGAACATGCTCTGAGACACTCCTAAGAGTATTTATACCTTATAATCATGCCTCATAATGATCAACCATCTTCAACCACATGTGTCTATCCATATCTCATGTACTTAGGCTCATTAGCCCTTGACTAGGCTTCTTGAGCACTTGACTTGTCTTCATGTTCTTCAGTGCACACTTATACCGCCACATGTTGACCATGCTCAATCAAAAACTAGACCATAATAAATCAATAACTAATCTTAAAAACTTCATCTTTCACTCATCACAACTCTTGTAGACCTATTATTCACCATATCATCTTAAGACATCTATGCATGTATCGATACCTTGACACCACCTTTTCGTGTAGTGGTTTACGGAATTTCATCATAAAAATGCCAACATGACAACATGCTTATTCATCTTGTATGTGTGTGATTAAACCAAGATAATTTAATCAATAGAAACTAACACCAAGTAGTCTCAATAACAAATCATCATGATAAAGCCATAGAAAAGGAAAAGCTAATTAATGCATCTAATTAACATGAAATGCTAAGCCATCCTTTGATGTTTTTGATGGGTTTTTTGATTGTAGGTACTCCTTTTGTTGAGATGAACATGACTATGTGCGATCAAAGGAAGTTATCTCCATGAAGAGGAAGAGATCTCACCAATATGGCTTAATTGCCATGTATGGTTCTTCTCTTACTACTCTTTACAAGTAGAGGATAGAAGGGGATGCTTGATCAATAAGCTTTTCAAATTTGAATTTCTCTTATCATATGCATATAGTAACACTGGTATGTGTGGTGTAATATTGGAAGGAAGGTAATAAGTTGTTTATATAGATTTCTAATTTGGGATAAGTTTGTAACCTAGCACATGTGGGATAAAGGTAAAGTAGAATTAGAAAGGGATAAGAATGATAAGAAGACATTAAAAAGAATTAGAAACTCATGGGAGTTGGAGGTGATTTAATTAATCAACTAAGATTAATTAATAGACCAAGATAAGCTTAAAAAGCCATTTAGAGGTGATTTAGAAGGAAATTGGTAGAATTTGAAGGGTTTAAAGGGGTATTTAATCAATAAGAAGGTTTATTGATTAAATAGAAGGTTAAAATGCGTAATTAACTAATAATAGTTAATTAATTAATTAAAAGAGGATTATAACTAACAAAGTGTCGTTAATTGGCATCCAGGATGAAGGGAGGATAGTTAATGGAGTGTAGTTAATTGACCAAAATGGAGGGGAATGTTAGATAATTAGCAGGAAATCACTAATTATAATGAAATGATGGGAAAGAGGATAATTAGTGTAATTTTAGTAGTAAAATTGTATATTCAGATTTAGGTGTCTATATTTTCCCCTCTTTGAGGTGGTGTAGCACAAGCAACGCCACTTCAAATATAGTAGACAATTATAGACAATTAAATTTTGAAGGAGTCAAAGTAAAATTGGGAGGATGGAGGATGCCCCATTGAGTGTCAATGGGGTGATAGAATAGGTCGATGGACACTCAAAAAGAAGAAGAGAAAAGACCAAAGCAGGGGAAAATCCCATCGCAATGGTAAGGTAGATGGCAATATACCGACTATGAATATAGAGAATAGATGTGAGTAGTGATCCGTGAATAATACCAAGTACAAAATATTTTGTTGGAATTTTCATGTGGTCACCATTTTAGAGTGTAGAAAATTCTATTCTTAACAGATCGTGTAGAATAAAAAGGGGTCATAGTGACAGAAGGGATTCAACCTTGGTTGGGTTGGCCAATGTTCAAATGGATTGAGTGGAAAATAAGTCTGGTGTTCCAACGTATGGAAGAAAAAAGGGAGGGAGGGGGATAAATATGATCCCTACTGTTGAAGATATTTTGGAATAAAAGATAATAACAATTAAGGGGATTTGAATGGGGCCTAGTTGGCAATTATTGGAATCGAGAAAAAGAGGAGAATCTTGTGCCTCAATTGGAAGAATCAAAGGAGGGGAAAAATTAGAAAATGATAGGTAGAAATTTATTTAGAATGGAAGAAATAATACACATGTAGATTGGGAAGATCACAACGTAGTTAACAAACCATCTAGCTCAAGAGTAACTGTTTATTTGATATAAGCATACAAAAAAGTGTAAAATGAAATGAAGAGCCATAATATTGATTTTTGTTCATTCTTTAAAGGATTGACTCAAAGAAAAATACATGAAGTAATGCAGTACGATAAAGTAAACAAGAAAACCAACAAACAAATAAGCACAAACAAACATACTCAAACAAATAATGTTCAAGAAAGTTACACCAATGTTTTTGTTATCCAGCTTAGTTCCCAAATGTTTGAGTTATACAAAAAGGGTTAAAATGGCACCCCAAGTAAGGATACATACAAGGGAATAGATGGAGGACATAAAAGTCCCATGAAAAATTAAACGTGCACTATGTAACATCCCGAGAAATGATATATACAAGGGAAGACATACATAACAAGAAAACCAACTTTGTTAATGGAGGAAGATCAAGATGATCTGCATGCCATGCACTAGAACAAACAAGCACTAAAGTAAGATGTTTTGTAGGGTAGATTTCAATGTTTGAGCATATTGTGTCTTATGAATGATTTAGATTGTTGAATTTTGTTTACCAATTTTTTTTTGTTTTGGATTTTAATGATTTTACCAATTTTTGGATTTTTGAAATTTTACTAAATGTTTTGGATTTTTAAGGATTTTGTGAATTTTTAGGGGTTTTAATGTTTTACCACTATTTTTTTAATTTTTGAGAAGAATGCAGTAGAAAGGATGATAACAGTGTGTGTGGTACACTGAAAAGGCTACAGGGAAGCAAGAATATGCCACAACAAGAAGAAAATGTTAATGCAAAATGACTATTTAAATAAATAATTCATCACAATGGGACATCGGTGCGTGATGGGAGAAAATAGATTGAAAATTGAATATGGTGGAAGAAATTTAAAAATCTTGACCATGTGAGGAAAGAAAAATGAAGAAATAGCATTTGAAGGGTATAAGAAGAAAGAGGGAGGGTAAAATTCATTGTGACTCATTTGTGCTATTACACCTCTTTACCATTTGTGAGTTTTGGGATAGATGACACATTTACAACATAGGAAAAATTACAGAGATCATGTTTGAGAATATTGGAGGAATCCATACGATGACAACGTGGCAAGTGATGTAATTTTTTTAGTGTATTTAATGCATGGAAATTCAAATTTTAAAACTAGTGCACACATGTGTGCATGCTAGCGTATCCTGATAAATGCGCTAGCATGAGATACACATGCTAGCTTAACACTAAGAGCATGGGTGTAGTTATCTTTTTGTGCTAGCACATTTCACACACTAGTGTCAATGTAAGAGCATGAACATAGAAGTTAGTGTGCTAGCATGTATGCACTAACACTAATGTAAGAGCATGAGCATTAAATGCACTAGTGCGAGAAGAATATGCACTAACATACCAAAATGGTGTAGTAGTGAAAGTTGTGGCTTCTAAGAATAATTTAGAAGGTGAGAAATGAAGAAAGGATGTTAATTTTTATGTTTTGAGTGATCTTTAGGAGATACCATGGACTTTGGATGTACAAGAGCGTCATGGATGCTTACAAGATTTCGAGAGGACATTATCTTGATGTGAGCAGAGAGGTTTAGTTATGCTACTAGGTGACATGATTGAATTACATCACGTATCCGCCACACATTTGATTAGATCATAGCTTGTTGAAAACACTAGCAGAGCGATGGCACAGTGAGAGAGCCGACTTTCCGGTTACCGACTAGAAAGATGACTATTATATTGGAGGATGTCTATCAGATTCTATGAGTTCCGATATAGGGGAACCTCTTGGTATATGATGGGAACATTGAGAGGGATTCATGAACACATCTTGGATCTATTATTGAGATAGGATATACCTAGGGAGGGGATGGTGGTGCATTTTTACCAATGTTTTGATAGCCAGAGGATAACATGACTACCTATTGTACTTGATGGATATTATCAGTGGCTACTTATTTCTTGAAAATAAGGGGACTCATTTTTAGATGGGGCTGATAGGAGAAGTGGTGAGGTTGATGGGGGATATATTTGCATGGGGTCGGTGCATACTAGCCCATCTATAAATGGAGCTACATTTGATCTCTTACGGGAAGATGAGGAGCTTGAGTCATGTAACCTTACTGTAGATATGGGCATGGGACCATATTACTATTTGACGACCACTAGGCATTCTACGGGATAGACATCTAGATGATTCATCATGCATAAGTTAGGATACATTGGGGGAAGGACTGATAATACATATGGGGATATCACCTTCTATAAGCGAGCATTTGATGATATATAACTATGTTTGGTGACCTGGAAGCCATACATATTATATTAATGGCGTACAAATGTAGTTGAGATGATTACATAGGAGGTATAGTACTACATCATATGTGGTCGCAACTAAATATTGAAGTGGTACATAGTAGATAGGGTACAACACCAACTAGGTGTTATATAGGGGATACTAGGCATAGAATGGTGGCATGCATGCATTGCACGAGAGACCTTTGATTTTGGGCCTTGGATCAGATTTAGGATAATGAATGATATAAAAATTTCACCCTACCCCAAGTCATAGACAACTCGGGATTTTGAGGAAACATGGGAATGTCTCCAAGTTGTGGAACTCAAACTGAGACAGACCTCCAGAGAATGTTGACTTCCTCTACCTACTCCTAATGCTAAACTACTCCTAGGAATTGAAATGCAACTATCTAGATCTATTCTAACTTTCCAAGGGACTAGGGTGAGAGGGAGATGCATAAAACAAAAATCCTAATCTATGATGATGCGATAGCACCAAAAATAAGGGGATGAATCCATTTAGATAAGGGGAAAGGGAAGGAAATGATAATCAAGAGGACAAGATATGAGACACATATTAAAATCACTCCAAAATCTACTTTCATGATGCACAATAGATAAAGATTCAAAACTAAACATCCAACACATCTGTAAGTAAAATAAACACAAGGAATGCAATAAAACAAGGACAAGGGCCGAATGAGCCACAAGATTAAACTTTATTGCCTTAAATTGTGCTGATGGCTATAACAATCATGAGAGGAAGATGCAAGCATTCACAGAATCGAGATCCAAGGCATGTGACCCTTAGGACATACATTTAACACAAGAGAAACACTATATTACAAGATGCCCAAGTTCTAAAAGTATCCAACATTAAAAATGAGCATTATTGTACATTAAATAGAAAATCGTGGAAGGGAGAAAGAGGAGATATTAGAGAGAAATTTGAATTTCTCAACCAATCCCAACCACCTTTTTTAATTTATTTAAGGGAATAGGGTGTCACTTCTATTTATCTACTATTACATGCCTTCTTCAACTGAGTGCCCATACTGCATTTAATTCTAGTGGTTGTGTCACCTGGAACTGCACTTTTTACGTGTTGGAGAAGCTTCTTGACACTTTCCCATTTTCCTCGATTTGACTTATGAAATCAAATTTAATTGCATAGAGAACAACAAAATCTTATTGAATTTGTAAATATTTGATAACTAAATCAAGATCCAGTTGATTTCTAATTTTTTCCATGATTCATAACTTTTCTTTTTATGTAGCTTCTCGACTTAGTCTTGCGTGGCTATGTGACATCCGTAGATCGTTCCTTTTATCACAGCACCATGGAATCTCAGGATTTTATCTCCCATTCTGAAGTTTTTGTTTCTCCACCTTGCTCCACGGTGCAACTTAGACCCGGATGGTCTTTTTATTTTTTCCATGGCATTATGAGATCATGTCCTTTAACCTGCAAAGCATGCATTCCTTTTCCATGACACACTTAAAATTCTCCATGGTTTTGCTTCTTCATCTATGGTATGCTCAAATCTTCCATGGTTCTTCAAATTCACCTCTGGAATATCCACCAAATCTGATAATTCTACAATTTTCTCAAATTTTGCAAGGGATGCAAAATTGGGAAAAAGATTTGGTGACTCATATGGGTCATCTACCTACTAGATAGATGATAAGTAGCTTTAAGAATCCATAGGGCATGGAGTCAACTGATAGATTTTGTTGCTCTACATTTGAATCCTTCACTTGATGAAAACTGATCATTAATGCCTTGGACTTCATTATACAATAGAATCCTTTGACAACATGAAACATGTTCAACAAGATCCCTAAGCAAAAAAAATGTGCAAGGCACTTAGGGAAAATAAACCTACACTACCAATAAAGAAATATGCTGAAGCACTTGGAGGAGTTGAAATCCTAAGCTATTATATTCAAGATGATATGAGATATCTTAGTGAGATGGTTTGAGATAAATCCCATTTACTGGGATTTTAAATGTATTCCCATCATGATCGAGATAACCAAAATAAGTTGTCCACCTTGTAACCGGTAATAATGTGTGGTCTACTCCAAATAGCATCAAATTTGGAGTGTCTTCCTAGTTTATCTCTGTCTCTGTATCCCATTTCAAGACCAGATCTCGACCTCAAATGTTTGAGGCCTAGCCTTTTGTTAAACCACCGATTGGTTGAATTTTGATGTTGCTCCATCCTTTTCATAGAGGTATTTTTTCAAGTTCCACCATTCTAATTTATCTTTGATCCACACCTTCAACTTCCAATGTTGAGATAATTCAAGTGAAGGAAATTCAAGTGAAAAAGGAAGGATAAATTTTTTCCCATATACTATCTTGTAGGGAGAAGTGACAATTTCCTTCTTCATTGTTATCTGTCGCCCAAAGGGAATTCTTCACTTTTTATACTACTACCTTTGATTCATGTCTATGGTCCCCGTCATGATTCCGATCATATTTTGTTAGTAGATTCTCGCCAATCCATTACCTTAGGGGTAATAATTGGAGGAAGTCTTGAGATAAATCCCAAGTCAAAGAGACCACTCATATTTTTAGATCCCAAGAAAGCCTTAGCATTATCATAAATAATGGTTTGGGGTACACCAAACCTTATAACGATTAATTTAAGAAATTCCAGGATGACTACTTTAATATCTTCCATCAATGGCATGGCTTGATCCACCGATGAAGTAATCTATCATTGTGAAAAACCATTTGGTACTGCACTAGATGGAGGATTGACCATCCTAATGAAGTCAAGACCCCATTGTGTGAATGGCTGATCCACTTGGATCAGATGAAGAGGTAAGGATTCTAGTATTTTATTTCTAGTGAAGAGTACACACTCTTTACATTTCCTAACCCACCTATGAGCATCTGCGAACAATGCAAGCAAGAAATATCCCACTTTTATGATCTTCATAGCTATATCCCTAGTAGAGAAATGTCTTCCTAATAAACCATCATGAAATTCATCAAGGATTCTATCACATTGCTCACCTTCAATACATATGAGAAATGTGCCATCAATGTTTGTTTTAAATAGTACACCATCAATCAACACATACGAAAAAAATGCAACCGTAAATGCCTCCTCTTTGCTTTGCTTTGAGACCAGGAGGATATATACCATAGGATATGAATGTTATAATTATCTACATCCAGCTATCCATGGCTATGTATTCATTATTCTTAGGTTCCTCATGGCTCTCCTCTTTTAGGAATAAAGTAGTCAATGGGTCATTTTGCACATCTTCAACCAGCTATTTATAGAGAGCATATCCTCTTACCAATTTTGTGGCCTTAATAGTCACATCATATTCCATGATTTTAGTCAACCATAGATCTCAATTGTCACTTATATATGTTCCCATAATGAAATATTTGACGCTAGGATGTGATACCAAAACTTTTACATGGCTAGCTATAATCATGCTTTTAAATTTCTTCAAGGCGCGCATGATGGAAAACACTTTCTTCTCAATATGGTTGTACTTAAGCTCATAATACTTTAAGGTTTAGCTGAAGAAGGATATTAGTTGCTCCAAGTCTTGATCATTTGGATGGATTAAAACCATGCCAGTATAAGAATCAGATCCATACACATATAATATAAAATCATTGAAGTAATCTAGATTAATCAATGTAGGAGCTTGGGATATTTCTTGTTTGATATTTTCAAAGATTTCCTTCCCCTCTACGGTCCATCTGAAAGCTGAATATTTTCTGAGCATAAGTGTGAGTGGCTTTACTAGACTGAATAGCTAGGAATAAAGTTCCTAAGAAAGTTGATCTTGCCAAGGAATTACTGCAAATATTTCTTGTGAGTTGGAAAATAAAGATCAAGGATGGAAAAAAATCTTTCTAGATCAATGGAAATGCCTTCTTTAGAAATAACATGCCCCAAAATATTACCTCTAGGGAATGCAAAATTACATTTCTTGGGGTTGAGAGATACCCAAAACTCCCTACATATTTCAAATACCTTCTCAAGATGACTAATATGATCTTTGTTATTCTTTTAGAAAACAATGATATCATCAAGGTAAACCAAGATGAATTGATTGAAATATCCTTTGAAAGTGATATCCATTGATTTTGGAAGGTGACACCTACATTTGATAAACCAAAAGGCATTTTTTTATAAGTATACATTCCCCATTTGGTGGTGAACGTAGTATTGTGTTGATCCTGATCCTTCACTTTTATTTTATTGAAAACCGAATATCCATCAAGCATTAAAAATCTCTTAGATCCAACCACTGTCTGTAGAATCTGCTCCATTAAAGGAAAATGATAGTGATCCTTGAGAGAGGCCTTATTTAGGTCCCTGAAGTCTATGTAGAGCCTGATTTCACCATTCTTCTTTACATTTGGAACCAAGTTTTCCACCCAAGTGGAGTACTTAATGGGAAAAATAATCTTAGCCTCAATGAGTTTAGACAATTCTTTTCTCATGAGGGCTCTATCTTGGGGTTTATCGGCCTTTGTTTTTGCCTAATTGGTTTGATATCAGGATCAAGATCAATAGAATGTTGGGATATATTTGGATTGAATTATTTTAAATCTTCATAGCCCCATGAGAACACATCACTGAAATTTTGACATAAGGAAAAAAATTGATTTTCATGTTCATCACATACTTTTCCAAGCAAAATTTCTTTTCTTGGGGTAATTGAAACATCTTGTGCAGAATTCTTGTTTTGTCATCATGCTCTTTTCTATACCTTTGAACTCATCATCTGGACTAAAAATATGTTCTAGAGTGACCAATCCTTTTGGAAATTTATTGGTTTTGAGTTGAATAATCTGATCACCATAGATGTCTTGCAAATCAGACTACATTTTTGAAGAGAATTCAACTTCATTTTGTATGAATTGGACAATTTTTTCATCACTATCAAATACTTGTTAGCTAGTTGCATTATCAAGTATGGATGGCCTAACAACCATCTTGATATGTTGTGTCTTTCCTTTAACTAGGTCTTCGCGGTGGCGAGAACCTAGAGCCGTCATTTGATCTACTTCCTTGTACAACTTTCATGGTATAACCTATGGGTTGAGAGAATCAAAACTCTCCAAAAAGTCCCAAACTCTATCTTTAGGCTCTCAATAGCTTGTTCTTTGTATCACATCTTCCAAAGACTTGATTAGTGACTAGCTCATTATCTCCAAATATTTACAACTTCTTGATATTTCTTTTTCTATGATTAATAGACCATGCACCAATGCCTCATATTCTGCCACATTATTGATATAGGCAAATTGACATTTTGGGTGAAGAATAACTTCTCTTTGTTTGGAGAAATAAGCACAACACCCACCCTAGCTCCATTTCTTCTTCTAGAACCATCAAAATACATCCGCCATAAGCTAGATCTTTGGTTCCTTGTCTTCTTGAATATCGCAAGCATAATAGATTCATCTTGTAGGACACTAGGTTCTAAGACTAGTTTCATAAGCTTTAAGATCTTCAAAATATGGATTGAATTTGTGATTTCTCTTAGCCCATTCATCAAACAACAAATCAGGCATGAGAGGAGGAGCAGAGTTGTTCTTCTAGACTTGAAACTTGATCCTATCCTTATATTAAATAGTTTGATTGGGTAAGGGTTCTAATGACTCTATGTGATAGGAAAATATAGGCTCAACTTGGATTATGAATCTTGTGCCATATCTGGTCCTTAAAATCATGTGATTCCAATGTGAGTACAAATAATCCCTACCTTAGCAAAAAGTAAAATCTACGGACGGGAAAATTACAAACATGGGTGGAAAGTCTATGACTGATATATCATGGGTTATTGTGAGACTTGGGAAAGCATGGAGGGTTAACTCTAAATCTTTAATCACTCCTAATACACCCACTATTGATCCATCAAGTTGTAAGACTCCCCTAGACACAGGACTGTACTTGAGACCTAGGATGCCAATAATTTTCTTTGGCATTATAGAAGTACTAGCCTCGAATCAATCATGAAATTATGAACCAAGTGTTTTCCCATAATTACTGAAATGTAAAATGGTGGGTTTTAATTTTTTTACTTACTTGGTCCTCTTTCGCTTGACAAACATGAAGCTGCGGCATGAGTCCTTTGCGGTATTGGATTCACCAGAGGAAGTTACTTAAGGGATTCACATAACGGATCACTCTGAGATGGAATGGAAATCACATCCCATATTGAGACATTGACATTAGTTTGCTTCATTTTCTCCACAATATTGAATGGGAAACCCACATTTATGCATCTGCGGTATATTACTTTTTTTTTTTTTGCGAAACTATTTGATCCTATGGCTTTGGTGAAACAACAACCTCCTTTTATAGGGAAAGTTTATTAGGAACCGTAGGTTTCTTTGACACATTTTCTATTTCATTCCATGGTTTCTCACATGCTTTTGTTTTTGCTTGAGTCCTGATTTTCCTTAATCCTGAAAAGTATTTTCCTTTCCCCACAACATTGTTGTGATCCATGGGAGTTAGAACCTAATATTCTAGCATTATTTTCATATTTTGCATGTTATTAACAACACTCATATGAGGTACACTAGAGCCTCTGGACATTTGATTGAGTGCACAAAAATCCTCAACTCTAAAAAAATGAGATTGACATCCATGAAAGCATGTTGACCTTCATTCTCATAATTTGGTACTTCTAAGAGTTTTTCTTATTGACTGGAAGCACCTTGAATCATTTATGCTTGCAGATGCATTACCCTTGACAAACAAGTTGGTTATGAGGTAGATTACATGGAAAACACCACTTTGTTTCTTGTGCCATATTATTTTGTATTGGAACTAAGGATTGACTGAAGTTGAGGCAGGAAGTGTCTCTAGATAAGGAATTTTTACTAATGGAAGAGGAGCACTTTGAATTTTCCATTTATTATTTTGCTGGTTTTATGCATACCTTTGAGTATCTTTGTTGGTTTCTATATGTTTGATATCGTTGATTTGAAGATTGCCCTTGATTTTGATAATTTTTATATGACTGAGCTTGTTGTTTTTCTAGGGATATAACTTTGTTTGTCAATTTTCTAATTAGAGATTTCATTTCCTCATCTTCCTTTTGTTGAGAAGGGGTTTGTGATGTGGAAGATTTGGGATGCGGATTTGGTTGAGGAATAGGAGTAATGGAAGGTTGCATGACTTTTGGAAATTCAGGGGATAATGGCATAGGTGGTCTAGGAGATAATTTTCCATATTGAATTAAACAATTCTTATCCCTAATGGCCAATGCATAAGCCCTTTGGTAGAGTTACACCTCCCATTGATTGCACCATAATAGATATGTCAGAGTTAAGATATTTTAAAAAGTATAGGAATGCACCTTCTGTTGTGGTCCTGATAAGAACTATAATTTTGTCATAGGTCCTTTGAATCTAAAGTTGAAATCCACAATTTGTTCATTAGGTTCTCTCTTGATTGTGGTCAAATGCTCCAAAAGAGAAAATTTATCAACTCTTTCCTTGAATTGATTATACAATGTTGTGTATAACTCATTCCAATTCCTGTTTGATCCTATGGCTAAGATTCTAAACCATTGCAGGGCCTTTATTTTAAGAGATGAAGCCAGGAGTTTGACTACCACGTCCGTTTCAACAATTTCATGAATAACACAGATATTTGCAATGTTTTGAATGTGATCAACTAGAGTAGTGTGATTTTCTCCTATGAAGTATGGAATATTCTTCAACACCACAACAGGAATAGGATTTTGGGCATTCAAGGCAAGCGAGGCTACTACTATGAAGTTCACAAATGGATTTTGAGGTGGCAGTTGTTGATGAGCCATTATAATAGGTATAAGAACTCTTGTTGATTGCAAAAAGGGCATTCCTGTGGAGGTGTAGAGAGAGTTTTGTTTGGAGGAGATGAAGATATTTGATTATGCCTTCCTCTTCTCTGTCACTCGGGGATAACTAAAAATACTTGAATACACCTTATTATCACATTGTAGGCGAGTTTGTATCCTTCTCATGAATAAGGTACACACTTGGATTACTAGTACTCCACGAAACTAGTTGATATTGAGAATGGATTTTTAGATGTGTTATCACAGAACCTCTAAAAGGATGGAAGTTTATCAAGCACACATCAAAACTTGATAAATCTAGAAATATTTGACTTCTTGTCCCATCAGGCATGCCAAAACTGTTGGAGCTCAAAATTACATGATGCCCGAAGTCATAGACAACTCGGGATTTTGAGGTAACATGGGACTATCTCCAAGTTATGGGACTCAAAATTAGAAAGAAATCCAGAGAAGGTTGACTTCCTCTACCTACTCATAATATTAAAGTGCTCCTGGGAATTAAAATGCAACTATCTAGCTCTATTCGAAAATCCTAATCTACAAAGGTGATAACACCAAAAAATAAGGGGATGAATACGTTTAGATAAGGAGAAAGGGAAGGAAATGATAATGAAGAGGACTAGATATGAGACACAAATTAAAATCACTCCAGAATCCACTTTCATGATGCACAATAGAAAAAGATTCAGAAAATAAACATACAACACATTTGCAACTGAAAGAAAGGCAAGGAATGCAATAAAATAAGGACAAGGGCCAAACAAGCCACAAGATTAAACTTTATTGCGTGAAAGTGTGAAAAAACTATTACAATCATGAGAGGAAGATGCAAGCATTCGCTGAATCAATATCCAAGGCATGTGACCCTTAGGAGATACATGCAGCACAAGAGAAGCCTTATATTACAAGATGTTCAAGTTCTAAAAGTATCCAACATTAAGAATGAGCATTTCTCTACATTATATAAAAAAACATGGAAGGGAGAAAGATGAGAAATTAGAGGGAAATTCAAATTTCTCAACCAATCCCAACCACCTTTTAATTTATTTAAGGTAACATGGCATCGCTTCTATTTATCCATTGTTACATGCCTTCTTCAACTAAGAACCCATATTGCATTTAATATTGGTGGTTATGTCACCTAGAACTACACTTTTTATGTGCTGGAGAATCTTCCTTGACTCTTTCCCATTTGCCTCGATTTGACTCATGAAATCATATTTGATTGCATAGAGAACAACAAAATCTTATTGAATTTGTAAAGATTTGATAACTAAATAAAGATCTAGTTGATTTCTAATTTCCATGAAGAGTCATCATTTGGATTTGTTATGCAACTTCTCCACTCTGTCTTGTGTGGCTATGTGACATCTACAAATCATTCCTTTGTATCATGGCACCATGGACTCCTATGGCTTTTATCTCTCATTCGTGGTTTGCTATTTTGCCTTGCCTTGCTCCATGATGTAACTTAGACTCAGCGGTATTTTTATTTTGTCCACAACATTATGAGATCATGTCCTATAGCCTGCGGCATGCATTTCTTTTCCTTGACACACTTAAACTTCGTCATGGTTTTTCTTCTTCATCAAGTGGTATGCTCAAAGCTTTCGTGGTTCTTCAAATTTTCCTTTGAATATCTTCCTAGTCTAACACTTGTGTAAGTTTCTTGAATTTTTTAAGGGATGTAAAATTAGGCAACATATAACATTATAGAGCTTTTATGGATTCATCCCATATGCATGGGATGCACGAGCACATGTGTTTGATCTAGGTACTACCACATATTACGACACTTGGTATGCAACAATGCTTCCACAGAGGATTACTATTCCATAGGGGGCCTTAGTAGGCATTTGGGATAGTAGTAAAAGTAAGTGGTAGGGGACAATGTTTGAGGGATAGGGCCGGACTTGGCTAGAAGGAGGCATAGGCATAGGGATAGGGACATAGACCATAGGTACAATCTGTATAGGGGCCGCAAGTATAAGGTCAACAAATGCCACAGGTATAGATGACACAAGGATCTCCACTATAGGTTATTCAATAGGTACCGTCTCAAAAGTATTATAACATGTCATACAACAAGTCTTGTTATAGGGCTACATCCAAATGGGCTCCTAAATCTTCTCCTTCTATGTCTCATGAACATCATGCCATCATGTCTTCAAGAAATTCAAGGACAACTGATTCAAGATAACTTCCTTGAGCGCGACCCCTGTAAAACTGCCGCCGCCGCTTCGCTGCTGCTCGTCTGCGATCTCTGGTCCCCTTTCTAATGCCGGACCCTCCTGGTCCGGATCGGGGGGCCCCCCTGTCAGGGCCTCTCTCTCCCTCACAGCCTCTCGCTTGGTCAAAAGTCGTGGACGCTTCCACATCAGCACACGGCGCGGAAAAGCTTTCCCCTTCACTGTCAGAAGGGTCCTTTTCCCTGCGCATCCCCACTCATATCACGGAGGCTGCTGCTGCTTCTCGTGACCTGTCCTTGGTGGGCACGCTGATGGGCCCTAGGCCCCCACTGGAGGATATAAAAAAATGGGCTCGTTTAAAATGGCAACCATGTGGAGCACTTGAAATAGCGGCTATGCCTAATGGATTCATCTTATTCTCTTTCAGCTTGAAAGAAGATTTCGCTAGAGCGTTGCTGGGAGGTCCGTGGTTCTTTGGCAGGCGGGGTTTTTATCTCAGGAAATGGTCTCCTGGTTTCAACCCACACACGGAATCCATGACCCAAGCCCCAATCTGGGTCCGCCTTCCGGGGCTTCCTTTGGAGTTCTGGCATCCGGCGGTCATTGAAGGTATTGCTCTTTCTATAGGTTCTTTGATTGCTATAGATCAAGCCACGAAAGCAAAAACTAGATTTATTCATGCTCGTTTCTGTGTTAATGCTGATATTAGTTGCCCCTTGCCAAAAGACATTGAGCTTATCTCGGACTTTGGGAACTGGAGACAGCCTATTGACTATGAATACATTCCTCAAGCTTGTTCTTTCTGCAAAAAACTGGGCCATAGGGCCTCCAGCTGCCCCTCTAAACCCCAACCGAAACCACTGTCCCAAACCCTATCCCCAAAATTCAAGAAAAAATTTGTACCTAAATCGTCCTCCATTGAGATCCCGATCATCCCCACTTCTAACTCCTTTGCTCTCCTGGAGGATGGAGAAATCGACCAGCCCTCTGATCCTGCTGCTGAGACCCTTCCCCCCTCCTCTGCCCTCCTTCCTCTCTCCCCACCCCTGGCTCCTTCGATTCCAGCTTTTTGGCTGCCTCTTCCCCCCCCCCTTCGCCACTTCCTGCTCCCTTTTCCATCCCCCCCCTTCCCTTGATCCCCTCCTCCCTCGATCCTCCCTCCCTTCCTCCCCTTGGCCCGTCTGTTTTTGATTCTGCCCCCTCTCCCTCGGAGCTATCCACAGATGATTGTTCTAATCACCGTTTCACTAGAAGCAGCAACAAGAAACCAGATATAGGCTTGGAAAAAGTTAGAGGCAGAACTCCAAGCAGTGTTAAGCTTCAGATTGAAGCAGCTACAAATGTGGCGCAAGGAACCCAAAGCACTATCCCCATGGTGGTGGGGAGTAAATCCAAACAAAAGAAATGAAGATCATTTCTTGGAATATAAGAGGGCTCAACTCTCTGCAAAAGCAAAGAATCATCAAAGACATCAAGTTCCAGAACTCACCTGATATCATCATGTTACAGGAAACCAAGCTAAAAACTGAGGTTCGGCTTCATAAAATCTGGCCTGCGGCTGCATTTGAATCCCAACCTTCAACTGGGAACTCCGGGGGGCTTTGCACCTTGTGGAATCCCAGAATTCTTAAAGGGGATTGCCTGTTCAAACATCCCAATTTTCTATGTATCCTCTTTCAAGAAATTGGTACTGACACCTCCTGGATTGCTATCAATGTCTATGCCCCAAACTTGGAGAATCATCGTGGAAAACTTTGGAAGGATATCACCAACTTCATCGTTACTTGTGGTAAAATTCCAATTATCATAATGGGTGATCTAAATTGTCCTCTTTATCCCTCAGATAAACAGGGGGGCATGCCTGCTATGCCGGCTAGCATGGAAGCTTTGGCTGACTTCATTAGAGAAAATTCACTTCTGGATATGGATCTCCACGGTTCTTCTTACACATGGTCAAATCGTAGATTGGGCAGGAATCACATTCAATGCAGATTAGATAGAGCTCTTGGATCGATGGATTGGATTTCTCTCTTTCCGGACTTTTATCTCAGCTCCCTCCCAAGGGTTGGCTCTGATCACAGCCCCCTCCTGTTGAGCGCCAACCATTTGGTGAATATCAAGAATCCTCCCTTCAGATTCGAGCTGGCTTGGCTTGAGAATAATCATCTGACCCCCCTGGTTGCAAGCTGGTGGAATATTGAGATTGAAGGAACCAATATGTTCAGATTTTCCAGCAAACTCAAAGAAGTCAAAAAACAGCTCAAAATATGGAAGTCTAAGGTCTTCGGCAACATCAAGGTTCGCAAGAAGGAGCTCTCTCAGAGCTTGATCAAAATTTCTGAGCAAATTGAGAATGTGGGAAGGTTGGACCATCTTCACCAACAGGAAATCTCCCTCCTCAGTGATTATCACAGCACTCTTAAAGAAGAAGAAACCTACTGGAGGCAGCGTTCTAGGGCCCTCTGGCTTGACCAAGGTGATCGTAATACTAAATTCTTTCATATTACTGCTTGTAAACATAAAGCTAGGGACAAGATTCGTGAGTTGGTGTCGTCTTCAGGTACTCTTCTTACCGCTGACTCTGATATATCCAATGAGCTTATATCCTTCTACTCAAATCTTCTCCATGCTGATCTGGCTCCTTCGGAACAATCTATGAATGAAATGCTTCAGCACATTCCTCATCTGGTCTCTCCTGAGATGAACAATAATCTTACCAAGCCTTTTGCTATGGAGGAAATTCATAAAGCTGTCTTTGCTATGAAGCGAGATAAAGCCCCGGGTCCGGATGGCTTTCCGGCTGCTTTCTTCCAAGTTTTTTGGGAAATCATCAAGCAGGACCTTTTCCTCGCAGTCAACGAATTTCAGATGAATGATAATCTGCTAAAGGAATGGAACACCACTTTTTTGGCCTTGGCTCCAAAAGTGCATATCTCCAAGGATGTGTCCAATTTTCGGCCCATAAGTCTATGCAACACGTCTTACAAGATTATCACTAAGATGCTGGCTTCCAGGCTAAAACCTCTTATGCCGAACCTCATCTCCCTCAATCAGAATGGATTCATTAAAGGTAGGCTTATTCAAGGCGGTATAATTACTGTCCATGAGGCCATCCACTCGGCCCTCCTTGCGAAGTCTCCTGGTATGATCTTAAAATTGGATATGCAAAAAGCCTTTGACAGAGTCAGCTGGCCTTTCCTAATCAAGACCCTGGAAAAATTTGGGTTCAACAAAAAATGGTGTAGCTGGATTTACTCATGTGTTTCGACCCCTTGTTTTTCTATTCTGATCAATGGCATTCCTGCGGGTTTTTTCAAAAGTAGCAGAGGTATCAGGCAAGGTGACCCTCTGTCACCTTTTCTCTTTGTTCTTATGGCGGATTCCCTCAGCAGAGCGCTGGATGCGGCAAAAAATCAATCCATCATCTCTGGTTTGAAAATCACCTCTAACTGTCCCTCGGCCACCCATAGCCAGTTCGCTGATGACACCTTATTGCTGAGTCTGGCTTCTGTTATCGAAGCTAGGGCTATTATGGATATCCTTTCTTTATATCAATCAGCCTCGCAGCAAACGATTAACTTCATCAAGAGCAGCATCTCCTTTTTCAACACGCCCCCCAGAGTTCAGAGGAAGATTGCTGACATTTTTGGTTGCTCGATTGTGGATCTCCCAACCTCTTATCTGGGCATCCCCCTCTTCCATGGTAGGCAATCAAAAATTATGTGGAACCCGATTATTGAAAGATATCAAAAAAAACTTGCTGCTTGGAAAGGTGCTCTCCTCAGCCAGGCTGGCAAGCTCCAGCTGGTGAAAGCCACTCTTCAGAATCTTCCTTCTTACTTTCTGTCCATGCTCAAAATTCCCAGCTCTGTTAGAGAGGCTGTGGAAAAAATTCAAAGGAACTTTCTGTGGTCTGGAACTGAAGAAAAGAAAAGGATCCACCTTGTGGCCTGGAAAGAGGTTTGTAAACCTACTGCTCACGGTGGTCTTGGTCTTCGGAAAATAAAGGAGATGAACGGGGCCCTCCTGGCGAAACTTGCTTGGGAGGTGGCTAAAGGCAATTCTTGTTGGGCCCGCTTGCTCCGTGCTAAGTATTTAACAAACAATGAAGACTTTCTCACATCCATCCCCACTAGAGGCTCTACCATATGGAACTCCATTTGTAGTTCGCTCCCCATCATTCGTGCTGGCACTAAATGGAGGTTCGGGAATGGGCGTCTCATTGATTTCTGGAGGGATACTTGGATTGGTGATGTTCCCCTTGATCTCAACCCCTCTTGGGACCCTATCAAGAGAAGTATCATCAATATTCATGGTAGATTAGCATCTGGTTATTGGCAGAGGATAAATTCCATCCCCTCTTGGGATATCAAGGCTTGGGAGGATATCAGCGACCTTCAAAGAGACCTGCTGTCCTCCCTTAGAGTGCAGCTCTCCACCATCTACATCCCGTATTCCCATAATGAAGATGAGATTATCTGGACTCTATCCACTTCGGGCTCCTTTTCAGTTAGAGCTGCTTATCTCTCGATGCATTGTGCTGACGTGGGCCCCCCTCTTATAAAATTCTGGCCTAAGGAGATCACTCCTAAAATAGGTTTTTTCTCTTGGCTCTCCTCTAAAAATGCCTTCCTTTCCTGGGGAGAACCTGAAGAGAAGGGGATTTTCCCTTCCTACCAAATGTGTTCTATGTGCAAATGAAGAGGAATCCTCATCTCACCTCCTGGTCCATTGCTCTTTCTCGCATGATATTTGGCAGTGGCTCCTATCGAGATTAGGAGTTTTTTGGATCTTTCCGGATTCCATTCAGGATACTCTTTCTCAATGGTACTCCCCCTTCACTCATCCGATTCTAAAGTTGGCTTGGAAACTCCTCCTCCCGCATGGTTTATGGGGCATATGGAAAGAAAGAAACAGAAGAATCTTCAAAAATAAGAGTCTCAATCCTGATCAGGTGGCTATTCTGATTGGCCTGGCTCTCCAAGAAAATATCAACCTGACCACTTGGTCTAAATATCAGCAAAAACTGCAGTTCTGTCACACCCTGGAGTGGCAGCAGTATCTATCCATTCCGTGCAAAAAAACCCATTCTGACAGGAATTCGATTTGCTGGCTTCCCCCTCCTAGGGGATGGAGAAAACTCAACACGGATGGCGCTTCGAAAGGGAACCCTGGTATGTCCGGAGGAGGGGCCATTCTTCGTTGCTATTCGGGTTTAATTGTTGCTGCCTCTGCCCATAATTTCAACTTTGGTTCCAACCATCGTGCGGAGGCCTTAGCCATCCTCAAGGGTCTTGAGATGGCTATCAAGGTGGGCAATGATCCCCTCCAAGTGGAAAGTGACTCCCTCAACATCATAAACCTCCTTTGTTCCAATGACCCTGGACACTGGTCGATTAAAAACATCATTGCTGATATTAGAAGCATTCAAAGATCCTTCCTTCAAGTCCAATTCCAGCACGTCCTCCGGGAAGGTAATAAAGCGGCGGATCTTCTGGCTAACATGGGTGTCCTCATCGAAAATCAGCAAATTTGGACTGAGAACTTCCCGAATGAACTCTGTCAGATTGCCCAAATTGACGCACTCCAATGCTGACGGGTGGTCTCTGAAGCTGACTGGGGTTTCGGCCTGGGCGCTTTGGTCCATTCAAATGGCGGCGATGAATACGGCAAATTTATTTGACATGACTCTTGACACGAGGTTCCTGATCAAGGCGCCTAGTTATGATGCAGCGAATCCCCGCACGAACGAGCAATATGCTCCCATTAATCATCCGAGGAGGTGGCGTCAGGGCTTTAATATATTTGCCGGTATCTTGTTCAGACTGGCTCTCGTCCGTTCCTATCTCCGACTCTGTAACTGCTCCAATATTCTTCTCATGGGGGGGCAATTGAAGCGCCTTGAGCCCGACAGTTGCGAGACGCTTAGGAATGATGGCGAGGTCTGGAATATCTTAGTGGAAAATGGGATCTCTACTTTTCTGGAAAGAATGTCTGGTTACTCGGCCTTAGTGTCTTATGCTGTTACGGCTTCGTGGTCGAGAGGGCGTGTTCAAATTGGCAGCACTAAGTTTACCATCTCAACGAACGCCATCGCTGATGCCACCGGGCTCCCTGCTGCGGGCGATATTTACTACAGGCGTTCCCTTCACGCCGAGATACAAGAATTCAACGCACCGGGGGATAGACCAAGGAAATATATGTCAGGATATACCCGCGACTCTCTGCCCTCGCCCTGGGATAGAGTGGCGGAAGCCATTATGAGGTACTTCACCATAGACGGTAGGTACCGTCTGGTTTTTGGCCCCCATCTGTTTATTCTCTCCCACCTCCGTTGGGGGAGAAAGATTAATTTAGCTGCCTTTCTTTTTCAATCGCTGGAGCACTCTGTTATGCTGGCTCGGGAGGGCGAGGGAGTCATCCTCCACCAGGGTCTTCTTTACCTTCTCTTCTCCGTCGCCGCTTCCCACACTGACCTGCTCCGCTTTCCTCCCAAATTGGGCCGCCGCCGCCGCTCCCCCTCCCCTCCTTCTCACCCCTCTTCCTCTTCCCATCGCTCCTCTCGGCGCCGCCGCCGCCTGCTCCTTTCCTCTGGCTCGGACTCCGACGTGGCCATCGTGAGCCCCCCCCGCGAAGCCCCCATCTCCGCTGCTGTTCCCCCCTTTCCCACCCCCATCTCGTGCCTCTTCCTGGAAGACTCCAATGCCAGTGGACGCGCTCCTTCTCCTGTTTCTAGCCCGGGTCTCTCTGGTGCGGCTGATCTGTTGGGGCTTGCTCAACTGTACCCTGACTCCTCGGAAGAGGAGCAGGGTGATATCAATCAATTTGTTGCGGATCCCCCCTCTCCTTCTGCTGGCTCTAAGGATCCCTCGAATGTTAAAGATTCCACTGCTGACACTCCTCTATCCACTCCTGCTATGGACTTTAGCACTGCTGATATTGATGCTGATGAAAAAAAGGACCAGAACAGAGCTGATATCATCTCCTCCATTCTGTGTAAGCTTCAGCGTGCATTCAAAGCTCTCAAAGATTGGGAGGACTTCACGAATTCTACCAGAATGGCCTTAGCAAACGACTGTTCGGAGCTTCTCAAGTTGGCGGATCTCCTTGCAAATGAATCGGGCTCCCCTAGAGCTAAAGATGTTGTTTCTGAGCTGAAGAAGCTTATTTAGTTGCTCCTCTTCTTGGCTTGTCTCTTTTTCGTTCTCCTTTTTGGAATCCTCGTGGGTATTTTGTTTTGGTTATACTATTGTTAAATCTAGCCTGATGGGCTTTTTGTATCAAGGTTGTGGGACCTTCTAAAACCCTCTCTTTACCCAATATATTCCAAAAAAACAAAAGAAATCTTGTTATAGGTGTTGACATCACCACCTAGACTAAGTCTAGGTATACTAGTAGGACATGCGGGGATGGAGATGGAGTGGAGGTTGGATAGGGACCACCACATATAGTGGTTCTAGGACCAGCGGGTGGGATGTTAGTGGAAACTTTATAGGTAGAGAGAGGGATAGATCCATGATGTGAGGGGATGTGGTAATCATTATAGTATATAAACTATAGAGGTAGGTGGGGCAGAGATCTAGAGTAGGTTTCTCTTAGGCAATAACTATAACAAGTCATCAATGAGTAGGATCAGCTCATGACCGAGTGATATCGGGTAGTTAACAAGAGGACTCAACTTAGAGTGGATGTTACAAGGATCACAAGAGAGTTTGAAGCTCTACAAAGGTAGTAGGGGTAGACGGTGTTAGAGACATTGTGTATGATTTTGTGACACCATCGGGGAGGATAGATACTATAGATCACTATATCGGTTGGTGGTACCAGAGGGCTGAGGGCACCTTCCTATAGTCGAGGTCAAGTTGAAGATCGATGAGGTCATAAAGACCATCTAAATAAGAATGATCGGTATAGATGCCCTACCGAGTCACGGGTTGGGCAGTCCTAATGTAGGAGAGAGTCGTATTGACTCCTTTTTGGATGATGTATATATATTTTTTATATGCCTCGAGATGAAGAGACATTTTTATCAATGCCCATGATGGCATACCAACACATATATGATTTTTTCAAGATACATTGGTATATGGAGATTGATGATTTTATGTATGTACATGATGGACATGATGTATACCCCATTTTATTATGAGATATTGTGTTAGCCCATGTTTTATTATGAGTAGATGATATGATGTGATGTGATGTGTAGAATAGATGATGATTTTATTTTATGATGATGATGATGTAACTTAACATACATGTTGATATCTTAGAATTTATTGATGATATGTGATGGTGTTGTGTGTGTGTGTGTGTGTGTGTGTGTGTGATGATACAAATGTGCTTTAGGAAATGATAACACACAAGGTACAAGAAAATAACACAAATACAAGGAATAATTAATAAATCTAATACATACACTTGTTAAACAACAAAACATGGCCAACATAATAAACAACGGAAACAACATAAAAATAAACAAAATAAAAAAGTAGGCATAACATACCTAATATGAACAAACATGAATTAACTCACACCAAAGTTATATATGAACTAAGATGCTAATAACTCAGCTTTAATATGTCTATATCGCAACAATGGTTTATAGATATAAAGAAAAATTTAATCTATTTAATTAAACAACAAATAAATATAAGGGCATGCAAGAAAACATGTTATATGTAGAATCAAATAGACAAACAAGAAACAATGATATTAAAGCTAATTAGTGAGCAAGGATATAACACAGTGTGTAATAACAATGTCTGAAGACACCCCTAATGTTTTTGTAGTTTTGTGAGACAATCTTTTATATTGTTTTTGGGTTTTTTTTGCAAGTTTTCTAAATGTTTAGGCTTTTTTGAAATTTTTCCAAAACTATTTATACAAAAATGAAGATTCAAGGATTCCCTTAGTGAGAGGTGAGAATTTACAAGGGAAAATCTTGCACGTATATATAAGAGTAGGATTAGCCGGATCAAGGCCACGAAGGATAGGCTCAAAAGGATTTCAAACACAGGAAAAGGAATAGCTCAAGAAGAAGCAATCATGCCCCCAGGTGTGAGATGTTTGTGAACAATGAAACATCCTATGGTGTTGGAAACTAGTTTTCACCAAAGGAATTTTCCAAATTACCAAAATTGCGTGGTTTTCACATTTGGACGAATTTATTTCTCTTTACTATTTTATTTATTTATTTTGATTTTGATTTTGATTTTTCATTGTTTTTGAATGTGCCAAGATTAGGAATAGAAATGATTGAGATACATTATATTCATAGGTTCTTGGAGCTCTTCACCATCAAGATATGCAAGCTTATAGGCCCGGAACAAAATTTAGCCACCACAATGTATGGCCCTAACTAGTTAGGCTCAAATTTTCCTTTCTTTTCACATTCTTTGGTGGTATTAAACTGGTTTTATTTCAGAACAAGATCACCTACCTCAAATTCATGAGGGATGATATGTTTATTGTAGCCTACATGGATTTGATTCTAATACACTTTAAGGTGATCCAGGGCATGAAGGAATTTTTCATCAAGGAGCTCACGATCTGCTAGCCTAGGAACTCGTAGTATTCTTCCTTTTCTAGATAGCCTCACAAGAATATTCTCAAAGAGGGGAGCTCGATCTCTATGGGTATAATGGCTTCAGTACCAAATACTAAGGAATATGGGGTTGTACATGTAGGTGTGTGGATGGAAGTGTGATAGGCCCAAAGGGCGGGATTGATTTGGAGATGTTGATTACGGTGAGTTTTACTTATAATTTTCTTCATAATCGACATAAGCATTTTATTGGTGGCCTCAAATTTCCCATTACCTTGAGGGTAATAAGGTGTAGACCACTTTTGGTGAATTTTAAAGTATTGGCACAAAGCCTTCACTTTCTTGTTTTTGAATGACTTACCATTGTTAGATATAATGGCAAAAGGGATGTCATAATGGCAGATGATATGGTTCATGATGAACTTGGAAATCTATGCACCTATAACATAAGTGAGAGGAATAACCTCCACCCATTTGGTAAAGTACTCAGTGGTAGTGATAATGTGTTTGTGGTCATCGGATGAGGTAGGAGTGAGTTTTCCTATAAGATCGAGCCCCCATTTAGAAAATGGCCATGGTGTTATGATAGGATGTAATGAATGAGATGGTGCATGGATAAAATTACCATAATTCTGAAATAGGACACAATTATTCACATAATGAAATTTTTTTTTCCATAGTATGCCAGTAGTATCCCACTCATAGGATTTTCTTCGCAAGAACCATTCCACTAGTATGAGCCCTACAAATGCCTTCATGCACCTATTTGATTTCTTGGACAAACTCTTCCAAATTTAGACAATGTAAAAGAGTCCCATCATAGCCTCGGTGATAAATAATGCCCTGAATTAGGGTGTAACAAGATATTCATTGGATAAGGGTTCATTTTTTGGAATGAGAGATGTCGGGTGGAAAAGTACCATCCTGCAGGTAATTATAAATGTCAACGTACTAAGGGGAAAAGGGACCAACAACTTCACATACCAAAATTTATTTTGACATGTAATGGGACGACACCGTTAAATGATCTATAAGAAAATGAAATTCCTTATAACTTGGAGATAGGTATAGTATGGATCCAATGCTAGCCATAGCATCGCTGATTGGTTCTACATACATGGAACTTGATGGAAGGAAATCAGAATAAAATACTCTTTTAGGTGTCCACCATGCATTTTTATGGGATAATTTTCTCATCTTTGACTTTGTATTCATCATTCACCTATTTGATGATCATTTGGGAGTCACCAATAACCTCAACTTATTTAATGTTCCATTTGATAACAAATTTAAGTCAGTAACGAGAGCTTCATATTTGGAAATGTTGTTTGTACATGGGAAGCCAATTTTGAAATCTCGTGGGATGATATCTCCTGTGGGAGTAATAAGGATTACTCCTACTCCTGAGCCATTGAATGTGAATGACCCATCAAAGTATATCTTCTAGGTTGATGATTATTCAATATATAACAGAAGCATCTAGAAAATCTAGACTTAAGGGTTCCATTCCTAGAAGGGATGCTTCATTCATTAGTTGGTTAGCAATAACTTGTCCTTTCACTACTTTTTGATTGACATATTCAATGTCAAATTCACTCAACAAAATAATCTAGTTGGTCATCCTTCCTTTAAGTTTTGGTTTTGACAAAAGGTATTTGAGAGGGTCAACTTGAGATATTAGCTTGGTATGATGGTTCAAAAGGTAATGGTGAAGTTTTTGAAAGGAAAAAATAATATCTAAGAAATATTTTTCAATCTATGGGTAATTGAGCTCATATGTAATTAAGGTGTGGATAAGATAATAGACAAATCTTTCTTTGTGTTGGGAATCATATTGTGCCAAAAGTGTTCCTATAACAAACTCGAATAGAAGATATGTATGGAAAAAGGTTCACCTAGGGTGGTGGTACGGGGAACATATGGATTTTCCAAGTATTGTATGAGTAAAGAAAATTCTTGTTAGCAATCTGGACCCCAGTGAAAATCAACATCTTAATTGAGTAGATGGGTAAAGGAATGACACTTGTCTATAAGCTATAAGAAGAATATTTAAATGACCTAAATTTTAACTTATAGGTTGTGCAACTATTTGAGGTTCTTAGGAGGAGGCATCTCAGTAATAGTAGTGAATTTAACAAGATCAATTTCAATTCCATACCTAGAAACAATGAATCCCAATAGTTTCCCTAAGATAACTCTAAAAACACACTTTTTAGGATTTAAACGGACCTTGTAATCGTGAATCCATTTTGATACAAGTATTAGACTTTCCAAGGATAACATCAACATAATCCTCTACAATTTCATGAAATATAATAGTCATAACTCTCTAATAAGTGGAACCTACATTCCCGAGGCCAAAAGTCATAACTTGATAACAAAGCTGTACCCCAAACGGTAGTAAAAGCGTTGTTGTGTTTTCCTCTTCCATAATATTGATCTTATTATAGCCTAAGAATCCATCCATGAGGGATAAAATTTCGTGGCCTACAGTGGAATCGATGATCATGTCGATGTTTGGAAGGGGAAATTCATCTTTAGGACACGCCTTATTGATGTCACTGAAATCTATGCAAATACTTATACCAATAGGATTATTTTGAATGGGTAATATATTTGATATCCACTCATAGTAGTCTATAGGCCTGATGAATCCTAATGTTAATAACTTTTCTAGCTCCTTTTACCAAAATATCCACATGAGGATGCATTTTACATAGTTTTTGTTTGATTGGTTTCACATATTCATGCAAAACCAAGTTATGCACTACTAAAGAAGGATCCAAGCTTGGATTTTTGTATTAGAAGAAAATACATTTGAAAATTCTCAAATAAGCATAGCAAAGGTTTTTTTTCATGTGCTAAAAGAGAAACCCCAAGTTTGACAATTCTAGGCTCACCTTATATACCAATGTTGATATCAATAGTCTCCTCCACAAGTAATTGAGATCCATCCTCCATACGCGTAGGATCTAGGTGGGATTGAGTTATTACTCTAAGGGCGTCTCAATTTTCACCCATAGGCTGGTCACTTTGTATCTCCATTTTTGTTTTAATTGTTTTTCGATAGTGCCTCAAAGAGGTTTTCACTATGGGACTTGGATCTTTTCTTTTGATGAGGATTTTTAGAAGATATTTTTCCCTTGTTTTATTTTTGCTTTTGTTGACCACACAATTCATCCTCCTCTCTAAAATACACATATGCATCAAGTTTGATATAGAAGCCCTTATTTTTTCACCGATAGGAATTTCGTCACGCAAACTAAAAATTAACCAATTGCTTCATCATTATGAAAGAAATCAATTGATATGTGTCATTGTTGGTCCCAGTTTACAAGGGAAGGGTGAATAAGGTATAATTCAGAGTAGAATGAGCAAGGTTAAAAAAGTAGTCAGAGAATAGGTTGGTGGAATCAAGGTCCTAGTATAGGATACAAAGGTAATTTATTTTTCTATCATAATCTGAAGAATTATTATCTTTCTCTCAGAGGAGGTGGCATCAACTTCTATAGGATGGAACCCATAAGGTCAAATACCAATTTTGTATCTACCCATTCTTGCTTGTGCTTAGAAGAGGTTCCTACACACATTCCTCATATATGCCACACCCATATCCTTGGTACCCCATAGCATACATCATATTATTAGGGATGACATAGTCTAGGGATTGATATCATGAGGCCATCCTTTCATTAGGGGATTGGGATGTATAAGTGTAAAACATTTTCTTGTGTACCGAGAGGCCCTTTGGGAATGAAGGTGTTGATATTGCAATGTTCCTAATGTAGTTGATGTTGATAGATGGTCCTACCATGTGTTTTAGGTAATAGGGAAAGATTTGAAATGAGGATGGCCTTTTGGAGATTGTATTCTCCACATATGGTAGGAAATAATTTCATCTCCCATGTAGTAAATTTGGATAGGGATGTGGAGGCACCACTTTCATGTGGGTACAATGTATCAAGATTGAGATGAGAGGTGAGGGCCTCTGATTGAATCTTGATAATTATTTCAATAGAAGGACATTCATATGTTGTGGGGTAATATCCAGCTAACACTCTATAATGTGCAAAGGGTTGTGGGTCTCTAAGAATGGTGAGTGTTTGTCCTTCATGATAAATTTTGATACACTGATGGAAAGTTGAGGGAATGTCCTGCATGACATGAATCCATGGGTGACTGAGGAGAATATTATAGGGTAGTTCCAAGTCTAAGACATGAAACCAAGTATCATGAGTAATGGGCCAAACTTCCATAGGCAAGGTAATTGTTTTCGTTGACTTCGCTTTGCATTATCATAGGCCTTAATCATGATTACACCATGCTCAAGTTTTGTATCAGTGTATCCTAATTTTTAATGGGCTTCAAGGTACATATGTTAAGACTTTATCCATTATCCAAAAACACCCTTTTGATCTTCTTGTGAGTAATGATCAATTTAATATACAAAGGTAGATTATGTGTATGATCATCCATTGGAATCTCATGTTGGCTAAAGGTAATATGTTCAGATGGAGCAAGTTGTGCAACCAAGGCTTGGAAGTGTGATGCATCAATGTCTATGGAAAATCTTGACCCCTGAAGAGTTTTATAAAGGATATATTTATGAACATTAGATATCTTGAGAAGATCCAAGATAGAAATCTTGGTAGTAGTCTTCTCAAGCTGATCAAGGAGATCATAATGATTATCCAAAGGGGTAGGTAGAGGAGGTTCTAAAATGATAAGGTGAGTGTGTTGTGTTGCCACAACACACTCCTATGTTTTGATCTTGATGGTATTTACATACTCAATATTAGGATAAACATAACCAATGAGGGAGTCAAAAGGATTGGTTTTTCTTGCAACAACATTATTGGCATTTTTAGATTGGGAGGATTGACCTCGATCCAGCTTTTGTTTTGTGTGTTTATTCTTAGGGAATGGATCTTTATAGATTCCCAATTTTTTAGAAGTTTTAGCGAATCTATCTCAAAATATCCACTATCTATAAGGTATTGAATGAAGTGTTTCAATTTCAAACATTGATATGTTACTTGGAATTTGACACGATGATAGTCAAAATGTTCATGGTATTTATACCATGATGGTTTTGGTGCATCATCGAAAAAGGGTGTAGTATTAGGGAATTTTACCATGTTGACCACATCTAACTGTTTCAAGATTAATGATAAAGAATTTGTAAGTGGAGTAAATACTTGACATTTAATCTCAGGTTTAATAGGTTCTTTGTTAATTTTTAGAGTGTTGTTTTAGACCACTTGAACACGTTTAAAATCAATAATTTTGTTACCTACGACATTCTTGTTTTTGGATTCATGATTATCTCTCTGAAAGGGTTTTAAAAATGATTTTGCAAATAAATCCTTTTCAATCAAGATTACTTTCTCAATAACTTCTTCAAAAGTGGTTACACAATGCATTTACAAGTGAAAGGCTATCTTAGGATGTAAGTTAGGTATGAAGATACCGAGAATCTGTTTCTCATGGAATATAGCAATGAAATCGACTAGATAACCCTCACCATCATTATAGGAAACAATTGAGTTTTGATTGTTGCATTGTTTGCCATTATAAATGTGTATCATAGTGATATCACTTTCCATGTTAAATGCAAAGTGGTGAAGAAACCTCTTATCTAATTTGGAAAATGTGAAAAGAGACCCTTTGAGAATATGAAGAAACCATTCAAGTTCTGGCCTTCAAGACTTCATGGGAATAGGTGAACAAGTTAATTATTGCTATAAGAAACTTATTGGAAATACACGAAGAAGTATTTAATGTGATCATGAGGATCACCTTTACCCATATATTTATCAAATTTATGACAATCAAAATTAGGTGGAAAATGCATACGTAAAATCACCCAATCAAAAGAATATGGAGATAGTTCTTCAAACTGATATTTCTTATTACATCCAAGGTTGTTCTCTTGAAGACTAGTAAGGGAATTTTTCATGGATTGCCACTCTTGGTCAAAGATATGGCCATACAAAGGTGTGGTAGGTATGTACACATGGTTAGAATTTGATGTTTCACCACCAAAATTTTCAGTTTAATGTTTAGTATAAGTGACCTTAGGTTTCTCAGTGCATGTAGTTATACTTGTGTCTCTGTGGACATGGGAATCTAAGTTTTCCAATTGATGGCTAAGGGTTTGTAATTGGAATTGCATGGTAACCTCTTCATTTTAAGGTTCTACTCGAGTTTCATGTGGAGGGTCTTGTTCATGGTCTTCACCCTCAGTTCTAGCTTTAGGATTGGTTCAAATGAGTGGTATGTAATAGTCATTTGTGTTTTTAGGAGCTTCTACTTCTTCATTATTTCCTTGACTAGAAGTAGAAGCATGTCTAGTGTTCAATATGTCATCAACAAATTGAAAGGGAGGTTATATTTATTCTCCTCCATGAATCATGTTTGTAAGAACAATAGGATCAAACTCAGGTGGTAATTTTTCCCCTAACTCTACAACTCGTACTAAAACTTGATATTTATTTTGGAAGAGAAATTTATCTATGTGTGTAGGGTCAAACTCAAAGTTATCCTAAGGAGTTGTCTCATTGTATCCACTATGGTCAATCAATGTTTCTTCTTCAATTAATGGGTCTAAATTAGTATAAAGGAAAGGATTTAATCCCATTATTTTATGTGTCATTCTTGTAATAGGAGGCATGATATGAAATTATTTTCTCATATTTTGAAAAATGTACACAAGTGTCACAAAGAATCTAGGAAAAATCAAGCAATGTAATGGATGTAAGTGTCTTAATGAATATTTCAAGGGTAAAAACAATCACTAAGGAAAAAACCCAAAGAAAATCTAGCAAGTCCTAAACAAAGGAGTGATTACAAAGAAACCTATTCCCTATGTCTAAATTTTGTCTCAAAGGTTTCTTTTGATAAGATGACAACACAATTTCAATATTTAAATCAAGTTTTTGGAAAAAAAAGATTTAAGTATTAAAAAGGGGTTGAAGTGATTTTAATAGCGTAACAACACAATGTATAAAATTAATTTTTTTTAAACAAACAAGGTCTATGTTTTGAAAATGGAGGCTAAAAATGCAAGTAATGCACTAAGTACAATTTGGACACTTAAATAAAGTTTTAAGAAAAACAAGATGTAAGTATCAAAAATGGATTGAAACAATGCGAGAAGTGTAATGACAACACCTTCCAAAAATTAAATCAATGTTATAATAAAAACAAGGTCTAGGTATAACAATGGGTTGATTCAATGTAAATAGTGTAACAATACAGTTTGGACACTACTATCAAGTTTAGGAAAAAAATATGTAAGTATCCAAAATGGATTGATAAAATGTGAGCAGCGTAATGACACAAAGTGAAATCAAGACAAGATACCTTGTACAAATATATGTCTCAATATGGATCTCAAGATAGACTACCAAAATATGAGGACGTACCAACACACTTTCAACACTTACATCAAGATCGCAAAAAGGATGGATGTAAGTGGGTGCAAAAGTGGTGGACATGATTTTGGAAGCACTTCGAGTTGCTTTATTTTTTACTAATAATTCCAAAAGGAGAATACGGGAATTTAAGATTGGGAATGAAAAATAGGTAGTGTAACTTTGGAATGGTTTTTCCTTGTTTGACAACAAGGTAAGAACTAGGACAAAGTTTTGTGTTGTAAGTTTTGTGATGAAATATATAGGGTGTAGACTTCAATGGACTCTCACCTTGTTTGTCAAACAAGGTTTTGAATCTGAGGAAGTTTTTTCTTTGTAAAGGATATTTAAAACATGTTTTGGATAAGGTCAAGTTGGTCCTAATGCCAAATGGATCCCTTGGATTTTTTTCTCAACACTCACCAACAACTTGTCTAAGAGAGGTATGCTTTTCTAGAATAAATATTAGATAAAGGACCATTGCCCCACTATCAATTTAATGAATGAGGCCTCATATATACAACATTTAAAACTCCTCATGGATTTTTCTAGTCAAGTAGATGGTGAGGAACTTCCCATTTTTTCAAATAGTTCCCTCAATGTGTTGAATACTTTGGGATTACTCTACTACTATTCATAATGTGTTTTATGGATTATGCCAAAGCACTTCCACATGATTAAAGCAATTGGGCCATAAAATTTTCAATTGCACCTAAAAATACAATGTTTTGAATGAATGGTGTGTTTTTAATCTTTTGATCTTAATGTGGTTTTGCACACCATTGACAACCTGTATACAATGTAGTTAGTATTTATTTTTATTTGATTATTTGACAAGCGTATGGTCCTGCACTCAAAATTTTAGTAATTTTCCATGAAACCTAATTTTTTTGAGAAAGAGGATCAAGGTCACTTTTGATTCTCAAGATCACTTAAAAGCGCAAGAGAAGAGCATACATGACGTTTGATACAACTATTTAGAAATGGAAAAACATTAACCAATGATAATTAAGTGTATTTAAAAGATGAATTCCCTTAAAAAACTTTAAATGATGAAATTTCCAATTAGACCAAAATGTTAGAAATGAAGACCAAAGTTGCTTTTGATTCTCAAGATTGCCAAAAGGCACAAGAGAAGAGCATACACAAAATTTTATCTAACCTAAGAGCATATCATATTAATGCATCTAATTAACATGAAATGCTAAGCCATCCTTTGATGTTTTTGATGGGCTTTTAGATTTTAGGTACTCCTTTTGTTGAGTCGAACGTGACTACATGTGATCAAAGGAATCTATCTCCATGAAGAGGAAGATATCTCACCAATATGGCTTAATTTCCATGTATGGTTCTTCTCTTACTACTCTTTGCAAGTAGAGGATAGAAGGGGATGTTTGATCAATAATCTTTTCAAAGTTGAATTTCTCTTATCATATGCATATAGTAACACTAGTATGTGTGGTGTAAGATTGGAAGGAAGGTACTAGGTTGTTTATATAGCTTTCCAATTTGGGAGAATCTTGCAACCTAGTGAATGTGGGATAAAGGTAAAGTAGAATTAGAAAGGGATAAACATGATTAGAAGAGATTAATAAAGGATTAAAAACTCATGGGAGTTGGAGATGATTTAATTAATCAACTAGGATTAATTAATAGACCAAGATAATCTTAAAAATCCATTTGGAGGTGATTTAGAAGGAAATTGGTAGAATTTGAAGGGTTTGAAAGGGGATTTAATCAATAAGAAGGTTTATTGATTAAATAGAAGGTTAAAAGCTATAATTAACTAATAATAGTTAATTAATTAAAAGGGGATTATAAATAATGAAGTGTCATTAATTGGCATCCATAATGAAGGGAGGCTATTTAATTAAGGAAGTGTGGTTAATTGACCAAAATGAAGGGGATTGTTAGCTAATTAGTAGGAAAGAGGATAATTAGTGCAATTTTAGTAGTAAAACTATGTAGTTGAATTTAGGTGTCTACACATCTTTGACATCAAGAATAGCTCAACACCTTATCATTAACCTTCACACATGATGTGACATCACTCTCCTATTAACTTTTCAAGTTCCCCTTGCCAAGTCATTTTCTTTTTGGGAAAATTTTCTTTGTAAAACATTTTATTTTATCAAGTGTAATGTTTTCACAAAATTTCTTATATTCTAAAACATTTTATGCATCTTGGATTTCAAGTTTAAGGAATCAATTTGCATTTTAACATGTAAAATTGCTTCCCAAAACCCAAAAGACAAGAATTTTTTTCATATCAAAAGTTGGGGTTTGAGTTACAAATTGCAAGTTGAGTCCCGACTCCCGACCACGAAAGTGAATTTTAGGTTTTAGAACCCAACTCCCGACCACACAAGACCATTTCAGGTTTCAGAACCCAATTTGAAATTTACATTAAATTTTCAATTTGAGTCTTGAAACCTAAAATACAATGAAACTTAGACCAATTCGGGTTTCAAGTTTGACATAGAAAATTTCATGTAATGTGCATGTCAAATTCCAAAACCCTAAACTTGACGCAATTTAAATGGGGGACCAAGTTCGATCTTTGAGTCAATATATTAAATTCCACCTACCCACATGTGTCACATATGTGGTAATTAATTCACCCTTTTCTATTTAAGGTTGAGATTTTACACATCATTTTCACTGACATTACGTAGTCGACTTGATGCCCCCTCAACTCCCGATTGTACCTCTTGCATGGATCTTGAGCAATTTAAGTGATTTATTCTTCAACCCACTTGATATTTTGGTGATTTTTATCTTTTAATTATTTTTCAAGGTTTTTGGGATATTATTTTTTCATCTTTCACCTACTATTATGGGTGTTCTTACTGTTTTTGTTTTTGTTTTTGTTTCATCTCTAGGGTTTTCCTCCTTGTGTTGTTGGTTTAACTTATCCTTTTCCCTTCTTCCTTTTCTTGTTGTGTTTTTGATAAAGCTTAGGCTTAAAATTATTAAGTGATAAATGGAGGAGGATTTATCATTAGTTGTCGAATCGGAAGTATTAGGATGTAGAAAAGGATTTCACTCCTATTGTGGAACTTTGAGTTGGAGGACTGAAAGGTTGCAAAATAAGTCCCAACTTCCACCATCAGAGGTTAGGGGTTGCAAAGCACATAAAAAACTCTACTCAGAAATTTTTGGGATTAAAACATGCAAAGCATAGGTTGAATTCTATGGAGCTTCACATTAGAACTACAAACATGCAAAACAGATCCCAAGTTATGATAGTGTATTTTAGTTTTTTTTTTTTTGCTATGTTTCAAGGGCTGAATTCTCGCCCTCAATTTTGGGGAGATTCGTGAGTTTTCCAGAGAAATTTCCTAAGGAAATGTCTAAATCATTTTCTAAGAGAGAAGGTAAAATGTAGTATGGCTTCAGGGGTTTTCCCCTTCAACCATCACATCCAACATTAACAACATTAGAGAGATCCGACCTTGGCCACATCAATTTGTCGATTTTTGGGATAGGGTTAGAGCTCCATATAAAAATAATTGGATGAATGGTATTTATGATAGTTGTATTTCCTTAGTTGTCGTTTATCCACCAACAATGTAATATCTATATATTTTTCTAATATATGTAGCACATTATGATAGAGACTCCTGAATAGTTAGAGATGATGATGGAACAATTATAATCATACTAAATACTGATTATTTTGAATATTTGTTAAAACTTCCTGATGTTGAGGGATACACCTCAATTTATCATAGCTCTTCTCTTAAGCATTGCAAAACAAAAACTAAAGCTTTTGCCAAGGTTCTTAACAAAATCTATTTAGCAAAGCCAAAGCCTTGAGTGACTGTAGAGTTCCACAAACTATTCCCCACTCATATTTTATTTAGGAAGTAAATGACATTATAACATTATTGAGTAGAGTTGCGGGACTCCAATATTTGAAGGATTTTCAGGAATGGATATACTTGTATATCTATACTATTAGTAAGAATTCTGATCTCATTTAATGGGAGGAGCACATCAGAATTCCATATATGCCAAGATGTTAGATATCCAAGATTCGGGAAATTTTTATATGACTTATTATCTCATGTGTGTTGCTACATGAAGAGAAATTATCTTATATTGTCATCCGAGGGAACAATCAATTTGTCATAGATTTATGAATTATACCCTCAACTCATAATTAATATATGATCAATTCATTTCACAAGAATTAGTGATTTTTTCTCTACCATCCTATGTATATTTGACAAGGAGATCTATAATTGAAGGATATCATATAGTCCTTGGAATATGGTGAGTAATTTTGGTTGTATATTCCTTCAATTTCCAACATTCACATATCTCAGAGTAGAAGGGTTTTTAGGTGCTCCTTATAAAATACCGAGGTTTCCCACAAATAAGTGGGTTTTGATGGAATTAGTTCAACAACTTCTTCACCTCCACAAAATTCAACACAACAGAAATAATACAGATCCAATTCCCAATAGCCTTGGGTTGATACACTTTTGCATCCTTGTATAAATAAAATAATGTTGAGGGTGAGATGCAGTAAATGACATTAAAGACCTATCACTCTAGATTTTATTATTGGGGTGTGGTCGATAGAATCAAACCAACTGGTGTCCACATACCACAGTTGGAGGATATCTAGATAAATTGCAGAGATGAAATTGTGGTATGGGAAAGAGATTATCAAATATTGAATCTTGAATAAATGACTAGATACGGGATTGCAGATGTACCTGAGGGATTTTGAGTTGATGGAGAGGTCTTAGAACCTGTTTATGATCAAAAAATGTGAAGGGCTGGCCAATCATTGCTAGGGATCAATTGGTCACTTCAGGAGTGCACCAGTTCTAGGGAGCACGCAACCCATATTCTAAATTGGACCCACCAATGGTTGATATCATTTGGAATTACACCAAAAAGTCAAAGAAGCTCCCTATTGCAGAGAAAAGGTACAACCGGTGGTGGCCCACCTTAATTCTTGAAAAGGAGTGAAAATCACTCCCAAGCCTTACAAAAACCATATTGTCTATAAAGGATCCAGTTATTCTTCTAGGGTTCCTTCCACGGAAGATGCTTCTTCAAGGTTCCTTCTATATAGGTTATTGATATAGTGCTTCCTCACCCCACACAAATCAAGTGTTGTAGACACCTTCTTTACCTCCTCTCCCTTCTTCCCCATTTTCAACTCCTCCATCTCCTCCACCTCTCACTCTCCCTTTGTTCACATATTCCATTTATTCTCCTCCCATTTCTCCTACTCTCATCACCTCATCTCCTAACATGGCCCATGCATTTTCTTCTCTTCCCTCTCTCTCATATGGGGTTGTTTTGTCTTTGAGTTCCCCTCTAATAACTCCTCTTCCTCAACAGTTCCTTCCCAATTCTTCTTCGACCACCCTTCCTATTTCATTCATTTCCTTGCTAATACTTTCCACCCCTTCTTCACTTATCACCACTTTATTGCTACTGGTGATTCTGAAAAAACTTCCCTTTCATATTCCATCCAGTTGAATATCATGATGACAATGCCCATGAAATCTCCTGAGTAGTTGGTTTCTTCTTCTTCTAATTTTGCATGGCTAAGTAGAAAAACCCCAAGTAGAAGAATAAGATACATATCAGAGATGATGTTTATCTCAATATATTTGATCGACTCCCCAAGCCCAAGAAAAATTTCCAAGGGTTATTTCTCACCTTTTGGTTGATCAAACAAGGGAAATATTTGTTGAAATAACAACCCTAGATGTTTGTAAAATAAAATAATATATCACGCAATGCAACTATCAGATTTATAGGTTCTCTATGGGGAAGGATACACATGAGGGTGCTAAACAAGATTTCTAGGTTTCTCTCAAAAACCTCCTAGAAAAATTTGATAAGGATAAGATCACCAAGGATGAGCATAAAAATAAAGTGGAACATTTAAAAACCATCCTTAACAAGATCACAGCTAAATCCTTCAAATTCTCTCGTAACATCCATAATTTTTGATGAAATTTCCTTCTCCACAATTTTGAAGATTGGACAACAAGGTTGAGAAATCGGGGCTTGGAATGAAAGACATATTCAGGAGGAAGAACAAGTGATAAAGGATGATGTCACTTTGTATAATGATCTTGAAGCTGGAGAAGGATACAATTACTAAAATGTATGTTATTCTCAAAGAGGAATGTGATAATCTAGAACTCACATTGAAGGTATGGAAGGAAGTTTGAAGCTTCAAATATGATTTAATATTAGGAGAAGGGATAATTGATGATTATTCAAAATTTCTTGAGTATAACAAAGCCATAGAGTTCGTGTCCTGGATGTTGCAATAGTACATGTAAAAATTGGTTAAGGGAAAATATGAGAGCATTGACGGCCTCAATGATATCTCAAATAAATTCAACATCATTCATTGTAGGTTACTAAATTAATATCTTGATGTGCTTTCAAAAGATCAAATAATTAATAATTTTAAGAATCTAGTTAATAAGGATACCGAGGTGACAAAGTAATTTAGTATTGAATCCATTCACAAGCTGGAATTGTACCATAAATTCTTGAGGCAACTTAGGAAAAAATAAATGGGACCAATAAGTTACCTAGAAAATTAAAAGAGAAAATAAATCTACCGATGTCCTAAACCTATATATGTGTAGTGTAGACTGATGATAAGGAAGTCCACAAAATCATTAAACAATTTCTTGACTAAAGGCATAAGGTAGCTAGAGAAGAGGAATAAGAAATTGACACAGATCAGGAAAAGGGTGGCGCCAACCCTAGCTAAGATTTGCTACCATTTTCACATAGCCTCCAACCATAATCCATCATTTGAGTTTCAGGTTTGACCAAGTCAAAATTTCACAACCACTTGGCTATTTTTTTGGGAGACATGTTTCTCGGATGTAAATGCATCTTATTTTTAGTATGCAACAATTAAGAAGAGTAGCTATAATTTCTCAATCTTATTAATCTATAGATAGGAGGATGCGCTATGAAGTAAGGGACTTTTGATCATTTGTATAAGGAGGCTTTGCCATTTTGAGTACTTATATACAGGCCTATGCCTCAACATTATAGGCAAAACTGATATTATCCTTCTTTTTCTTTAATGTTTTGTGTATTCTAATGGTTCATTCTATACTTGTGAATTTTTCTTTCCTAGTATTTGATGGTCTATTTTACCTCCATATTAAGTTATCCAATCTTTCCTCAAATAACAAGTTACATGTTGTGATTTATAAAGCTTACTGATAATAAGTTGTGGAATTAAATTGAATCCCTTCCATTATTGTTAAGTTTTACCTTCATATAAAGAACTCTTGTTATGAGAAAACTTATAAAGATGTGAAGTTATTATCATTCTTGTTGAATATTCTAGCTTGTAAATAATGATCATTTTTCCCTAAATTATTGGTGCATCACCATTTTCAGTTATTTTCAGCTAACTCCCTCCCTTTTTCCTCAAAATTTGGATAGTATAGTTTGTTTTCAGTATTGTAGTTTTTGCATCCTGATCTTTTATCAGATGCACGTAGTTTAGAAGGAGGATGAACTTATCTAGAGGTTCATCCCAAGTAGATAAGGTCCCACACCTTAGGGATGTTCCCATGTTGCACTAGATCATCTAAAAATTTTGCAGGTGCAAGATCCAAGTGATAGAAAATCCTTTTGACATAAATGAAAACAACACAACAATGATAACACCCTCTTTCCAACATCATATACATACATGAATCAAATTTAGTTGAGCACAAACCCAACAAGGAGCACCAAACCCTAAGAGTTTAGTAGAGAACCAACCCTACAATGAGCACCAAACTCTAAATTTAGTAAAGCACCAAATCCAAAAGGAAGATCCAACTCCCTAGATGAATCAACACCAACTCAGCCACCTAATTTTTTTCACCTATAGAATGTTGCCACAACAATTGATGATGACACTCATTTATCTCTTTTATTCTCTCTTCTCCGAAAATTCCTTCATTCTTTTGACCAATTACCAAATATCCCCCTTTTTCATTGATGGAAAATACATTGATGGTAAACACATATATCTCATTTTCTCAAGCCATCAACTCATTCTCCTCCTTTTGACATTAATGAAAAAGGGTCATACCTACAACATCTTAGTTCTCTTCTTATGTCATCACATTAAGGATCACCATTTGGTTGGAAACATAACAAGGTCCATTTGACCTCTTCATCTCTATTTTAACTCTTTACAACATTAGAGAAACATAGCTCCCCCTTAGCAGATGCATGCCTTCAAATAACTTACTTACCTACCTTTTGAGATGAGAACATACCTGATTAAATCCCCTTGATTCCTTGACACCACTAACATGAATTGATGAAACTTGAACAGAGCCACCTAGCTCCCCCTAAGACCAAACACACATGCAAACCTTCACAAATCATTCTTTATATTCTTATTTGAAACATATCTTCATGATTTGTAGCAAATTTGATCAAGATGACACCTAATCACATCCTTGCAATGAAAAAAACCTTCACATTCCTCATGCCCAAATTTGAAATTTGTCATGTTGTCTTTCCTTATAAACATTATGCCTATTTAAATCTATCTCAACCTACTGATCATAGCCCTCAACACACTTCAATGGTCTCAATTAATACCATATCCTTTAAACTATCAAACTGACATCATTCTTATCAAATAGTCTATACCAACACAATACCTTCTTGGTGTACTTCTCTTAGGAACATACCTTTATGAATATGAGAGATCTAAAAACTATCAAACACATACCTATAATCTTCTCACACATTTTTTTGAAGCACATATTTTCTTGAATTTAATCCCCCTTACTACATTATTCTTCTAATCAATGAATGCCTCTAATAAGCTTAATAGAGACATCCCTAACCATAGGGATCTAAAACAACAATTTGAGGAGATTCCAAGACCTCCTTGACACCTATGGCTTGACTTCTTCAACCTTCTTCTGATCAATAACCTATGAGCATTCTTGAATTTCTCCAACATATGTCTTATGCTTAGTTATATTTCTTTGATTCACTCTTGGTTACCATGCCTTGTTTTTCTTTCTCTCATGTAATCTAGGAGTCTAAAACGTTTTTATTTTCCTTGAGGGCCTATGATGAAAAAACTTTGTAATATGACCAATGTTTTGACAATTATATAAAATTACTCTATTCTTACCTTTTGGCTGGTGTGAGCTAATACTTCTTCCATGGTTCTATGAATCCTCATTCTTAGAGGACATTATACACTCTTTTTCCCTATGACAAAACTCATTACATGTATAACAATAACCATTAAAGGATATTTCATACCTCATGGAATTAGGTTTTTCGATAGGGTTACATATCCATTGTCCATGCTAGCATCCTCGCTTACTTTGAAAAAAACATACTTATCTTGTGATTTCAGTCACCTTTTCACCCTTTAGATATTCCTTGAATCCTAGACCTGTTCTATCATCTTGAATTCTTTTGACTATCTAGGAGATCATCTAGATCCTTGGAACTCTTCTCAAAATTTTGAAAGGTTCTTACATTTCTTGTTACTTTCATCACTTCTACATTTATAGACTTCACATCTTACTTGAGGTTGGTACATTTTTCTTCCTTGGAATTGAGACCAACTTACAAAAATCAACTGATATTCCATCTCCTTCACAATCTCATCACATACAATATCCATATTATTTATTTTCTCTTCATAATCCTTATCTCGTGTCTTCATTTTCTTGTTTTTCTTCTTTACATGCTTAAACTCTTCTAGGGTACTCATCAACTCAGTTTCAAGGTTAGCTTCAAACTCTTATTCATATAAATCCACACATGAACCTCCAAATATGGAATCTTCTCTTTTAGAGATCCCAAATCCTTTAGTCATAAATAGGGTTTCATTGCCAACATCATCGACATATGCTTTATCATAATCATAATTAGCATTTTCACTGCTTACATCAGATGAGATGTAATCCTCCTTGGAATATAGAATTCTCTTGAAATTCTTATTTCTCTTATCAAACCTATGGGACCTCTTATCATCATCATGATTTTCATCATATTCTTCATTATCTTCATCCTTATGCTTTTGAGGAAACTTGTTTAAAAAATTCCCTATCTCACCATAATTGAAGCACTTGAAGGAAACTTACCCTTATACTTACCTAAAGTTGTATTCAAATTCCTAGAAAACATAACAATCAATGCATCATCATCATCTATATCTAAAATATCATCATTTTTTATTTGTTAACCTTTTTAATTCATTTCATCTTTCAAGTTTTCTTCCTTTTTGGGAGGTTTGTAATCAACTTTTCTCATCTCAAAGGTTGTCAAGATACCATGGAGTTCACCAACCTGTAGTGTACTTATATCCTTGGCTTCCTCTATAGGTGAGAATTTAGGATAAAACTTAGGAGTTAGAGATATCAACACCTTTTGTACAACCAATGATTCTTTCACATTTTCTCTTAATCCCATAATAATATAGACCACTTCATCTACCCTGAGGATATATGCTAAAATGTTTTATTCTTCCTTCATCTTAAAATTTTTAAACTAACTCCTATAGGTATGAAGATTTAGCAACTTCACCTTCCTAAATGACTTGTAGATTCTCCCACATATCCTTAGCTATAACACATTACATTACCTTGAAAAATTTAGAATATGTCAATCTAGACAAATGAAATTCATTTGTTTAGATTTATCATTACTTGCTTTCTTACCTAATGTATCAGTTGGATGAATTTGAGAAACTATGTACCCATCTACAGCTGACTTCTAAATATCACATCCCAAGGAAATTATATGAGTCTTCATCCTAATACTTCAAAAATTATATTTTATCCCATTGCACAAAGGAACTTTTCTAGTTAGGAACCACCTTGCTGACTAGTCATATATGAACTTCGAGATCACCTCAATCTTGTTAAGATTACTTTAGAGGACCTACTTTGATACCAATTGTTGGAAGAACAACCACTGGGGGCTGAATCAATGTTCCCTAAAAATTTCTTTCACACACATTTTAGCATTCATAAATTATCATTTCAACTCAACTATTTAATATGCATTCACCAAGAATCATAACCATACATAATTAATGAGAAAACAAGAACAAAATTACATCATAGATGAGTGGGAAACCCTTTAAGGGAAGAAATCACACTATAAAAAATCCGGGAACAATTTTCTTATACAAAATCGAATCAAATTTTGTTTAGCACCAACCCAACAAGGAGCACTAACCCCTAACAGTTTAGTAGAGCACCAACCCTACAAGGAGAACCAACCTCTAAATTTAGTGAAGGACCAACTCCAACAGTAATCTATAACTCCCTAGATGACTCAACACAAACTCACCGACTTGATTTTTGTCACCTATAGAATGTTTCCACAACAACCGATGATGACACTCTTTTATCTCTTTTATTTTCTCTTCTCCAAAATTGTGTTTCTATGCTTCTTCACTCAAGTTGATTAGGTCACATGACCTATCTCTCCAATAGAATAATACAATCTAAAACATCATTAAATATCCTCTAATTTTCCTTGATGGTCACTAAGACCTTTTACTGTCTTTCTTACTACCCTTTTGATCACTTACTCTTCTTACCCGCTCAAAACAAATTAACGCTTCTTCACTTGCATATATACATGACTCATGCACACCACACACTTCAGTTAGCCTTCATATATAATATAAATATTTATCAACATGAATACATCATAATAACATAAACCACACGAGGTTGAAAATTTCATATGAAATCTCAAATCCTTCATTAGGACTCAATTAGGCCTAAATGCCTAAAATAACTCCTTCACCAAGTCTGGGTATTCTTGGCCCACATTGCCTTCAATAAACATCAGGAACCCCTTATACCTATTTTCTAAATCTTCTACCAGCATACAACATGATTTTTCAACTTTGTAGCACCATATCATGCTATGAAGCCACCATTAGGATCAACTGTCCTCATTAGGTTTGTGACCTACAAAACTAGTCTTCACATATTGAAGAAAAAAATCATCAAATCACATCAGCCATGCATTTATTTCACATGAATAGAAAACGTAATGACCTCAAAGTCATTATCAACTTCATAAAACATCCTTACTTGGATTGTAAGTTCCCAAGATCCACTTGCCAACTTGTATTCCCAGAACTATCCTTACAACATAAAAACTAGTCAAGGAATCTTGACCTTCCAACACATACAATGAATCATTAAAATTATTATAATTCTTGTACATGATCCAAAATGAACCCTTGTTCACTATTAGAGATCCAAACACCATGATCAAGAGACAACTATTGGTCTTATAGACCAATCTCTAAACCTCACTTTCTTTGCCCTAAACCCAGTCAACTAGGTCAACTTGTGACCAAATTCTCACCATACCAACTAACCTTAAGATATCATTCAATACTTGATTCTTATCATATTATACCTATACAATAGATTAATTTTATAGGGTACTTGACAACTCAGTCATAATGACTTAAAACCCTGTCTTCACTATGACCACCGAAAATCCAAAATTATCCCAAAACTAGTCTTACAAGAATGGATTCCATAGACCATATAATGGATAAACCATTTTGTAAAACCACCATATACATGGATTATGGATTCCATACTTCCTCCACCATCCATTTTCACACCGTGTCTAGTGTAAACATTTAGAGAAAACAAAAATTCTTCATAAACATGAAATTTACTATGGGGTCTACTTATTGTCATGAGACCTATATGACACCTAGAGATACCGAGAGAGTAATTTACAAGATCCAATTATCAAAAATATCAACCAATTCATTATGCTCCATTTTTAGCAATATATTCTCCATTTCTACCTTAGTAGGGTTTTAGGAGGGTTTTAGATCACTTTACCTTCTTAACAATTGCTCATAATGTTCTACCCTTAAACAAAAGACTAATGCCATGAATTTTGAGCTAAGACCCTTCTCCTATATTCCATGAAGATATTAGCCTCCCATGCAGAGGTTACATGTGCCAATGAGCACAAGAAAGTGCTTCTTGGGCTTAGGCTCTCAATTTTGTGACATGGGTAGAGACTAAAGAACATTTTCTTATAAATCAAGGCCTAGAAATTTTTTTCACACCTTAAGGACAACCTAATATACATTTCCCAATGCCTATATTTGAATATTTGCATTTAAAATAGATATTCTCACCGCATTAAGCCAACTAGGGTCAAGAATAGGTCTAGGTACAAACCTATAAAGTAGGTCCAAACCTTGTATACACTCTCTGAGACACTTATGTGTGTCTTAAAACCTCATAGTCACACTCTCTATGCTCTTATAGTGCTTAACTAGCTTCTACGTACTGTGATCCACCATGACATACCATCCTCCTTCATGTATGATAACTAGGCCTCTTAACTAGGCTTCTTGATCATGTTTATCCCTTCCATGTTGACCACCTCATGAATTTGTCACTTTTCCACCTACAAGATCCTTCAACAAGATTCATGACATCACTAAAACATCCACCTATCAGTGTAATACTTCTACAAGTCACTACACCTACTCAAGACACCATGCCACCTCATCAATGGTAGACCAAGAAACTCAAATTGTCATGACATCAATGAATGACAATACAAATAAAAATTCACACATGTTGTTCCTTTCTCCTTTTGACATCAATGAAACTTATTGACATCAATGACAACACCACTTACGAACATGACCAACGTTATTTAAAAATACCTATACATATTGTGTAGGTCTATTGTTAATTGTAGAATAAAGTAGAGGTACCATATGATGATTAACATAATGGGAAGATAGAGCCTCATGTATTATGGATGAAGTATGTTTGGTAAAAGTACTATGATCTAAGTACAATAGAGGAGATTGAAGAATGAATCTGTTGGGATTAACACACCAGTTGTACATATATATTAATCAGATCTAAGTATAAAAGAAATCAATATGGAAATAAATAAGAAGAAACAATACACAAGATTTAACATGGTTCACCCAGTGTGGGCTACGTCCACCAAGAAACAACCAATTTATTATCACATAGGAAATATAATGAAGATTTACAATCTTCAACACCTTTGGGACGTCCTGTACTTTCTTCTCTATAAATTTCTCTTATTCTCTCAAAAATAAAATTCTCTTAATTCTCAATTGAATTCTACCTTATAAACCCTAGATTTATGCTTATATATGCATCTACAATCTTAGGGAACTTTAGCTATGCAATTATAACCATTATATTCACTTTACAACTAAAGATAGATCTAATTCCCATAACTTAATTATAGTAGTCATGCACATGAAACCGATCTTTGGTTATCCTTAATCGATGCTAGTTATCCTTAACCAATGTTGGTTCCTCCTTTTTGATCGATACCATTCCATTGGTGACGAACATCAGTTCATCAATTGACTCGATTCTTATGTATTTTAGCATGTCTCACAAATCATGACAGTGAAGAAATTAAGCTCCACAACTCAACAATCTCCCACTTGGAGATAAATTGTTGCACTATACCATATAGCTCCTTCCTCTGATCCTTTCCTTGGCATGTTTCTCCCTCCTCAAGTCTCAAACTTGAAGACCAACAAAAGTGGAGTGTAGCTCCAACTTATCCTTTTCAATGACTTTATTAGCATATCCGTGGGATTTTCCTTTGTATGAATTTTCTCCAACTTTAGCTTCCCATCCTCTAATACCTACCATATGAAGTGATATCTCAACTGAATGTGTTTCGTTCTAGAATGAAACACTGAGTTCTTTTCCAGATGAATCACACTTTAAATATCACTGTACAATCTGTAATCCTCTTGCTCCTTTCCCAACTCTCTCATGAACTTTCTCATCCATATCATCTCCTTACTAGCTTATGTAGATGGAACATACTCAGCCTCTATAGAAGACAGGGCCACAAGCACGTAATATAGAAATCTAGCTAAATTTCATGTCACCTACTATGAAAACATATCCAATGGTGCTCCTCTTGCCATCCAAATCACCAGCCATGTATCCACATAGCCATGTAAAGAAGTATCTGACCCTCTATAACATATATGCATGCAGGATATCCCTCACGAAATACTTGAGAATCCATTGACTGCTTTCCAATTCTCTTTACCTGGATTAGCCATAAATCTTCTCACAACTCCCACTACCTGTGAAATGGCTGGTCTGGTATAAACCATAACATACATCAAGCCTCCAATTTCTGAAGAATAAAAAACTCCTGTCATGTACTCAACCTCCTAGTGTGATGTAGGACACTAATCTTTTCTCAATTTAAAGTGTCCAGCCATAGGTGTACTTACAGGTTTTGAATTTTACAAATTAAACCTTTCCAAAACCTTACTAATATAATTCTCTTGAGATAAATACAAATTCATGTTATTTTTCTCTTTGTGAATTTGCATGCCAAGGATTCTCTTTCTGACTCCCAAATCCTTCATTAAAAATGTGTGAGCTAGCTTTTCTGTAAGCTCACCAAAATCCTACATACCAGATCCTCCAATAAACATATCATCCACATATAGTAATAAAATAATATAGCTTCCATTTCTAAGAATATTGAAATAAAAACAATGGTTAGATTCACATCTCAAATAACCAAATTCATGCATGAAACTATCAAACCTCATATACCATTTCCTTGGATCTTTTTTGACCCCATATAGGATATTTTTCAATCTGCACACAATTTTCTTCTTACCCTTGAATTCATACCCAAGTGGCTGATTCATATAAATATCTTCCTCTAAATCACCATGAATAAATGTCATCTTGACATCAAGTTTTTCTAAATGCAAATCATATACTGCAACTAAAATCAATATAATATCAATAAAAGTCATCTTAAAAATAGGAGAAAATATTTCACCAAATTCAATACATGTTTTATGTGCAAATCCCTTTACTACAAGCATTTCCTTATATATCTTTTGTCTACCCTTTTCTTCCTTGATCCTATAAACCCACTTGCTCTACAATGTTATTTTAACTACTGGAAACTTAACCAAATTCCATGTTTGGTTATTATCTAAGGAGTCCATCTCCTCATCCATGCCATGCTCCCACTACTTGTGGGCTTTATCCTGCATTTCTTCTTTAAAGCTTTATATTTCACCACTATTAGTCAATAATAAATAAGACAAGGAAGGTGAAAATATTTCTAGAGGTCTACTTACCCTTTGTGACCTTCTCACTGAGATTTGGGGTGTTGGAGGCTCAATCTACTCATCTTGTATATTTGTATCTACTTGATAGTGATCAACGTCGGTCACCTTCTCTACTGACATTAGTTTGGCTAAACGACATTGTTATGGATCTTCTATAACCGACACTTTGTACAAGGGACCAATGCCGTTAGGGGTAAACTGATGTTGGTTATTGTGTAAACTTGTAGGTGTTAATTTTAAATCCGAGAGTTCATTTTCATCCAAAAACTTCTCCACTAGTTCACCTTTGGGTACCAAAACTTGATCCATGTACATTCTCTTTTCATTCCAATCAATGTCACAACTCTTAATTATCTTAGAACCTTCTAAATCCCAAAACCAGAATCCAAAATCACTAGAGCCATAACCAATGAAAGTACATCTTTTAGATTTAACATCTAATTTATTTCTATTTTCCTTATCAATATGCACAAAAGCTTCTGAGCCAAATAATCTAAGAAAAGAAAGATCTACCTCTTTTCCAATATAAGCTTCTTTTGGTATTCCACCATTCAGTGCACTTGAAGGTCCATGGTTAATCAAATAAACCTCTATGTTAACTGCTTCAACCGAAAATTGTAAAGGTAATATAACATGTATCCTCATGCTTCTAACATGTTCCATGATTGTCCTATTCATTCCCTCTGTAACACCATTCTTCTATGGTGTTATGGGAACCATCCTTTATTTGCGTATTCCATTTACTGAAAAATAATCATTAAAATCCTTGTTTTAGAACTCACCACCATTGTAATATCTAAGGCACTTTGAATTTGATTCATTTTCCACAAGGGATTTCCATATTTTAAAAGTTTAAAAAATATCAAATTTACTATTTATACAATAAACCCATACCTTTCTTATGGCATCATGAATTAAATTAACATAGTATTGGGATCCTCCGTGAGAAGCTAAGCTTAAATTTGGTCCCCACACATTTGAGTGTACAAACTCCAATTTATGCTTATTATTTTTGTCCCCAACTTTGAGAAATATTACTCTCTTTGATTTCCAAAAATACAATGCTCATGATGTCAAGATATACACATTTCAGATCTAATAAATTACCCTTTTCCTTTAACATCTACATTCCCTTTTCACTTATATGGCCTAGCTAGTTGTGCCACATACTTGTATCTCGAATCTAAAGTAGATAAAATAGAAAAAGGATTCAGTGATCTTGGTAGATAAATACAATGATCCTACCTTTTTCCTCTTACAACAACAAGATATCCCTTGGTAATTTTCCAATATTAAGCTGTGAGTGTAACCATGTAACCAATTTCACACAATTTTCCTGCAAAAATTAGATTTATTTTGAGGCTTGGAACATGCCTCACATATTTCTATATCCATGTATTTACATTCTTCAATTTAATATGAACTTTACGGCTACAAGTAATATTGCATGGTTCATTATTTCCTAAATAAACATGGCCAAAATTACCGTAGACATAATTTCTGAAATTTCCCTTATTAGGGTTGCATGGAAAGAAGATCATGAATCTAAAACCCATGACTCAATTTTATTATCCAAGGAGAGAATTAGGGCATCTGCATTACCTCTTTTGCGAAACATTTTCCACTTTACCTTTCTCGGTACATTCTCTTTGTTTTCCTTGAACTAACAATCTTTCTTTACATGACGTTTCTTTCCACAATTCCAATAGAATATACCTCTACTACTGGATTTATATCTCCCATTCTTATACTTTGATTTCCCATTATCCTTGCTCTTGGATATCTCCTTCTACCTTCCCCTATTTTATACATTCAAAGCATTCCCAAATGATGATTCTCTGTACTTTTCTGTGCATTTCTTTATTCGAGGGTTATACTAACCACATCATCAAACTTTAAAACATTAGTAATAAATGATGTATTACTAACAACCATTACCAAGTTATCTCAAATATCTAGAAAATAAAATAGTAATAAAAGTGTTTTCACTTCATCACGAAATGGAATACTAATTGATTTTAATTGATTTACTATAGACAAGAAATCATTCAAATGACTTGATGTAGATCCACCTTCTTACATCTTTAAATTAAACAATTTTTTCATCAAATAAAATTTATTTGAAGCACTAGGTTTTTATATAGATTTGCAAAATATTTAATCAACTCTACCATAAATACTTTGCTTCAATATTATTTGAAGCCATAGATGTTTTCGTGCTCAATATTATAGATCCCAGAGCCTTTCTATCAAGAATTTTCCATTCTTCATCAGTCATCTTTGCAGGTCTTGCCTTCTCATCCAACAATAAGTATAAATATTTCTGATACAAATAATCCTCCATTTGCATCTTCCATAATAGATAGTCATAGCCTTCAAATTTATCTACTCTAAATTTTCCTTCTTCTCCCATTGTTTTGTTCCCACTCAATTTGAAATCCCTATGTGAGTAAAATAAAAAAGAAGAAACAATACACAATATTTAGTTCAGTTCAACTAGTGTGGGCTATGTCCACCAAGAAACATCCATTTTATTATCGTAGAGGAAATACAATCAAGATATGTAATCTTCCACACCTTCTTGGATGTCTTGTACTTTCTTCTCTACAAATTTCTCTTATTCTCTCAAAAGGAAACTTCTCTTAATTGTCAATTGAATTCTACCTTCTAAACCCTAGCTTTATGCTTATATGTGCATCTAAAATCTTAGGGAACTTTAGCTATGTAATTACAACCATTAGATTTAATTTAAAACTAAAGATATATCTAATTCCCTCAACTTAATTATAATAGTCATGCCTAGGTAATAGATGTCGATTAACCTTAATCGATGCAGTTATCCCTAACTCGATGTTAGTTCCTCCTTTCTTGACTGATACCAGTCCATGGGTGATGAAGGCGGTTCGTCAATGGAAACTAGTTAGTGCGTATTCTAACAATTCTGTAAAATCAAGCTAGTGAAGTAATTAAGCCCCACAACTCAACCAAATATTTTCATTGAGGGTGTAGCTCAATATATTCAAAGAGTGATATATTATGATCCTAAGAGGATTTCATGATGAGAAGCAATAGAATGCAAAATCCTAGAAAATTAATCGTGCACCCATATATAAGCCCTAAATCAAGTAGATTTTAGAGATCAGTAGGCCTAATACATAAGGAACTAAGAAGATCCTATATTATAATAAGGGTTTAATTAAAAGTGGTCTCACCAAAATGTTTAACCCTTATTTTTTTTTTTTCTTAATTTAATTAGGTTTTAGATTAGATTATATTTGATTACAAATCTTACAAATATTTTATAATATAAATACTGTAGACACTCAAATTTGTCAATCTATCCTTTAAAATTGTTGATCTTGACATTAGAAACTTTTTTAGACAAATCCACTTCCCTTACTCTTTCTTAGCATATCCTAATAGACCATCATGTAATTTATTATCTTTTCACACCTATTTATTGTTAGTCTCTAAATTTTAACTACATAAAATACATCTGGAAACATCGATGCTTTGGAACATGAATTTAAAACACATTTTTCTCCCTCTGTTTCAAAAATGTCGGTTTAGGTCATTTTGTAAAATTTCAATATCAAACCTATTGTATGATTTTGGAATGACATGTTTTGAGTTAATTATTTCATTTCTATAACATTATTACAAATAAATATACCCCCTTATTTTACCTTTCATGATGTAACAACATTCAAAAGAAAATAAATCATACTTCATTTGGTACACTGAACTTTAAGAACTTTTCATGTAAAAGTAAACACTAAAGGCACCCAAAGCTCCCTAAAATATGAAATAACTCATGCACATCTATTAGGGAAGGACCATCTACTATTATGAATTCTCCTTCTAGGTATATGAGTCTCTTTATTCATCCTACGAGGTAATAAAAGTGACCCTTGCCAAGTATTTGGGAAAGTGTGAAACTTAAGTGAAGCATTTTCAAACTAGGATTGTCAATTCTGATTTCAATAAGATAGATATCACATGCTAGGATAATGATGTGTGGCTTGATTCATCCTCGAGTATTGATAATATCAAAAATGTATAAGAGTGGCCACAACACACCTACCATTATTTTGTAGGAAATCCTTCTCATAATTCAAGTGTTTTAAGGTTTGGGTAGAATTTATGAGCCATTCTAAAGGTGAGTAAAGAAAAATGACATAGAACAACACACATTTCCAAGTAGAAAGAGAACTTAGGAATTCTGAGACCCAAATTCTAAGTGGTTACAAGACCATAAAGAAGGGTGAGGACCATATTGATGCTTTGGATTGATTTGTACAAATTGTTTTTGATTAGAGGTAAAAGTTAGGGTTGAGGGGATCCTACCCCATTACAAAGAGTTATCATTTAGTTACATATTGGCCAAGGTATTTATCTTCAAGGGAAATTCATGATCCACAATATTAAAAACAAAAAACTAGTATAAGATATACATTATATAATAGTCCCAAGGGAAATACTAACAACAAAAAATTAACAGTAGCAGATTCTAAACCAAAACATTTCATTTCTCTTTAACCAACTCATCCACCGTCTCCATGCATCCATTCCATTCTTTGACCAAGGTTGTGATGGTCTCCTTCCAGTATTTGTAGTTGGGTTCTTTGATCACCACCTTCGGGCCAGTGCCATCCAACTCTTTTTCTTTAGCCAATTCCATTGACTGTATCATCTCTGCCAACAATTTGAGATGGAAGATAGTACTCTTTACATTAAGAACATGGGCATCTCTGATTTGCATGATGATTCCTTTCATTTTCAGCATCTCTTTCTCCATTTCCATTCTATTGGCATTTGCATTTTTGAAATTTTCACTGAGGATGATGGTAGACATTTTATCAACTTTTTCTTGCAGCTCCTTAATATCCATGGTGAGAAAACTGATTTTGTGCTGTTGATGTCATTGTTCAATTTGTAGTTCTCAAAATCTCTCATGAAGGCATGAGTTTTGACAGTAGTTTCCTGGGCTAAGAAAAGCTCCATCTGGGCCATTTTCAGATTGTGAAGACAGTGGATAGCTTCCTCAATATTCTTGGAAGACTCCTATTCTTTTAAGCTCTCAACATCCTCACTTCATGCATCTTCCCCTTCCACTTTCTCTTGAGAGGATTCCTTCTGTGAAGGGGTTTCACCAAGGCCTTCATCAGAAACATAAGTGATATTATCCTCCTCAGCCCGACCTGAAAACTGAACTTTCCTGAACTGAGACATGTCTCCCCCTTTACCCATGCTAGATCTGGTACGTTTGGCCACTGGGTTCCCCTGACCAGTTTCATCACTGCTATCCTCCTTAGGTTCCTTACTCCCAGACCTTTTACCCAATGCAATGTTTGAAGGTGAGGCCCCAAATTTGTCATTTTTTCCCAACAGGGGAGTGCTCAGCTGGATGATAGTTTTTATCAGACCCTGGTGTAAGGGGATAATGAAAGTGCCTTTCTTCACCAAAGTTATAGATTTTTCTAGAGAAGAGAATAAGTAGAAGGGAAAGTTATACAGTTTTGCATTGCGAATATGGTTTAACATTGGAAAATGGTAACCATATATGACTTTATATCTACCTTCCAAAGTGATATAAGACATGAGCAGTTTGGAAATTTCATCATATGGAGAGGGCAGCTTACACCTAGCATAGCCATTATGAAGAGAAATAGGTTCCCCTTTTCCTTGGAAAAAATAGTCAATCTCAAGACTGTAATCAGATTTGGGTTTAAAAATGCTTCTACCTTCAAGTGCAAGACCAGTCACCTTAGCAATAAGCTTGGGAGAAATAGTAAGGGAATAATTGCCCACCTAGATTTTTTCCCTCATTCTATGTTTTAGCAACCGCTTCGCTCAGGATTTCATCATATCCCTCGAAAGTTTTGAAAAAGACAGCAATCCCACCTTCTCAAGGAGAACTTTGGCCTCCTTGGAAATCTCTAGACACCTAGAAGGTTTTGTGTGTACCAAGTCTCCTCCCATCCTTCTATGCGCAGAAAATATCTTGCAAATCAAAACGGCCTTAAAATTAGTGGTTTCAATTTTCAGCTTCTCCAAAACCAAAAAGGCCCGACTACCCATGTAAACAAAAGAATCCAACTCACACAAGTAAGATAAAATCATGAGAGGTTACTGGCATGAGTGGGAGAGTTAGCAACATTATTAAAGGCTCCCTCCCTTTTCATGATTTCAATGAATTTTGCATTCATTCCAACAAGTTTCTCAACTATATGGAGACCCTTAGAGATAACCCCAAGATTAGCAACAAAATCAGCACCATTATTGCCTTCCCTATACACATGGTTAAAAGAAATATTCACAAAATAATTTTAAAAAGATTTAGTTTTACAGATAAAGTCTTCAATAGATATGGAAGGATTGGAAGAACCCCTCATACAAGAAATAATGTACAACAAATCTCCTTCCACTTCCAGGAGATTGAAACCTTTTTCCTTTGCAATCTTCACCCCCCAAACAGAGCAGTTGCCTCTACCACATTGTTAGATTGTTTTCCAAGGTCAAAGAAGTAAGCAAGAATAAATTGACCTAAAGAGTCTCTTATGACTCCTCCTCCCCCTACTTTCCCCGGGTTCCCTTTTGCTGCACCATCAAAGTTAAGTTTTAGAGAGCCTTCACAAGGAGGATTCCACTTAATCCCCACTCTAGGATTAGGACTATTAGATTGAGGAATCCCTGAGACATGCCAATTCTCTAAGAAATGTTGTTCATAATCCAAAATTTCCAATTATTTTTTCCGGAGGATTGAGAAATTGTTTCTAACTGCCTGAAAAATATTTTTTATTGACAGTTTGATAGGGATACTCTTGTCCTTGAAAATCCTTCTATTTCTCTCCTTCCAGATTTCCCACCAGAGATGGCTTAAGCTTATGATCCATAGATTTTTAAGCCCTTGACTATGAAAAGGGCATACCCATTGGTTCCAAGCTTCCTTTATATCTTTGGGGATAACCCAATTAACCAAGAAGCCAGTCAAAATTGAGGAGAACAGTTGATGTACATATGTGCATTCCAGAAACATATGATTTACAGATTCCATTTTTCTTTTGCATAGCACACATCTATTAACCCATTGGAAGCCTCTTTTTTCTAGATTATCAACTATGAGAATTTTGTTTCCAAAAGTGAGCCAGATGAACACATTTACCTTAGGAGAAATATTCTTGTTCCAAATCTTCCTGCCATTAAATATTCTTCTCCAGTTTGACCCTCAAAGAAGAGGCCATAGGCTGATTTGACAGTAAAATTTCCACAAGGTTCCTTATCCCAGATGATTCTATCTTGGTCTTTGTTGTTATATGATACATAATTTTGTAAGAACTCATTTATCCCTCTCATTTGATCATTTAGATCCTATCTATCCATTTCCAAAGTTTTCCATGTCTGAAAACTCTCTTCCATAGCCATGTAGTTGTTCACCTTTACTCCATATTTAGCTTCCATTAATGCAGATATTTGTGGAAATTTATCTTGGAGGGTAAAATTCCCTGCCCATTTATCTTTCCAAAAATCTATCTCATTGCCTCTTCCAATTTTCCATCTTGCCCTTGTTTAGAATTTATTTGGCCCAATTAATAGCTTTCCAAATGCACGAGCCATTGAAAGTTTCTTGTTTAAACATCCATATTTTGTCATTATTATCCTGCCAATATTTTCTCTTAAGGATTCTGGCCCAAACTCCATTTTCCTTAGTTAGTCTCCACCCAATCTTGGCAAGTAGAGCTTTATTCATTTTGGACTAGTCTCTGAGACCAAGTCCCCCAAGCTTCTTAGGTCTGCACACTCTGCTCCATGCAACTAAAGGAATTCTATCCTTACTTTCTGTACCACTCCATGAAAACCTCTTTTGGATATTTTCCAATATTTCCCCATTCGATGACAGGAAGTTGGTATATTGACATGGCATACACAGGGAGGATTTGGAGAGAGCTAATCAGAAGAGTAATTTTTCTAGCTTGGGATAAAATATTAGCTTTCCAACCTGATAATTTCCTTTCAAACCTTTCAATTAGAAAGTTCCACTCAGAACAAGAGGGTCTCCTATCTCCAAGAGGAATGCCTAAATATAAGGTGGGAAAGGGTTTGTAGGTACATTCAAAAATTTGGCAATCTTCTTGCAGCGATTGTCCATAGTGTTCAAGAAAAAAAGAGAACTTTTTTTGAAATTAATCAGCTATCCTGAGACATCCATATAATCATCTAGAATGCTTTTGAGTTTTCTAGCTTCTAGAATAGTAGCTTCCCCCACCACAAAAGTGTCATCAACAAAGTGTTGATGAGAAACTTTATCCATCTCAAGTGCCAGAGAAATCCCTTTGATGGAACCCTTTTCTGTTTCAACATTGAGTCTTCTACTGAGAGCTTCTACCATTAAAATAAAGAGGAAAGGGGAGATGGGATCCCCTTGCCTTAAACCTTGTGTGCTAGGAAAGAACCCAATAGAACTGCCATTCATGAGAATAGAAAACCAAACATTGGAAATGCAAGCTGAACCATTTGTCTCAAATCACTGTTAAAGCCAAACCTTTCAAGGATTTTGTCTAGAAAACTCCACGAAACCCGGTCATAAGCTTTTGCCATATCTAGTTTTAAGAATAAAGCCAACTTCTTACTAATTTTTCCATATGAATAGTCTCTTTGATAGTGATTATCCCATCTTGTATTTTTCTACCTATAACAAAGCCCCCTTGCTGTTTCGAAATGATATTAGGCAAGATCATCTGAAGCCTGAGTGCCAAAATTTTCATACAAATTTTATAGGAGGTGTTACAAAGACTTATAGGTCTAAAGTATTTTAGTTCTATAACATTACTACACTTCAGAACCAAAGCCAGAAAGGTGTAATTCATATCCTTTAACATGACCTTCTTCTTGAAGAATTCCTTACTACATCAAAAACCTCTTTTTTGATAATGTCCCAAAAAAATTGAAAGAAAAGGTGGGAAAACCATCTGGTCCAGGAGCCTTGTCTAGGTTTGAGGAGTTTGACAGCAAATTCCACTTCCTCCATTGAAGGAATCTCTAAAAGCATGGCGTTATCTTTTGCCAATACTAACTTAGGGATACAATTAAGGAATACCTGTTCTTTCAAGAGATTATGATCCTGATTGTTTGAGAGTAAATTTTGAAAGAAAGAGATAGTCATTTTGTCAATATCTTCTTGTTCCTCAATCATGACACCTCCCTCCTTTCTAATTTTGTTGATTCTGTTAGAGCTTCTTCACTTTAAGGTGGATAAGTGGAAGAATCTAGTGTTTTTGTCTCCTTCCTTTAACCAAGTGATTCTAGATTTTTACCTCCAAAAGATTTCCTCTTTACCCAGGATATTATGGTAGTCTGCCAAGAGAGATCTTTCCTTTACCTGGTCTGTATGATCACCCTAGTACTTCTTTGGATAAGCTAAAGTTCTTCTTTGATTTCCGCCTTCTTTTGGAAAATATTCCCAAATAATTTTTATTCCGTTCTTTAAGGTGAACTTTTACATTCTAAATTTTTTTAGAAAGTCTAAACATTTTGTTCCTTTAACCTTTAGTTTCCACCATTCTTTGATGAGATCATTCAACTCCTCATTTTGGAGCCACATCTTCTCAAAACGAAAGGGGTTCTTCTTCGAGAAGGATTCTTGATTTGAAGGAGAATGGGGTTATGGTTGGATCCAATCCGAGGAAGTGAAAAAAGGGATAAGTCTTGGTTTAACCATTCCTCTAAAACCATAGCCCTATCCAATCTGACTTGAATGTGTTGAGAGCTAGATCTTCTGTTTGACCAAGTAAAGCGTTACCTTTTAGATCTATGTCATGGAGTTGGGAAGAAGATATAAACATGTTAAAATCCTCCATGCCAACAGAGAACTCCTTAGAACCTCATTTTTTCCCCCTGGATTCCTTGGGGTATTGAAGTCCCCCATTATAATCCAACCAGAGCCTTTGATAGAGTAATTGAAAGAAAGGAGATGGTGCCAAAGTTGTTTCCTTTCTTTGTGATGGGTAGGAGCATAAATATTTGAAATAACCCATATACTTCTATTTTCAAGATCTTTCATCATCACTGCCATATGATTATCTCTTTTAACCAACAGAGTACCCTGAAACTTGTTCAGGTTCTAGACCATAGCTAAACCTCTGGAAGCTCCTTTCGAGCTCACAGTGAAGGCTTTAGAAATCTTCCAGCATAATTTACAAGAGAATAGGAAGGATTCTTCTTTCATTTTAGTTTCCTACACAACAAGCAAATCAGTTTTCTGTCTTTCAATCATATCCTTCAGGATTCTCCACTTCACAGGACTATTCAATCCTCTCCCATTCCAAGATATGCAGTTCATTTTCTTAGGTTGGGTTTATTTTTCCTAAAGACCTTCTGGTCCAAACACATTTGTTTCCCTGAATCTATCTCCTTTTGGGTTGTTTTTTTCCTTGATTCCAATTTATTTAGTCTATCCCTGTTTGCTATTTATAGCTTCCACATTAATAGGGTTCTCTTCCTCCAGGAGAGGTGCTGAACATGAAGAATCCCCCTTTTTCCTTTTGGTTCAATTTTATTTTTCCAGATATTAATTTTTCCCAGAGGGGTTTTTAATCTAGAACTAGGGCCTTCTTTCTTCTCCTCAGGCTCCTTGATTGGGGTCAAGAGATCCTCAATAGAGGGAAAAACCTCCATCCCTTTGAAGAAATTCATTTCCATATTCTGGTCCTTGGAAGCATCTAAATCTTTTTTGTCCTCTACCATTTCCATGCTCTTATTAACCTCCTTTTCCTTTACTGCCTTTGGGATTAGATCATTCTTGATAGATTCATTGCAAATCCCTTCTTTCAAGTTAAAATTACCAATGTCAATCTTCCTGCCTTTCATAAGATCCATCAAATTTTCCTCCTCTTTTTCTTTTACCTTCGATTCTGACTTTGACAAAAATTTAGATTTCCTTTTATTGGTTACCAGAGTGAAACCATCCTCGTCCTTTTCCTTTGCTCCTTTTGAACTAGGGCTTTCTTCCACCATCTTTTCCTTTATGTGAAGAGGAGAGAAAAATTCTCGGCATGGAATTGGAAAAATCTTTCTGTGATCCTCCACACTTTGCATAATGCCTTTCCCCTTTTCCTCATTACCCTCCTTAGCTGTGATCGGGATAAACACTTTAGAAACTTTAAACTTACAGCTCTGAGAGGAGTGGCCCCATCCATTGCATTTAGAGCATTTAGCTAGAGAGATTTCCATCTCAATCCTTTGATCCCATATCCAAAGTTTTTATTTGAGTTTAATACTACTCAGATTTCTCTATCCGCAATAGTGTAGATGCAAAAATGGGCACAAATAAGGCGGGACATTTGTCTGGTGGCATTATCAATACTAACAAAGGTACCTAGTGTATTAGCTATACCTTTCACAATATCCTCATGCCAGAATTCTAGAGGGAGGTTTGGAAGGCGGATCCAAAGTTTTGACCAAATTTTGACCAAGCTTACTTTTAGGTTATAGTTTCAGCAACAAAGTTTGTATAGTTCCAAATTAGCATGTTCCTACACTCAGAACACATAGATTCTACGAGATCTAAAAAAATCAGCTAAGTGCACTCTTTCCCTCTTATTTTGATAGTTTTTAGATCAATCGTCACTTTGAAAAATGTTATTATAATTTGTGCAATTAATGTTAGAAGTTAATTAAATCAAAATATCCACTTGTAACATTATTTATCCTTTTTATGTATGTTAATTAATAAAAAAATCTTAACTTAAATTGGGTGATATTAAATTAAAAAAATTAAATAATTTTGTGAACTCTGCCATTTTCTAATATAACATCATATTCTTAACCCTAGTGGCCCTAGGGTTTTTGTTTAAAATCATAAGTTGTTGTTTTATTTCATTGTTATCACCCCTTTTCAATTTCTATATGATTTCCTTCTATGTGTAGATACAAAATCATGAACTTTAGAAATTATTTATTCCGATCTCATACTACTATTTAGAAGGTGTTTGAGTGAAGAAAGTATTGATTAACCCCCATTTTTTGGCCATCTTACTTTATTTTCTTTCTTCGTTCCTGATCTCTTGCACTTTCATGCCCTGTAATATTTTGTCATTTCACGTTACTTTAGCTTTGACTAGGGTGCCCAAGATAGTCTTGGGGTGCCCATGGGCACCCCTGGTCCCACCAAGGTCACCTCAATCCTTTTAAATTTCCCACCACTTTTAGACACTTTCTATCCATTTTAGCATCTTATCTTTTTTAGTGGTCGGCCATTCGGGGTTAATTACGAAATTAGATCAAGAGAACCATATAAATGACACCATAATGAGGGACCAAGAACTTATCACTATTATCATCCACCTAGGGTTACATTCATATAAGGCATTTAGATATCAATTTCATTCACTTAGCTCCATCACAAAGGACAAGGTTGGTTCATCTGCATCACACAAGCATAGGAGGGGATTCTATTCTATTCCAACTACCATTCTACTACATTTTTTTACATCTAGTTATTGCTTGCTACTTCACAAATGTAGTGCCCCACACAAATTTTAAAATAAAATAATAAAGTATTGAGTACTACATCAAGCTGTAGCTCTCACTTTTAGCCACCTTTATGTCCTTGTTCTTCCATTCTAGCTGTCTTCTAATTAAGTCTGACCTGCTACCTTCAATATTTTATTCACGCCTAGGTTTTAACCCATGCGTTGGGGAAGGAAATTATTTTCATGTAGTCTAAGTACGTGGAGCAGATTGAATGTTGTTTTCCTCCCATCCTGTGCCAAACTCGAACCCCATACCCGTATGGAAAATCTAACAAGCATAAAGGTTAGTGAGCCGTATGGGGGTAGAGGTTGTTTGTTGGATGTTTTTGGTTGTACCCAATGTTGGTGAGTTGACCAGTGAGGAAGCCTTTCTTGTGTTTAACCAGATGAAAGAATGAAATATATTCTCATGGAATGTGATTATTGTAGTGTACTGAAGGCATGGATTTCCTCACAAGACAGTCACACTATTTCATGAGTGCAACAAACAGGTCTCCAACCTGATGAGTTTTCTTTGCCAGCGTACGTCCAGCCTATACCAAAATGGAAGCTTTAGAGTAGGACAGGGGTGGGGGAGCGCTGGAAGGGAAGTAAAGTCAACGGAAAATGTGAAACTCTGGGGTGCATTGGCTAGGGTAGAGTCTGATATTGTTGCATATCATGGGAGGCTTATGAAACTGGAGTTAGACCTTTTCGTAATGAAAGCACACCATGATCTTTCTTTGTAGATGGTTCTCTGTCAGAATATGAAAAGCTGCTCCAAAAACTATAAGAAAATGTAGAAACAAGAGATCCACTGTGGTGACAACATCTGCTTTGCCTTCATCTGACAATGTCCAACCTAGATCCCGGGGAAGAAAAGTTACAACTTACAAGACAGTAACTGAAGAGAAGGAGAAGAACGATGGCAAGGAGAAAGAAAGCAAGTACGAAGTAAAGGAGAAAGTTAGCACTCCTTTGACAATAGTTCCCCAAGGCATCCCTACCCCTGAAGAGGAGAAAGAGAAGGTTGCAATAGTGTTGATTAACGGCAATGATTTTGAACTTGACAAAAATAAATCTAGGATTACTTCCGACTTCCCAACTGCAGTGATATGCCACAACCATGCATTCTCAAGTGATACTGACAATGTTCAATATGGCACTGTAAGCCAGATAAGCACTTTTGGTACATCTCTTCCTGTCACAGGAAGGAAAGAAAATGGGAATGAGCATGCTGCAGAAAGAAGGGGTATTTTTATAGGATCTACACCAAATCTCAATTTTATGGAGAGAAAGGCTTCAGAATCTGGTGAAGATGGTTTTGCTTCTTACAGAGGCATGAGTAATAGGGTCATGGATGGGCAATTGCTACTACTGTAGGAGATGGTGTTAGGAACTTGATGCTCGAGGGCTGAATGCACACTTTCTATGACCATGGAAATTCTATAAGATCGGATCTTTTGCATTCAAGGAAGCTTCTCTCACCTTGGGGATATGTCTGTGAGGATGCCTCAGAGGAGCAAGATGTTGAACCAAAGCCTGCAGGTTTGAACAACTCCGTTCCTCCCAGGCATGGTTCATATCCCCTTACCTCTCATAATTCTCATGTTTTAGTTATCTTTTGAAACTTCATAGAATTTTGAAATATTAGGATTTTAATATAGTTAAATGTTTATTTCAACTCATTGCAAAAATAATGAAATATCATGTCGTAACTCACAAATTCAAAATAACTCATTTACCTTAAACCAGGAACTTCCACCCTCATTCCGAGGTGATGTAGAAAACTTCCTACCCAACTGGATCGCTACAACATTGTTTTATCGACCAGACGAAATTGACTTTCTAGTAATAACGTTGACCATCTCCTAGTTTAAATAGTTAATTTTTGCATTTTTCAGAGACTCATTAAGTACTCTTCGTAACCTTGAAAATGAGATGTTAAGTTTCATTCGTGTACCTTGGTATGCAAGGAGTCACCTTGACCCTTGGATCAACCCCGAATGAACATATGTGATCCTTTTGATGCTCTTATAGGAGCCCTATTACACTAGTTTACAAGTAGGAAGTTGTTAAATCTAGAAAGTTGGCTTTCGTTTTGAACCGCCATTTGAAATCTAGATAGAGAAATTATTTCCTGTCTTCACAAACCTCTAGTGTTTATACTAGAAAATTGCATAGAACATTTAGTTTAAGGAAAAGAACTTTTCTGGATAGTTTGGCAAAGCCATTTTGTAGGCCTCTCGGTCGCAGTTTGATGAGGTCAAACTAGACCAATTTCAACTTGTTGCTCTAGAAAACTTGTCGCCATTTGAAAATGGTTTTCTAGTTCTCAGTCCCGTCGACTCTGATGAATTTTCCTTATATAGGGGAACTGGTAGGAAGTGTCTCATTGCATGCTCATCCATCGAACATCAGTTTTGGACGTGGTTTTCTAAGCCCTCAAGCTAACCTTTGTTCATTTGCAATTGGGTCAACTATGACCAGTAGCCCCGGAAAACTAGCCACCAAACGCAAACCGTTCACTTTTTCCCAATTCCATCAGTTGCTATGAACTCTTGGTATATCTGGGGACACGTAGAAAGTTAAATATGGAGTGCATTCTCATTGGAAGATAACTTTTGGAAGTAGTTTTTAGCCTTCGAGCCCATTTTGAACGATTTTTAGCTAGAAGAAAATGTAAAAATAGGAAGCTGCGGGACCCTCATCGGGTTACCAAACCACCGTGGATACTTTTGACATATGTAAATAATTGTTTAAAACTCTAAAGTGTAACTATTGTGTGAAATATAACTTTTGACATATGGTGTTTTCTCTCTTCCCTTCTCTTTCTCTCTCCTGGGTTACAAAATGAAGTGAAATGAAATGCATTGAATACATGTCTCTAAACTTTTTCTCTCAATTACAAATTGTAATTATTATTATATGTAAATGGGAAAATGAAAAATGATAATTATGTTAGATTAGGGTGGATGCCATGCTAGCGAATTATCACTGATATCATGCTCACATGGTTTTTCAAGATGAAAGAATGACGATGAAAAAGGCGATGTGTAGTTTATTAATTATCATTGTAATTTATATAGTTCATTGTTAAATGGATAAATGTATAATGTACTCTCATGTTACAAAAGGTTATAATTGATAATTTGTTGATATGTATGAAATTCTAGTTTCAAGGACATCTAGGAAATGTGTATTTAATCATAGTTCAATTTTGATTTATAGTACACCTGGTAAAAAGGTTTGATATTTATATAAGGTAAATGAATTTGAAGTAATATCTTGTAGTGCATATTTAGTGTTCAATAAATGATTAATGAGTCATCTTGTGCATTCATACTTTGTAAATGTAATAAAGAGAATTAAATTGAAACACTCTACCCTTGTTCAACATCGGGACATAACTTGTTTTTCATGTGCGATACTCCTTACCATAGAAGACATTGAAAACCGTAGAATGAACTTAAACTCTGCACTTGATGGAACTTCCTAGTTTGAGTAAACAAGAGCTCAAGAATGGGCTTACCGTCTTAGTCAGTATGTTTAGTGACATTGTCTTAAACCCATTTGATAGGAGTGATATAGACTATAGTCAAACTTTTCATGGAGTGTGTAGAGCTAACTCCTCCTTTGTAGCCTAGCAGACTGCCTTGTCATCCGAAGATAGATTTAAATATTAAGGTTTCTTCATCGAGTTAAAATCCTGTTGGATCCAGACATCATAGATGGAGGTTGTGACTTAGTTGTTCTAGGTCTTAAACTCTTGTTAATGAACTCCTTAGTTCCACACAGCTAAATGTGTTACCTTGGTTTCTCTCAACATAACACCTTGGTCCTTTTGTGAAGGTGGTTTAGCATAAACATGTCCTCTTGCTTAAATCTCTTATATAGTTGAGGGGTAGACCCTTAGGTGAAGTTGAAACTAATCTAAATTGTAGTTAACTGATATGTTAACTTAGGGTTTGTGTGTAGCTTCAAGTATTCTAATCATATTTGTCTTCAAGAGGTTAGAAAAACACTTCGTAACTCCTTTTTCAAGACAATGCTAAAAATAAGATCCTAACGTGACGTAGAAAATAAAGCATATAAGAGTAAAAACGGGATTTGAGGTTCGAATAATGCCTCTCTTGGAGACCTTATATCTTGATTTAAAATACTCTTTTGTTTCAAGAATATGAATTGCCTTGGTATAATCCACCTTCAAGAAAACAAAATACATATATAAAACAAAAGGAAATTCACAAGTCATTGAATTAGAATAACTATGGTAGGGAAATAACCTTATCGTGATCGAGGAATGTTTTGTGGTAAAAAGCTATCTTGTATTTAAATTTCCGTTAAATCCTAATATCGCTATATGGACACCAAGTCACATTCACTTGAGTCGTAAGAGTAATAAAAAGGTAGACATTGAATATCTATCTGAGAAGAATATTCTTAACATAAGAACAAGGTAATTAAGTACTTTATATGCATTTGAATTATGCCAAATAAGTAAGCAAGTTATGGAAAATTTTGTAAAGAATAAGAAGTCAACTTAAAATGGTCGAACTGTAAATTAAATGTGGAATGAACTTAAAGTTTCTGTAGATGGAAAAAGGAGAAATTTATCCTTGCACAATAATGTTATTATAATGTTAATCGTAACTAAAATAAAATTAAAGAAATGATGTGTTTTGGGTTCGTCATTCTTGAATTCAATTTTCTTGTGGTTGGGTCCTTTCTAGTAACCATTCATTGGGAAAAGTGTAGCGTCGACATGCCTATGTTGTTTTCGTGTGTCTATGTGAGTCGATGACTTATGTGATTTCCGTATGTGAGTCAAGTTTCTATTCTTGGAGCCCTTACTGTGTTGTGTGTAGTGAGTAATGTAAGTAAAAAAATTATCCTAGTATTTTACTATTGTAATTGTGTGTGTAAAGTTTGGGCACTACAACAAAGTACAACTAGCATGAGAACACCTAGGGCGCATGATGCGCAAAACACACTAGAACTATATTTGAGCTTGGAATGTAGTGCAATACTTAGTTAGTAAGCCCACTTTTGTGGCAATTGAGGTCAATCGACATATTCATTTGCATTCTTCTTTTTTTATGGTTTTGATACTTCTTGTGGTTTCTTATAGGTCTTTATTTCATCTTGATTATTAACAATATTTGGCGTAGTGAATAAAATATAATGTGACACATAGTGAGGATTTCAAACCACCTACCCAAACCCGTGAAACTTAGTTTTGAATCTTTTGCACAAACCAGGGGGTCATTTTGTAGACCAAAGAGCATCTATGGGCACGCTAGTCCCTCTCTAGGAAATCCAATCTAGTTAGATATCTCAGATCCATCCCTTTCGTGGACTTTTTTGCATCGTTCTTCATTCTTTTTTCCAATCACTTCTGCGAAATAGTCCAATGAGCTCCTCTAATCAACTGATTCACTTCCTCACTCTTCTTGCACATTAGGTTTTCTAATTTTATTAGATTAGTTTCTTGGGTCATTTTCCATACTTGTTTATTGCATTCATTTACTATATTTACATGTCATTCTAGATTAGATTAACTACCCTTATTCATATTTTAGTCAATCATTTTGGTGAACCCGACGTCGTTTTTCACGCTTATAAGACCATTCTTCATCCATTATTCTTTGCACTTAGGATCCTCATTTTTCCTCAATCATGGGTTAAGTTTCTTTATCCGATTTAATTAAGATATATCCCAATTGCCAAAATTCTTTACAAAAATCCCTTTACACCTTATATCTTGAGGACAATACACCCCCACATGAAATAAGTCATATGTTTGATCATTTATCTGATGACACTTGTCCTTGTGATCCTCTATCTAATCAAACCCTATTGGAATTTGATAACACCCCAAACTTTTGCAATATGACTAACTAGTAAAGGCTAACACCAGAATAGCCTAGAGCCAAATCTTAAGATTAAGAATGAAACATCATGATCAAAAATTAAAAAAATGCATCAATGGAAAATAAATGAATTCAAACATTTAATCTACAAGCATCCTTACTATGTGAGATGATTACTAATTAACATAGACCTAATTATATCTAAGGGAAATCAAATTATGTTTTTTGCTACTCCACAAATGGTGAGAGGATCTCTCTAAAAATGGCTACAAGGCCATATTAGATATCCCTCTACTAACCAACATGAATATTGGATGCAAATATTGAGCAAGATAATCCAAGAAGGAAGTAAGGCTCTTAATCATATTTCTTATATGATATACTAATCAAAGTATGGTGTAAAGTTTAAAGGTAGGTGCTTAGTCATTTTTATAGTTTTCTATTTGAGGAAAACTTGCATCTTGGTGCATGTGGGACTAAAAGCACAAAGTATATTAAGGTTTGATACTAATGATTAGTGAATTACAAAGAGATTAGCATGTGAGGATTCTTAATTAATCACTTAGGGTCAATTAAGAGGCTAGGATAAGCTTTTGAAGCCTAGTGAGATATCTTGGAGGGAAACAGAGTGATTTTAAATGGTTGGAAGATGGATTTGAGCCAATAATAGGGTTTATTGACCAAAACAAGGGTAAAATAGGCTTAATTAGCTAATAATCACTAATTGTTTGTTCGGAAGAGGATTATGACTTACGATGTGTCGTAAATTGGCATCCTGAATGTGAAAGAGGCTAGGTAATCAAAAAAGTGTTGTTAATTAACCAAAATGGTAAGAAACATTATTTAATTAGCAGAAATCACTAATTATAATGGAATTGGTAAGAATGAGAGTGATTAGTGTGCTTTTAGCAATAAGATTGCAAAAGTGGAATTTAGGTGTCTACATTTGTCCCCTGTTTGAGGTGAAGTAAGTGACGTCACTTAAAACATAGTAGACAAGCATAAAGAAGTAAATTTTTGAATAAAAATTAGTGGAATGAAGGATTCCCCCTCGAGTTTTGATGGGGTGATAGAAGAAGTCAATCTATGATCGAAAATACGATCGAAATAGATAGAAGAAGCAAGGTGGGAATAAAAATGATTTTTATTGCCCCAAGTGTGTTATGGAAGAAAAATTAATAATGATGAGACATGATAGTGGAGAATAATGTCATGAAATACAAGAAACTAAACTATATAACCTAAAAAATAAACTATTACAATCACACATACTCAAACAAACAACATTCAAGATAGTTGCACCAATGTTTTTGTTATCAAGCTTTAGCTCCTAAATGTTCATGTTGTAATGACAAGGGTTAAAAATGGTGCCCCAAGTAAGGATACATAAAAGAGGAATAACGAAGGACACAAGTAGTCCTATGAAAATAATTTGTGCTATGAAACAATCTCTAACAACTCACATGTTGCATGGGAGTACCGACATAGTAAGCAAGCCAACTTTGTTAATGGAGGTAGATAAAAAATGATCCGTGAGTCGTTTGAGACAAGAACAAGCAAGAACCTCAGAAAGATGTTTTTGTAGGATAATTTTTTATGTTCAAGGACAATTTATTTGATACAATATTTAGTTGTGTGCATGTCGTTTACCAATTTTTGAAAAAAAAATGATTTTTTACAATTATTTTGGATTCTTAGTGATTTTACCAGATTATTTTTTAAAAAATTTACGTTTTTTTTTTTTGAATTTTATAGAAGAAAATGACACAAAAAAATTAAGGAAGTCATACGACATCCTCAAAAATCACCGTAAGGCAAAAATATTCCCCATGAAGAAGAAAGGGTCGTTGGGAAGCAAAAATATGCTCCAGCGTAGCAAAAAGTGCTAAAAATTATTATTTAAAAATAACCATCATGGAAAGTGCTAAAAGACTCCAGAAAAACCATGGAGGTCATGTCACCATTTACAACCATCGCGGGGGAGAAAAGATATAAATACCTAGCTTGAGGGGGTAAAACCATCATGGCTAATTCATTTGCACTCCTCCCTTGCTAAATTTTTAGAGAGAGATCGCGTTTAGACTTAAGCCACGATTCGAGAGACATGTCCATCATACGTATAGATTTCAAGAGTTTGGGAGGCCTTCCCACGACCCTATGGAAAAAGTATGTAGATTTATAAAAAATATTTCAAGCTCATTTAATGCACTTAATAGTTAGAGAAAAATTTGATTTCGTGTATGCATGATCCTTGGGCGCGCATATGCGAGGTTCACACATGTGTAAAACCTAGCGCATGGGTGAAAAAAGAGAAAATGGATCTAGTAGGGGTCATGCATGCATAAAATGGGGCGCATGGATGAGAAATGAGGAACCTAAGCACAAAAGGGGGTGCATGAGCATGAAAATAGATGTACATATGCAACCAAGGGCATGCATGCGTAAAAATTACAATAAATCTCCCAGGGCATGCATATGTGCAACATAGGGTGCGCAAGCATGAAAAGGAGCGCATGGGTGTGAAAGGAGGCGCGTGAGAAAAAGGGGGTGTGTGATCCTAAAAAGGGTGCACATGAGTGGAACACTTGGACCTTAGGCTAGCTTAGAAGGAAAATTTTGAAGATTTTAACCTTAGTGAAAAAAATTAGAAGAAAATAGAAAAAGATAGAAGAAATATAACACCTTTGGATGAAGTTTTTAAAGCAAATGACTCTAATGAAGTGGTTGTGCAATTTTGTAGGTGAAATTACACAAGATGGATACATGGGAGTAGTTCGGGTGTCTCAGGTCCTTTTAGGTGACATTCCAATGATGAGAACAATGAAGGTTGATTTTTGTTCTACTGTGCTACCGGTTTGGAGTACGTTGCACACAAGCCCCGGATTTGATTAGATCATTCCCTTCTTACGCCCTAGCAGAGAGATGGCGGAGCAAGTTGCAGAGTGTTTTATACTACCTACGGGCAAGATGATTGTTATGTTAGAGGATGTTTGGTGGATACTTTGAGCACCTACCTACGGTGATTTTATGGAGCATGATGGACATCAAGGTCGATTCATTCCTACCTCTATGTTTCAATGCTAAGATATTCCATGAGCAGTTATATTAGTTGATCTCTATTCTATGTTTAATGATTGACAATATGCACTGAGATACCGCAAAGTGTATTTGATGGCTCTTGTTAGTGGCATGCTACTTCCTAACAAGCGGCACACACTTTCCATTAGACTTGATTGAGTTATATACAAACTCATGGATGACGAGTAACGTTTCTAGGGATAGGGTAAGTGCGAGAAAGTTAGGGGGAAAGGGGTCATAAGTGGACATTATATTACAAAAACAATGAAATATCAACTTGTAGGGATTATTAGCAATGTGTGCACTCAAAATTAGAAAAATTTATATGCATATGAATCTTAGCATCTGGAATCTAGTTTCTAAACTACTATTTTTTAAAAAATAGACAAGTTTAGCTATATTAAACACTCAAAATTCAATGACTTGGTTTTTTTTTTTTTAAATCCTATAAGATTGTAGTCCATTTTCCCGTGATTTGGATGACCAAAACTTGATATATAATTTTTTCCTTTGGTGAAAAGTTAGATGCCGCTGTCTATCTTGGGATAAATTTTATTTTGTATTTTTTTTAGAAAATTTTTTTAATGATTTTTTCTATGAAAGTGGTTTGAAAACATAAAGAAAACGGACCGCTTTCCATTTTCCTGCCATAACTTCATAAAAATATCAAAATCAAATAATTTAATTTTTAACGTGTATAGAATTTTGCCACGGTTGGGATGGTATAGGTTTTATCACATTCTGATAAGTGAAACAAAAGTTGTAGTCTTAAATGTAGACATGAACATTCATAGGAAAAAGTTTCTTAAAGACCTACTATTAGTAAAAAATTATAAAATGATATTTATTATATTTTATTCACTTTAAAATCAATATTTCTACGAAGCTAACAGTCTCCCCTACGTGATGGCACCATTTTTGTGACATGTTTTCAATTTTTGGCATGGTTTAAGTCTGCGGAAGAGAAAAATTGATGTTTTTGGCCTTTCACATGCCCGAATGACCTCCCAAAGCTCAAGTTCGGGAAAATAGAGATTTCCCGAGGCTTGAGGGTTAGATTTGACAATACGAGTTAGGACCATAATTGTAGTTTATAAACTACGATCGCGGTTCTAAATAGACCTATTAGCGAAGAAACTCAAACATGGTTCTTAGAATCATATTTACACGAATCCCAACATCCAATTCACCATGTGATTTTATTCTCTAACATGACTACTAATTTCTACGAAATTTTGCCACCTTCTACACTTTTTTCTTGTCATCGGAAGCTATTTTTTTACTATTTTTAAGGTGCCTTGCATCATTTAGAGTTGTCCTACATCGATTGAAACATCATGGGAGACAAGAAATGAAGTTCAAAAAGGAAATAAATAAGTAAAACAATAGCGAAGGAATTATAGGAAAAAATATTGAAAGAGTCGAAGCAAATGCGGAAAGTTCGTGAATCAAAAAGAGGTTCATCTTCAACCCCTACTATTATAAGCAATGAGGAACCAAGTAATATATTTATCTGTAAATGATGAAGATGAATTAAATAATCTTTAATAAGATGAATTAAATAATTGTGATGTAGTTGATATTAAAGTTGAAGGAGGCAATGAAAATGTAAATCAGGAAATTCATTTTGAAACCGTAGAAAACTAAAATTTGGCAAAAACACCTCCTAGGATTTTATGAAAGAGACCTAATAATTTTATTGAAATTGATGAGAAAATTTTGAAACCAATGTTTGAAAATTTTTCTGAATGAAGAATCAGAAGAAAATCCACTGAAACTTAGGATAATCATTTCGGAAATTTTAATGTCCCGAAGATGTCATTTGTTAGTTAGTTTGATGAAATTGAATAAAAGAAGACCTACATTAAAAACCTTAGGATTGACAACATCTAATATACATGTTCAAACCTCTGCAATTGTTGAAAACCTACATGATGCATATCACATTGTTGGTGTCAAGAGATGCACAAGGGATAATAATGTCATGCGTCATGTACTTGCTACTAGTGTTGTAAGTGAATCAACAAAAAAATGTGTTTGATTAGGAAAACAAGCCGAATGTTGAAAGTTAATCAAAAAAATATAATGAAAGCAATTGAAAGGTGTAATATCCTTTAATCACCCAATAAAATTGATTTTTGGGCATTTTTTGCTAGATCACCATGTAAAGACAAAGATATATTTGATGCTATAAGAGAAGTTGTTTTCTAATTTTGGCTTGGTAACATTAGAGTTTCACCTAATACAAGAGATGTTGTAAAATGGAGATTTGGTTCTACTAATCATGAACCACATCCAAATAATTTCTTAGATATGACTCTAACTCAATTTTTTCGTGAGTTTGAACAAGAGCATACAAAAATTAAAATTAGTCAACGTTTTTTTGAAATGTTGAAACCATTCTATGAAAAAATAAACCATGCTTGCACCACTTGTTGTTCAAGGTAGCATGTTGAATTTACGATGGATTATGATAATTTTGTATGTATTGGTTCTTATTTTCATTATGAAACTATGTTATTTGGAATGTGGTGTTTAAGTTCCACCAATGTCTTCCAAGTGATTTCATTCCTACGATATTTTGTGAAAGATAAGTTGGACAATTTTTTTATAGTTAGGATTGTTTAGATGGAAGTTGTGGTACGTGCAACAGATTACCTAAATTGGAAAGTTGTATCCATGAGAAAATTGGAGGTGTAATAGGACATAATTTAATTGGGTTTAATAAATATAAATTAGTACCATACCAATTGAAAGATGGAAAGGAGTCTAAATAGTGTGAGCTAGTTACAAAACATATACCTGTTTTTCAATTTATGAGAAAATTTAAAGATGAAATTGTTTATGAGTATGCTAGGCATACACATAGAGCTCGATGGTTGGATGAACAATTCAAGATATGAAAGGACACATTTCCTATTGGTACTATTATTTTAGTGGTCAATTTTGTAAATAATTACACGTTGTAACCACAAATGGAGGTTTAATCGCAATATTACAACTTAGTACAAGGTTGTCATTTTTGTGCATATAACATTTATACATTCTCCTGATAGTATAGAGAATGATCAATTTTTTTAAAGAGAGTACCACTTTTATATCAGTGATGATCAGACTCATTCTACTGAATTTTTGCAAGGGTGTTTCCAGTTATTTTATGAAAAATTGTCTGATAGGGACATCTACTTCAATTAACATTATATATGGTCAGATAATTTCATGTCTCAGTTTAATAATGCATGAATGTTGTATTAGATGAGTAGTATGCATGTCAATATGGGTGTGCAACATATTTGAATTATCACTAAGGTTGGACATAGAAAAGAAGAGCATGAGGGGCATGTGTGAAAAGAGCTCTTACAAGAGAAGAGTCGAAGTACAAAGATGGTGCTAAATTGAAAGATGCAAAGAGCATAGTGGAATGGTGTATTGAAAATATAGCCTATGGTTCTCAAGAAAATTCCACGGTTTATAGATATTTTGGTTGATATACAAATAACAAATTGATAACTACAAGGATTATATGACACTCACGGGGTCCGGTGATCTACACTCATTTTTTTAGCTCAAATGCTTCTTCATGGACCATATGGAAAATAAATTTAGATTTTTTTGTGCATCTTGTATCGAATTTTTTATTGTTGAGTGTGATTCACAAGAATTGGTGGATGGATGGATTTGTAGGCCTATAAGCGTGCTTCTAAGTTATTAATTTCCACAGGCATCATGACTTGTTTCTCCAGATAAAGCTGTAACATCTAAGTATTTTGACGACATTTCGATTTTGGTGTGACAATGTAAGTTATGGTTATTTACAATTTTTGTATTGAGTAATGTCCATTGAAGTTAATATGAAATTTAAATTTGAGTTGAAACCTCTATTTTTTTGTAGGACATGTGTTTCCAGTTATTGCGACAAAATACAATAAAGAAGGAATAAACTATTTCTTATGTCATTGCATCGAGGAAAGAAATAAGTTTCCTTCTCCTATTATAGATGGTGAAGATATTGAGTACCCTACAGGGTCAATGATAGTTATTGGAACTTGGATTTGATGGTATCTATTAAAACATTCCTTTTTTTGGGTGTTTGAAGACTCAAGAGAGAAAAATAATCTTATATTCACATCTAGTTGTAGCGACAAATATTCAGTTGTATAGATATCGAGGAAGGCCTAATAATAATATATATATATTATTAAGGGCAAATAGTTTTGAAGGGACTATACCCTGTATACAAAAGGGCTCAAAAGCCAGATAGTCAAAATGAGAGATACATCCCAGAGAAGGGCAAAATGGCCAACCAAAGAGGGCTCAATAGCCAAGTAAGACAATACAAGTGAAGAAAGGATCCAAATGAATGATGATCCCAAAAGAAGCCAAAGAGAACAAAAAGCAACAAAAAGAGAAGCATCATAAAAAACTCCGCCAAAAAACAGCGCCTGAACCGCCAGATAACAGCAACATCGCAGCCAAAAAGCAGCCACACAAGCAACCCGTTACTTTATTGCCCTGTCAATCTTGGTCTTGATGGCCTGCAGTGACATGAAGAAGGCAATGGCAGTGGCCTGAGAGGAGTCAGTCACATCAGCTTGGGAAATTGCCATATCTCTTTTATCTTTAGGTCCCCAGATGTCCTCACTAACCCCACTTAAACTGCAGACACTATGCACATGTTGCTTAATGAAATTATATATGCTTTTAAGGGTAGATAATATGTAGTCATTGTGGCTTTTAGCATTGCCCATTCTGCCATCCAGGGACTGTAACTTCTTGAAGACCTCAGCAATAACCCCCTCATCATCATCACTTTGAAGAATACCTTTACCCTTAGCTCTTTCCATATTTTTTATAGTCCATTTTAGCTCTTGTATCTCCTTCTCTAACATGTCCACTCTGTCCATCAAGCCCTCCTCCTTGGGCTCCTCCATTGGAATACTGATATGCAGGAGGTTCTCAGCAAGTTCCAGGTCTTTATGGCTTCTTAGGACCCGTTGGGAAGGAGGGATTTTATCTTTTATGCTCTTGCTTTTCTTGCTGGAAGCAGCAGTTTCAAGCTTCCTTTTCAGCAGGGGGAGTGGAAGCGGTGCGAGCAGGAGGAGGAATGGAGGAGGAAGGTGGGGTAGGATTCAAGGGGGGGTAGCTAGAACAATGGCGATGAATCAGGAGGATAAGTCCCTGATGCAAAGGGACAGCCCTAGAGTGGCTCTGAACTTCCCTTATTGATTTCTCCAATGAGTTAATCAAATAGTGAGGAAAGCTAATGGTGATATTTCTACGAAAGTGATTTAGAAATATCAAATGCTTTTGAGGTATTGTCACAAATCTACCTTCAAGAGTGACATACCTAACCACCATCTTGGCCAGCTCAGCAAAAGGTTCAGGGATCGACGCCACCTTGATGCCAGCAGTCACGAATTCAAGATTCTCACCATCTTCCAGGAACTTCTTGGTCTCGACCTCCCTATCCACCTTTTTACTGAAGAATTTGGTGCCCTCCAGGCTAAGGCCCGTGACCTGGGTGATGAGCTCTTCTGTGACCTCAATCTCCATGTTATTGTATTTGACAATCCGATTCTTCCATCCCTGGGTGAATCTGATAGAGATGTCTTGGTCAAATCCTTGTACCCTTTAAATTAAATTAGATAGACCCCGATTTGAAGGTAATTCCAAGACTGTGTTCTCTTTCCATGCCAAATTGTGGGTTAGTTCAGTTTTGCAAGGTGGACCCCCCATGTTTCCTCTGCTCTTTTTCCTGTTCTCAACGGTAAAAATGCTCTCACTATGTGGGACAGGTAGAGCTCTGATGTTGGTTTTTGAATCTTTCCTTTCCATGAAAGCAAGAATTAATTATTATAGCATACCATGTAATTATTGCCCCGCTCCTCGGCTTTCCTTCTATGCTTAAAAATGATGACAGTCCATCTCACACATATCACATCAATCATCCATATATTATGTGATGTCATCATATTGTACTTGAGGATCTGCACATTAGCGCCCAAATTACAGCCGTTAGTGCTGATTTTCATGGCCATGAAGATCATTGATTATGGCTTTATTGATTTGAGTGGGCAGAACATCCCCCCCAAGCCAAGTTTGAAAGGTATTAGTAACACCGAGGTTAGCCAAGCTGTCAGCGACTCTATTTCCTTCTCGATAGGTGTGGGTGATTTTAACATTTTCAAAGCTCTTGCATATATCAATGGCTTCCTCAATGAAATCTCTGATAGACCAGCTGGGGTGTTGCTTTTTGTTTAAAAGATTGATGATATTCAGAGAATCCCCTTCAATTATAATATTCGGAATATTACAATCTCTGGTAAGTCTTATACCCCAAAGAGCCACCAGGGCTTCAGAGTAATGATTGGTCTGCCTACCCATTCTCCCAGAAAAAGTAGCAACTAAACAGCCTCTTTGATCTCTGATAACTCCCCCTCCTCCAGATTCCCCCGGATTTCCTTTTGAGGCCCCATCAAAATTTAACTTGTGCCAATCAGTGGGAGGTTTAATCCATCGGACTGTGTTTCTATCAATACCATTGTTATTCCTATTGCCAGTGTCAATATTCCATTCAGTCAAGATGTATTCTTCCTTCTCAGGGTAGAGCCTATTTTTAGGAGGTTTAAATCTAGCAATATTGTCTTGCACAACAATGATGATTTCCTTGTAGATTTTGTTACATGCCTTTCTATTGTTTCTGAAAATGTTATCATTACGAGCCTTCCAAACTCTCCACATAGTGTGGGGTAAAACAAGTTGCCACAATATTTTCACCACACAATGCTTAAACGGAGAGTCCCATTGCTCCCAGGCCTGAAGACAGGTAAGGGGAAAAATCCATCTCTGATTAAACTTTGCAAAAATCAGCTGCCAAATTTTGGAAGCAAACTCACAATGGAGGAATAAATGCTTTATGTCTTCTGCCTCTTTCTGACACATGCAACATCTATTCGGCATGATGAATCCCTTCTTTATGAGGTTGTCATTAGTAAGGATCTTGCCATTAATGATAAGCCACCAAAATAAGTTCACTCTAGGGGTTAACTCTCGGCATCCACAGTTTTTGCCACTTAATTTCACTTTTTATGGATACAAAGAAAGAATTATATCTGATTTGACTGAGTATTCCCCGTCAAAAGAATCTTTCTAGATGAGTTCATCCTTAAGATTTTGATTACTTATATGAATTAGAGAAAGTTGACTCTGTAAAGAAGAAACATCAGCCTGTACATTATCATTCTCCACTTTTAGCTGTTTCCATTTTCTTTTGTTTCCATCTCTCTCAATGTACCCCTGGATTTTGTGCCCATACTTTGTGATTAAGCTGTCTTTAATGTGATCATAAGCAGAAATCCAGTTGGAATCAGTCCACTTATCTGTCCAGAAGTTTATGTTTTGCCCATCCCCAAGCTTCCAGCTACACCCCTACAAAAGGATGTGTTTGCTGCTAAGAAGGTTGTTCCAGAAAATAGAACCACTCGGAAGAGACTGATCATATATGAAGGAAATATTGTTTTGGTTTGAAAGATATTTGATCTTAACCAACTCTGTCCAAGGCTTGTGCTCTTTTATAAGCCTCCAACCTAATTTTGCAATAAGGGCACACTCATATGTTTGATATCTTTGATGTCTAACCCCCCAAGTCTCTTAGGTTTACATACCTGCTCCCAAGCCACAAGATGATATCTGAATTTGTCCTCAGTACCATGCCATAAAAAATACTTTTGAATCTTTTCAATACTGTTCATCACTGTTGCAGGTATGTTGAACATTGACATGATGTAAATAGGCAAGTTTTGGAGCGTGCTTTTAACTAATAGGCACTTGCCTACACTTGAGAGTACAGCTCCTTTCCAGCTAGCCAACTTTCTTTGGAATCTCTTAATAAGGTCATTCCATACCTCCATAGAAATCTTGCCAGTACTTAGAGGTAAACCTAAGTAAGTAGTTGGAAGAGAATTAATAGTGCATCCTAGAATATTAGCAATATTTCTTTGCCTTTCCAAAGGAGTGTTGAAGAAATAAATAGAGCTTTTGTCAAAATTAAATTTTTGTCCCAAGGCTTCCTCATAAAATCTAAGGACAATTTTGATAGCTTTTGCCTCAATGATTGAGGCCATCAGGAGAAGCAGAGTGTCATCAGCAAACTGTTGGTGTGAGGAGATTTGATTTCCAGAAGTTGGAGGAAAACCTTTTATCATGCCAATGCTGATAGCTTTGGAAATAGATCTACTTAAACTGTCAACCATAATAATGAATAAAAGAGGGGAAATTGGGTCGCCTTTCCGGATACCTCTATTGCTGGAAAAAAAACCCACAGGTTCCCCAGTAACCCCAGGTGGAGATACAAGAATGAATGATTTTTCTGAATTTGATTTGAAATCCAAACTTGGATAAGACCTCATCCATGAATCTCCAGGAGACTCGGTCAAATGCTTTATGCATGTCAAGCTTGATAGCCATCCCCACCTTTTTACTTTTATCCATAGAATGTATTGTTTCATGAACCATGATAATTCCATCTTGAATAATTCTTCCCTGGATGAATCCGCTCTGCTGTTGTGAAATTATCTCCATAAGAATAGGTTGCATTCTAGTGGTGAGAATCTTGGTGAAAATCCTATAAATAACATTAACTAAACTGATAGGCCTGAAATCTTTGAAGTCCTTTGCATCCAAATTTTTCGGGGCAAGCACAATGTGTGTATTATTTAGTTCTTTGATGAGATTTCCCGTTCTGTAAAACTCATTAACAACCTTCAAAAGATCTTCAGAGCATATTTCCCAACATCTTTGGAAAAAGTTAGCCGAAAATCCATCAGGACCTGGCGCCTTATCCCCTTCTAAAGCAAACACAGCCTTTTTTAATTCCTCAATGGTGACAGTTTTTGAAAGACTTTTAAATCTCTCAGCAGGTATCAGATTATTAGGAATGGAGTCTAAAAGGAAAGAGGCCGCTTGCTCATTGTAGGAGTTATTCTCAGTGAGGAGGTTTTTGTAAAAATTGAGTGCTTCTGTTTTGATGTCCTCTGGATCCTTAGTAATGTTTCCATTGCCTTTAGCAACCTTAGATATTCTGTTACAAGCTCTATGCTTGAGGGCTGTTAAGTGAAAAAAATTGTATTCCTGTCACCTGCTTTAAGCCAAAGGGCTCTAGACTTCATTCTCCAAAAGGATTCTTCCTGATTGTTTATATTATGCAGATCCGAAAGGAGTTTTTTTTCCCGTTGATGATCCTCAAGAGACATACCTTTCATGGAAACATTTAGCTCAAGCTCTTCAAGCTGTTGCTTAAGTTCTTTCTTCTTTTCAAAAATGTTTCCAAAAACCTCTTTATTCCAAATTCTAATCTTTTGTTTAACATTCTTCAACTTCTGCAGAAGCCTGAATTGGGCTATCCCTATGCCTTCCCAATCCCACCACTCTTTAATTCTATCCAGAATATCTTCATGTTCGAGCCACATTTTCTCAAATTTGAAATTGCCATGAAAAGGTTTTGTCCAATTGAAGAAATTTAGGACAATTGGATTATGATCAGAGCCCATTCTGGGAAGAGAAGAAAGATGAAAATTCTGATCCAGAATCCAATTGGTAGAAATAAGAGCTCTGTCAAGCTTAACCTGTATTAAGTTCTCCCCAAATCTTCTATTGGACCAGGTAAACTGATTGCCATGAAGCTCTATGTCCATGAGATTCAGAGTCGAAATGAAGCTAGCAAATTCTTCCATACCAAGGGAGAATTCAGAGCTTCCCCCAAATTTTTCTCCCGGATTCAGAGGAGTATTGAAGTCTCCCATAACCAACCAGTTCATGTTTTCAACATTGCTTCGGAATAAGGTTAACTCTTTCCATAGATTTCTTTTACCAGTAGCAGTATTGGGCGCGTAAATATTAGATAGAATCCAGCTATGATTGTTTTCAAGACTTTTAAAAATAATAGCTAGATGGTTCTGGGTGGAGGAGATTACCGTACCTTTAACAATCTTGGTATCCCAAAAGATCGCTAAGCCTCCAGAAGCTCCTTGAGAATCAACAACAGCAAAGGCAGCGTTCTCCTAGAAATACCTTTTGCAATCTTCAACTGCCTTACTTTTCATTTTAGTTTCCTGAATAAGAAGGATGCTTGGTTTGTTAGATCTTTTAATTTCCTTTAGCATTCTTTGCTTAGGCCCCCCATTGAGGCCTCTGACATTCCAAGAAATAACCTTCATTAAAAAAATTTGGAGATGCATTTGCCGGATGGTTCAAAATTCTTTGTGTACCATCTGCAATTTCTTTTTCAGTCTCTTTTTCTCTTGCTTCTCTCTTTGATAGCCTACCTTTTCTATATGTGACTCCAATATTTGCAGTTCTTTTAGTAGTGGCCCTTGTGATTCTTGAGGTGGAAGCTTCCCAACTTCCCATCTGCTTCTTTTTATCACTACAGAGTGATTCCGGGCTTTCTTCCAGACTTTTTAGACCTCTTTTCTTTCTTCTCACTAAGATGAATCCATCATTATCACAGTCTGGTATATTTTCCTTGCTAATTGGGGTAATTTCCCCATCCTCTTTTCCTGTGACAATATCAGTCTGTTTATCCAGTTTAGAAGCTAGCTCCTCCCTATTAGTATCCTCTTTATCTTGGCTTAGATCTTGTGTAATGGATTCCAGATCCTCTTTGGCTTTTCCTTGTCTCATTTTGAGTTTCTCCAGAGATCTGGTTCTATTTAACAGCTCTTGATGAGCAGTGGTTTTTTCCAGCTCTTCTTCCATATGAGAAAGAGAAATAAAAACTTTTTCATTTTCTTCATCAATCACCATGCTTAACTTTACAAGATTTGGTGTCAAAGTGTTCATTTCTGAATCCACTGACCTCTCCCTTTTGCTTTCTGCCTTTTTGGTCCCAGATCTATTTCTTGTTGAGTCTCAACCAGTTTCTTAGGTCTCCATAGTTTTCTATAGACCGGTGGCCTCTTCACCTTAAATCCTTTTTTCCTTTCTTTTAACCTGGGATGCCTCTGCAAATGTCTATTTCCAGTAGTTGGATCAGTTAGCGGCTCTTTATCAGCCTTATCAGTCTATTTCTACCTTTGAACATCAGATATTGGTTCCAAATTTTGTACTATTTGTTCAGGACATTTGCTGGCAAAGTGGCCTAATTTATGGCACTTGCTACATCTTAGTTGGAAAGCTTCATATTCTATTTGTTGTTTCCATACTCCAAATTTGGACTGTAGCACAATGTGATCAGGAAGCTCTTGATCCATTTCAATAGAGACACAGAACCTAGCAAATGCCAATCTTGACCTATTTCTCGTGGGCCCATCCTAGTCCAATGGGTGATCCTATCGATTTGGCAACATGAAGGAGGATTTCATCATCCCATAAATGTAGGGGTAACCCTGGGAGTCTACACCAGATGGGTATGGCATGAATGTTTTCAACAAATGGATTGAATCCAGGATACCATTTTTTTAGAAACAGTCCCATATTACCAAGACACCAGGGACCACCCAACAAGACCGAGTCCACATCAGATTGAAGATTAAAACAGGCCAGAAAAAAACCTTTTGCCATGGTGGTGATGATCAAATCCCCTTTTGGTTTCCATCTGCGAATGGCCCATTTTCTGATAATGTCCACATTGGGTCGTGACCCCAAAAATTTTCCGACAAGGGCCAGATTGGTTTTCTCCAGTGCCCTATGCAGACATCCGTCAGGTACCTGCAAGTGGGTCACCCCTTCAACATCTTTTGTACTTTTAAAATTCAGATCACATGCAGGCTGAGGCCCCACATTTTTGTCAGGAGGAATCTTCACAACATCCGCCCAGGCTCTAGATCCAAAATGGTCGATTCTTTCTCTTTTACCTGTGCTTTAAGCAGCTAGTACGTAGTCTTTTGCAAGACATTCAGCAGCCAGAGCTGCTGAAACCGCGCTTTCAAACCCCTCACGCAGCCCGCCCATTTTTTCAAACACGCAGCTATCCATATTCTAAGCCACACTGACTCAAACCTTATTATTTGGAAGGTTTGAGAGTCATATCATGAAGTAATGATGTCTAATATTCAGAGTAGATCCGATCATTATGGTTCGTTGGAATGAATTTACATGCTTGAGTCTAGTATATATTTCTTTGAAGTTTTTAAAATTTTCTACTAGATTCACGTTCATATATTTTATGTAATTTGTGTATTTTGCATATATCTAGCATGGTTTTGATTTAACTTAAATTACTTTGACTAACAATTTTATGTAGGTTAACTTGGTGTCATAAAAGCTTAGATCTTGTCATGTGGTTGGAACTTTTATTAGATTCAATCCTGATGGTTCATTGGAATGAATTTATATGCTTGAGTCTAGTATATATTTTTTTGAATTTTTTGAATTTGTATACTAGATTCAAGTTCATATATTTTATTTAATTTTTGTATTTTGTATATATCTAGTATGGTTTTGATTCAACTTAAATTACTTTGGCTAAAAATTTTATCTAGGTTAACTTGGTGTCATAAAAGTTTAGACACCTTTATGTGGTTAGCACTATTTGTAGATCCAATGTTGATGGTTGATTAGAATGAATTTACATGCTTGAGTCTGGTATATATTTCTTTGAAGTTTTTAAATTTGTATACTAGATTCAAGTTCATATATTTTATTAAATTTGTGTATTTTGTATATATATAGTATGGTTTTGTTTCAACTTAAATTCTTGTGAATAACACTTTTATGTAGGTTAGTGGTGCCATAAAAATTTTTACCTTCACCTAGTTGGCACTATTACTAGAGAATTTTATATTCTCGTAGCTAAGAGAAGATTTCATTATTTTCCAAGCAAAGAGAAGCAACTAACAACGATTTATGTACATGTGAAGGGGGTTCTTGGCTCTAGATTAGGTGGTTGGACTCCAAACCAGGTCTACTTGGAGCCCACCATAGCACCCCAAAGAAGTATACCCCCCAACCAGATGTGCTGGTGGTGGCAGTTCTCTCCCACGACGTCCCGGGACATGACTTCTCACTACTCGGCTCCATTCATTACCTAGGACTACCTAGAAAATGTAGTTTGCAAAAATTATGCCACAAAGGCTCAAGTAATGCCATGGCCCTGAATCCTCAGTTAAGATTAGAGGCCTCCTTTTCTCAAGTTTTGGCTCAGACAGTTCTCGGTTTGTATGACCGAGCGCTAAGTTATGGACTGCCATAAGTTTGCAATGAAAACGTGAATTGAAATCAATATGGAAGGGGTTCTTGGCTTCGGATCCAGTGGTCTGACTCCAAACCGGCCCTACCTGGATCCCGTCATAGAATTCATAGGTGTATACCCCCCACATCAAATGTGTTGGTGGTGGCAGTTTTCTCCATATCCTTTTAGTTATCTCGGTGTTCTATTGTTTGCAAAAGCACAAAATAGTGTAGTTTGAGTCAGTGTAGGGCTATCAAACATAATATTTTGCAAACAATGGCTCTTTCCACAAAACTAAATACACCAAAATGTTTGGGTGGCCTAGTAATGATTTTGGAGGCTTCGTTTCGGTGTCGGATGGTGTTTTAGCTTACGGGCTACTTCTTCTAGACGTAATCCCTTAAGAGCCCGAGCCAAAAAATGTTATAACTTTGATGGGTGATATCTCGGTCTTCATGGAACCTAGAGACCTATCGTTTGATCTTACACCTCCATGTTGAGACCCTCTAGAGAATCCTATCTCATTTTCTCCATCTCCTTTTGGTTCTCTTAATGTTCTATTGTTTACAAAAGCATAAAATAGTGTAGTTTGAGTTAGTATAAGGTCAAATGCAATATTTTGTAAACGGTGGCTCTTAGCACCAAACCAACTGTGCAACATGTCTGATTGGCCTAGTAAAAGCTTTTTACGCTCTTTTTGATTCGAGATAATGTCTTTGCTTTCATTGTTACTTCGTCGAGCGTAGTCCCTTAAGAGCCCAGAGACCAAAAATGCTATAACTTCGATGGGTGATATCTCAGTCTTTGTGGCACCTAGAGACCTATTTTTAATCCTAAACCTCTATGTTGGGTCCCTCTATAGAAGCCTATCTCATTTTTATCCATATCCTTTTGGTTATCTCGATGTTCTATTGTTTGTAAAAGCACAAAATAATGTAGTTTGAGTCAATGTAAGGATGTCAAACATAATATTTTACAAACAACGGCTCTTGGAACCAAACCGAATGTCTTTAAAACATACAAGTTTCCTATTAAATTATTTTGAAGGCTTTATTTTTGTGTTAGGAAATGTCGTTGCTTCTGGGCTACTTACTTCGTAGATGTAGTCCCTTAAGATCCTGGAGACCAAAAAATGCTATAACTTTGACGGGTGATATATTGGTCTCCGTGGTACCTAGAGACCTCTTGTTTGATCCTACACCTCCATGTCGGGACCCTATAGAGAATCCTATCTTGGTTTTCTCCATATCCTTTTGGTTCTCTCGGTGTTCTATTGTTTGTAAAAGTGTAAAATAGTGTAGTTTGAGTCAGTGTAAGGTTGTCAAATGCAATATTTTGCAAACGGTGGCTCTTGGCACCAAATCGATCGTAATGTACCAAAACATCTAGGTGGCATGGTGAACACTTGTAGATGATTATTTTTGACATTTTATGGTGTCTTTTCTTCCAAGCTACTTCGTTCGGATGTAGTCCCTTAAGAACTCGGAGACCAAAAAATGCTATAACTTCGACGGGTGATATCTCGGTCTTCGTGGCACCTAGAGACCTCTCATTTGATCTTACACCTCGTGTCAAGGACCTATATAGAATCCTATATTTATTTTCTCCATCTCATTTCGGTTCTCTCGGTGTTCTATTGTTTGTAAAAGGGAAAAATAATGTAGTTTGAGTTAGTCTAAGGATGTCAAACACAATATTTTTTAGACGGTGGATCTTGGCACCTATCGACTACACCAACACATCCAGTGGCCTAGTAAAAATTTTAGAGGCTTTGTTTTAGTTTCATATGGTGTTTTTGCTTCTAGGCTACTTCGTCAAACGTAGTCCCTTAAGAGCTTGGAGACCAAAAATACTATGACTTCGATTGGTGATATCTCGGTCTCCATAGAACCTAGATACCTCTTGTTTGATCCTAAATATCCATGTCAAGACCCTCTACATAATCCAATCTCATTTTTCTCCATATCCTTTTTGTTCTCTTGGATTTCTATTGTTTACAAAAGCGTAAAATAGTGTAGTTAGAGTCATTAAAAGGATGTCAAATGTAATATTTTGAAAACGGCAGCTCTTGGCGCCAAACCGATTGTGCTAACATGTCCGGTGTCTGGTAAATGCTTATGGATGCTTCAGTTTGGTGTCGAGATAGAGTTTTTGATTTGAGATACTTCATTTAGAAGTAGTCCCTTAAGATTTCGGAGACCCAAAAATGCTATAACTTTGACAAGTGATATCTCAGTCTTTGTGGCACTTAGATACCTCTTGTTTGATCATATACCTTAACAATAGGGCCCTATACAAAATTATTTATTTTTTATCCATATCCTTTTGGTTCTCTCGGTGTTCTATTGTTTGCAAAAGCGTAAAATAGTGTAGTTTGAGTCAGTGTAAGGCTGTCAAACGTAATATTTTACAAACGATGGCTCTTAGAACCAAACCGACTGTGCCAACACATCTGAATGGCTTGGTAAACTCTTTTGGAGGCTTCTTTTTGTTGCCAGATGGAACCATTTCTTCTAGACTCTTCATCCGAAGTAGTCCATTAAGATCATGGAGAGCATAAAATGCTTTAATTTAGACGGGTGATATCTCGGTCTCTATGGCACCTAGAGACCTCTGTTCAATCCCATACTTCCGCATGAAGACCCTATATATAATTATATCTCATTTTTATTCATCTTATTTTAGTTCTCTTGGTGGTATATTGTTTGTAAAAGCACAAAATAGTATCATTTGAGTCAGTACAAGGTTGTCAAATGTAATATTTTGCAAATGGTGGCTCTTGGTGCCAAATTTGAATACACCAACACATCAAGATGCATAGTAAATGATTTTTATGCTTCCTTTTGGTGTCAAACATGTTTTTTTCTTCCAGGATACTTTGTCTAGACGTAGTCCCTTAAGAGCTGAGAGACCCAAAAAAATTATAACTTCAACGGGTGATATCTTGGTCTCCGTGGCACCTAGAGACCTCTCGTTTTATCCTACACCTCCATGTTGGGGCTCTCTATAGAAGAATACTAGTTTTATCCATCTCCTTTTGGTTCTCTTGGTGTTCTATTGTTTGTAAAAGCATAAAATAATGTAGTTTGAGTCAGTGTAAGGCTGTCAAATGCAATATTTTGCAAACAATGGCTCTTGGCACCAAACCGAATGTGCCAACACATCCAGTGACCTAGTAAACACTTTTGGAGGATTTTTTTTAGTGCCAGATGGAGCCATTGTTTTGGGCTACTTTGTCTGGACATAGTCCCTTAAGAGCCCGAGAGACCCAAAAATGTTATAACTTGACAGGTGATATCTCGATATTCGTGGCTCCTAGAGACCTCTCATTTGATCCTACACTTCCATTTTAGGGCCCTCTACAAAATACTATCTTGGTTTTCTTCATATCCTTTTTCTCTTGATGTTCTATTATTTGTAAAAACACAAAATTTTCAAGTTTGAGTCAATGTAAGGTTGTCAAATGCAATATTTTGCAAATGGTGGCTCTCTTGGCCTGGTGACTATGCCAACACATCTAGGTGGTCTGATAAAAGCTTTTAGATGCTTCATTTTGGTACTATATGGTTCCATTTCTTTTGGGATACTTCATCTAGATGTAGTCCCTTAAGAGCCTGAAGACCAAAAAGAGCATTTTTTCCTTGAAACTATTAAGCAACAACATTGACTCCTTCCTACATCGTTAAGGATGATTAGAAGGTGATTTTCGATAATATGAATGCATGAACCAACCAATGGACTAAAATTTTTAGTTATCACACTCTCTCTTTCTTTCTACATCATTCTCTCACACTCTCTCTTGCTTTCACTCTCACTCTCAATATCTCTCTCTCTTTCTCTTTCTCTCTCTCTCTTTTTTTCTCTTGCTCTCGCATTCTCTCATACCTAGGGCATGTGGGTATGTACCCAGGGCTTATGGGTACATACCCACATAGTCAATATTTCTAATAGGCTCCGAAGGGTCAAGAGAGATGAAAATGACTTCATTTGGTTGACTTACTATTTGGGGGATTTCTTGTTGCTCTTCATGGGTCTTTTATTCTTTAGTCAATTTGTAACTACCTTCAATTGAAAAAACACCCAAGTAATTTCACTATATTGCAAACCAATAAGTACATGGAGATGGATTTCCATGTGGGGGGAGAAATACCAAGTCTTGAAAAAGTTCGGAGACTCTAGGCTCTATGCTAAATTGTTGACTACAAGAAGGACATAACACCATTCATTGCTAAAGAAATGAAGATTGGAAATCAATAATAAATATTCCCTTTCAAGTTGGTGTTGTAATGAATATCCAAATAGGGTGTCATATAGATATGTTTTAATGTATTTTACTTGTTAATTTTGGATTTTATTCCTATTATTGAAGGTGACACATAGTTGTGGTGTTAGAAACTTGAACAAGTATATCATAAAATGTGAATATCTCCTGTTTTGATAAGCTTATGTGAATAATTATTTTTATGGCCTAAAAATAATGCCCTATCATTTGAATTGAATAAGGTCACATCAAGGATATTGCAACAAGGTAAACACACTACCATGTTGTGTGAATGGTTGAATTTAGAATATCCTATCTTCATCCACCACATGTAAAGAGAAACAAAGACACGATTACATGAATCATATATGTGTGTGACAAATAAAAAACAAAGATGATTATGATTACATATCAATAATGTCCATTATTATGCAATATTCCAAAGCACAAGATTTATTATTCACCGCACCAATAGTGAACTTCATATATGACAAGCCTTCAAGGAGATTGAATAAGGTCATAACAAATACATGATTGTGCATGAAGCATATAAAGAGAAACAAAGACATGATTACATGAAGCATATGAAGAGAAACAAATACATGATTACATGAAGCATATATATGAAATTATAAAGACATTTCATATGTGTGACAAAGCAAAACAAAGATGATTATAATGTCATATCAAGAATTTGTCCATTGTTATGCAATCTTCCAAAGCACAAGATGATTATATTATGTCATATCAAGAAACAAAGATGATTATGATGTCATATCACTTGAATGGACACATGTTGTTATGTTCAAACTCCTATCTTCATCCACCATAAAGAGAAAAAAATGATTATGAAGAATATATATGTGTGTGGTCTGGAAAGAGTGCAACAAAGATGTCAAATCATGTCATTACATCATCACAATACATGTTAGTACATCATCACAATACATGTCATTTAATGAAATCATGTTGTCACACATCATCATACTTCATCAAGTCACATATATATATACAAAAATTTCACACATCATCAAATATGATCATATGTCAAATATTAGTACAGAAAAATATCAACACATGAGATCGCAAGAACATCATAAAAATTATATCATAGTGGTCCGGGAACAAAATCCACACATATATATATATATATATATAATATATCTATTACACATAGAATACATGCACATGTGTTCGAGCTAGTGCCACATCTCTAAAAATATAAGAATAATGTATCAAACTAAGCATTCCATATATATAGGACCACATGGTTGCATAAGAATACACATCTCCATGGAATGTCTAGAACATAAGATCATATATATCAAGCCATATATAGGCATAAAAAATGTAGGTATCAAATGTACATATGGCATATATATCTATACATGTAGTCACTTTTCCTAACACTTTAATTCCCGGGTGCATAGGCACATCATCCATCCTAAACTAGGAGCTCACCCGAGGCGCGCGAAGGTGCCAAGCCACTCTTCTATGTGAGATTTTTCAAGAATGTTATCATGAATGGCAGAAAAATGTACAAACATAAATACATACATATTATGACAGAGATAAAGAAACTAGATCGAGCTTAAATGATCCATATTATGACTATGAAGATTAAACAGAACATACAAGAACTAGATTGAACCATGAATATAATAAAGAACAAAAACACTTAGATCCATTAAGCGGTGATATTTAGAACAACACCATTACATTAATCATCCATTATTATAATAGTCAAATACATGATAAGATCCATAAAAAGACTAGATACGTCAAAAAAATTCCTATCCTACAAATGACTCTACTATAGAAGTTACAACAACATCCCTACACATTTCACTCCCGCCTCTCTCTACTCCCTTGCACACATTCATTCCAACATCCATTCTCTCTTTGTTTCCATGTAAATCAATATGTATGAAAATATTGGAGGGAATCTTACCTTCACTCCCATTCATCATTTAAGAGAAAACCACATGAAAAATTTCATCATACCCCTCCATACTCAAGTACCCTAAACATTCAAGTGCTAAAAAAACCATAACTAACTCTAATTTACATCTCTTATTCTCATCATGATAACCATATCCTGGAATATGCTTTCCTTGGGCTATAAGTCTCTATGTTTTAGTCTTATCTGCAATCAGATCTGGTTGCATCTCCACATGTCCCTTATCACAACTCTAACTGTGGTCCAAAATGTGACTAAGTCCCAAGCATGTTCTTCCTAGGCGCAAACCTTTGTGTCATTCCCGAGGTTACTTTTGCACTGCCTTTATGCCTTTATTGCATGTGAAAAAACCCTCCATGCCTTAGGTACTTATTCTTCTTAGGGGCTCAACATTACCCCACACTAGTTTGATTTCTTCCCATGGTAATCCTTTGTATCCCCAAACAAAAAACCATGATCCAAAAACTGGATAAAGAAAAAAACTATGTATGTTTTGATAGCCTAAATGGTTAACGAGAGGAGTTCTAGAAACTTTACATCTATTTTCCCCTTTAATTTCTTCCATGCCTCCAGTTCAGCCTTATTTTTCCTGGTGCTTCCTCCACTATGTTGGGTACCTGGTCTGGTGTAATCTCTTCAACCTTCCCCTTGAGCTCCTCTATGACCACCACCAGCTCTATGTAAACTCCCTCAAACTCATCCATACATTCTGTAATAGAATCCTAGAGTTCACCAATTTGAAATTCCATCTTCTCACGCTTGGTTTTTATCTTATCCTTCTAAGGTGTGTCAATTATCAACTTTGAATGCTCAATATTATTTTTTGGGACCTTCTCCTGTAAGGCCTTGAGGATGGCCTCTTCATTTGTAACACATGCATCAATAATGGGCTCACACTTCTAAAAACTATTAAAGCCCCTGTCTACTAATATGTTTTCCTCCTTGAGTTGGGTGAGAAAGTCCTCCAACTTAGTAATCTAGGAATCAACGAAATATTATTGTTCTCTTTATCATTTGAAAGATCCTTAAGCGTGGGTCAACATCCTCACCAAGTCCTCCAAATACTCCATTTCATCACCATAATCTGTCTTGGCTTGGCTCACCGAGTGCCAAAAATTATTCTAATACCTTCTTAACCAAGGCAAAAACTCAATTATATGCTTCCTTAGTGAATGCCTACTCACCCTTAAAATTATTTCGTAGTATTTCTATATCTTTATCCTTCCCTTTCTGATCTATGACCAGGGTTCAAACAGTTTCTCCTACATCCAACCTCTATCTTACAACTTCTAAGGACATATTTTCTAGCGTGTTACATTCCTACTCATCTATGAGGTGGCTTGGGTCCACTACTTTATAAGTCACCCCTTTCTTCTTCTTCAAATGGATGGCATTGATCGCATGATCACTGAACTTGAACTCGGGATCCTTTGCATGAAAATGTAGATTCCAACTTATCATCTTCTTTTTCCTCATCATGCCCCCATCTTGGTCTAAGATATCCCAAGCATGTAACTTCTCTGGGGAAAGGTTTCTCTAGAACCTTGTGTGCAATACCTTCATGGGATTATCCATGAAGTCCATGTGAGGGGACATAAGCATCCACTTCTTCCTCTTTGCCTTTCACTTTGAACGTTGCTTCCATGGGGTGTTTGTTCCTATAGAAAACCCCTTATCCTCCTTAATGAAAAATTATTCTCATTTATTCTCTTCTTTTGGCTTGGTGGGCTGGGTGGGTGAATTTTCTTGTGTTTTACTCTTCACATGACCCTCCATTGTAGGCATATTTACCTTTGTGCAAATATCTACTACTTCTTTGGCCCCGCCAAAGCATTCTCTTCTCATCCTCTTCGATATCTACCTTGAGTTCCTATCTGAATGTGGTGTTATCCTATTTTGAGCCTGTCTCTATCACAAAATTGGAGACATCATGTACCTTGGAATTTTTCTTCCTTGAATCTTGTTCCTTCATTTGCTTATCTTCTTCATACTCTAGTTGTGAATCCTCAGCGCTACCTTGCAGTGATGTACTTGTGCCCCCACTACTACTCCGATGTGTATAATACTTCCTCTTCCTAGAAGTTTCTAATTTCTCCTCACTTCCTTCCTTCTTCTTCTTCTCCTTCTACCGGACCACTCTCATAGGTGGGATTGGTGCTTCTCTTGGCCTTGGAAAGGTGGAGTCTGTAACTTCCACTTCAACTCCTCCTTGTGTCTTAGGATGTAGCTACAAAAACACTCAGTGTATGAAGCCCTTGATGGTGACATTGATATGCGGATACAGATCCAGGAAGTTTGGTTTCAAGAATTTGACATAAGCTAGCCTCGTATCATACTTGTAGGTCATGTGAAGAGTGTGAACATTAAATTCCACTTTGTTGGCATCAATAGTTAGCTTCTGCGCATCCTTCACTGATTGATGGCACACTTCAAATATTTTGTAGTGAATGTAAATGGAAGTTTGCACCATGGCCCCATTTCTCCATTGGCCATTTTAAATTTTTCCCAACCTGAAGTGTTGTGTAACTAAAAACTTCACTTGGTCCCCTACAATGATTGTTAATTTGGGAGAAATATGCCACTCTTTCTTGAAGGCCATGCATATTGTCTCATACCACTTTTTCATTCGGGCCTTGTAGGTGTTTGTAATGGAGCCATCACAAGTGAACTACAAAAATTGCACTGCAGGAGATGAGTGCACCGGTGGGTAAACCCACATGTTCCCATCTGGTCCATTAGGGATGTCAATTTCCCAAAATATGATCAACAGTAGAATGAACCCCATGTTATCTTTGCTCCAAATTCATTCTGCACCTACACTTCCTTAATGATACTCTTCACAATGAATTACGTGAAATTATAGTGCACTCACTTTGATACTCTATACACAATGTATAGGAATATCTTGTTTATATATGTCCATCATTTTGATGCACCTAATTTGCATCAAATAATTTGGGTGTAAACCTTAACTACTAGTCATCAAGATCTGAGATAACTTGAGCCCTTCCTCCCTTCTCATAATTCAAATACTTCACTAATTCCTCAATTTTCACATTAACACATAGGTCAAGTGTCATATCGTCACCAGTGTTTTGCAGGCTTGTCACACTCTTTATCAATTGGCTTGTAATTCTCATTCTTCTTCCTGCAAAGTAGAAAAATTCCTCATCCATCTGTGACATTAACCATCTAAAGAGTGGGTTGGGTTTAGCAAAGAAAGTAAGCTCCCATAGCTGTAAAACCCTAGTTTTATGTAACTCATGTTGCATCGAGTCATCCACCCTAGGGTTTTCAAGCTCGTCTAACCCTCGAACATATTTGAATAGATCTTCCCGCATCAATTTTTCATGATCCTCATCCTGTGGTTGAACTCACTAATTTTACACCTATACAACTTCGAACTCCACTTCTCTACTTTTATCACACCCGAGAGGGTATTGCATTTCGAGTATATCTCAACTAGTTCCTCCTTCTCCACCACCGGTCTCTTAGTTCATACCTTCTTTGGTGCCATCTTAGTTTCTTCACTCTGTGCCCTAGGTGTTCACCTTTTCTACTCGAGCTTTTGAATTTTATAGCTTCACTTTTATGCAATCATCTGTTGCCTCCTTGTCTACTCCACTTGTCACTCTGTAAGGTCCCATTACAGTTCACACAATGCCATTGGTTCGTAAAAAGTACTTCACTTCCATATCACACCCTCGTCACACTTCAATATCTCGGGAGCATAAAATTTCTGAAGGTAAGGTAGTTAAAATGACTACCCTCACCCCCTATTTATACTTTTTCCAATACTTCACCATCCTTTTAACCCACACGTTTTAATGTTACTTTTTAATAAATTACCTTTTTCCACTTAATTAAACTTTTGTGACTTCACTTTGCACACTACATTCATAACCCTCTGGCATTCTAACATTACTTTACTACCACAAACCTCCTCCATGCACCTTATTGTGCTGAAGTACTTAAACTCCACGCCAACCACTAAGTAATTTCCCAAGCCTCTGCCTACCTCACATTACATTGAGTAATCTATTTTTATCTCCAGTGTGGTCTTTGATCATCTCAACTTCTCTCATAACACTTTTCTTATAGTATAACTCATTTTTCTACCTTTGCACCAATATCCCCGAATGATTTTTTAGTCGGACCAACATCCCGTAGAAATCCGTCAAAAATTTTCCACACTATACTCCAATCTTACCCCACACTAAAGGTGTGAATGGTCGTCTATGCATGGAATCACTTAAAATGTAATTAGCTATTGGTGCATCAATGTGCAACACAACATAGGGCTGAAAATATAAAGCATAGTGAAGATGAATGGAAATACAAATAAAGGAAATTACATTAATGGAAAAACTAAGCTAAATGACAACATTGTCTTATTACAAGCACCACGAAGACTTATTTATAATAGGGATTCAACCTAATCCTGTTAAAGAAACTGGAAATCATGTGCCATCCAAATATTCTAATTGGAAAGCACTTGAGTCAAGTATATAGGTCACGACATATAGTCCCAACCAATGCACTTGGAACTTCCCAGGGTGGCACAAAACTTGGAATCATACAAAAGAACCATCTTTCTAACCTCCAACTTCTTATTTTTAATGTGTCGATCATGCCTGGATTTTTGTCTTTCTTTCTATTTCTTCTGGATCTATCAAGCTATGATGTGCCTCTCATCTAACTGCATCAGTTTTTCTATGCTCTCTTCAAGTGCTTTCTCATCATCTAATCCTCCTACGCACAAAATACATAGGGATGGTAACATAAATTCAACTAGTAAAACAGCCTTAGTGCTAAAAACCAACTGAAAGGGTGTTGCTTTGTTTAGTCTCTTGTAGGTTGTTCTATAAGACCAAAGAACATCAAAGACTTTATCATCCTAATCCTTCCTTCTAACATCACATATCTTTTTCAATGTGTGGCTCAAAAATATTGTAGAAAGCTTCAGCAATTCCATTATCTTGTGGGTGATAGGGTGTATTCTAGTGATGGGCTACCATAAATTCCACCAATAATATCCTAACAATCTCATTTAAGAAATGAGTAACCCTATCACTTGTTAAACTTAATGGACATCCATACCTCTTTATGATATTCTCGTATTATCTACAGTGTAATCCTTCATAGGTGATGCTTCTGCCCACCATGTAAGATAGTTTATAAAAGTAATGATGTAGCGTGACCTTGTCCTATGTGCCAGGGGGAATAGGGCCCACAAAGTCAATTGCCAAATTTTTAAAGGGTTCCACACTTGCTATAGGCCTCAATGAAATTTCATCTCTATGTCTAGGCTTCCCAAGGCGCTGGCAATTATCACAACCCTTGAAATATTATTCGCAATCCTTGTGTAATGTCTCCCACCACAAACCAACCATGAGAATCTTGTGCATGGTGGATCACCTGCGTAGTGTCCACCAACAATCCCTCCATGATATTCCTCCATAATACCCATGCGATCATGCTCTAGTACACATCAATGCAAAATCTCATCCTGACCAAGTTTGTATAGATCTCCACCAATCAACATATAAGGTGTGACACGAATGACAAGTTGTTTCCTTTCTATACTCTTCAGTCCATCAAGTGCCACACATGTTTGTAAAAAGATATCAATATCCTCCAAATCAGTGGGTGCACCTTACAATCTGAACAACTATGCATCCGACATCGTGTCTTCTATGCTCTATGCATCCTCACCTGAATCAATTCTTGAAAGATGGCCAGGTCCTGAATTACACTTTCCTAGTTTTATTACGACTGAAAAGTCAAATTATTGAAATAACAAGATCCACTGGCATATGCACCCTTTTAAAATAGGATTTTTTACCAAATAATTAAGTTTCATATGATCTATGTAAAAGATAAATAGAGTAGCCAACAAGTACTACCTAAAATTATGCAGCACATAAATCATAGACAATGCTTTACACTCTGTTGTTGTGTAATTATGATCAACTAGAGTTAGCTTCCTACTTATAAAACATAAAGTATGATCAACAATCCCTTCTCCAGGATGTGATAGGATTGCTCCAATTACCATCCTTGATGCATCCACATGTATGTGAAAGGGCTTGTCCCAAGAGGGAAATCCCAAAATGGTCACGGTAGTAAACTTCTCCTTTAACGTATCAAAATCCACTTGTTGTGCCTCATCCCCATGAAATATTCATTTATACCTCAATAGTTCTTCCAAGGGTGTGGCGATCTTTGCATAACCTTTGATTAATTTTTTGTAGTAACCCTTATGTCTCGTAAAGATGCAAAGTACACTTTTATTAGAAAGCTCCTCCAAACCCAAAATAAAAACTTTGGAAAGGTCCACCAATAAGCCTTCCTTGCAAATAATATGACCTAGAAATGTGCCAAAAGGAGTAACAAAGACACATTTCTTAATGTTTAGAGAGATACTTAACTATATGCATCTTTCAAACATCAATCTCAAGTTGTCACAATGATCTTTTAGTAATCCATACATTGTCTAATCATCTAGGTAGACTTGTAGAAACTTATGAATAAAGTCTTGGAATGCTTGTACCATAATGCGTGAAAATATAGCAGGCACATTCTTAATCCCGAATGACATAACCGTATAAGAAAAAATTCCCCATTCAGTGGTGAAAGTAGTCTTCTCTTGGTCTTCTTTTACAATCCTTACCTAGTGATACCCTAAGAATCCATCTATAAAAGAGTAGATCTCACGCCCTACTACACCTTCTAAGATTTCCTTAGTAAAAGGCGTTGGAAAAGGATCTATCACACATGCAGCATTCAAGTCTCTGTAGTCTACACAAATCCGTATCCTTCCATATTTCTTGATACTAATCACCAATGGTATAACCCATTCAGATTCTTCAATGGCTTCAATGATCTTGAATTCCAACATTTTTTTAATCTCTTCTTTCAGCTTCATGTGTAGATTAAGATTCATTCTATAAGTTTTTTCCTAATCGGGAACACACATTCCTTTAATGTAATCCCCATCTCTCCCAATGAGTGATGAAATACTTTCAATTCATGGTATCCTCATGGGAACAAATCCTGGAAGTCACGCAATAGTTCAATTATCTTTGAGACATCTTGGTTTGTCTAGTAATCACCAATGGTTTCTTCTTTTGGTTATGCTTCTATGCCAGTGTTGATCATCTTTGTCTTCAATGGCTCATAGTAGGCACACACCTTCTCATTCTCACTGTCCAATATGTCGCATGCACCCTCTATATGTTCAACATCAAGGTTCTTATTTCTTCATCTTCTATTAGGTACACCATTTTTCCTTTCTCTTTTTCCAGGCAGTGCACTCAAACTATATTTCATCTATTTCTTCTCCTTCCTCAAAGCACACCTCCAAATCAGGATCCCCTAGAAAATATAGGATGAGGTCCTCAAATTTGGCACTATCTCCCGAGTAGTGCAATTAAATACCCGCAAAGCTTCATTCGGTGATGGTTTAAAAGATAGGCACTCAAAATTATGAATAATACATGTTGTCAAATCCTACCAATTTCCTATCCGACAATGTAACTCCGAATGGACATACCAAGTGTGTGCACAACCATGCAAATTGGAATAGAACTTATGCACCCAGAGTGAAGGGGTAAAGCTTCTGGGCCTTCCATCCAAGATTTCTCACATTCCTAAATGTGGTACAAGGTTGATTCCTTCCCATGATAGTCACATATCTTTGAAGGTGCATTGAGTCCGGGAAAATATAACAGAGAACGTGATTCTTACCTCATGCCACTCTATAATATTATCTCGATGAGTCATCCACCAATGCATTGTTGTCTGCATAGGGTATAAACAAATATATCCCTCTTTTCTACTTCACAAGTCCTTTGGACATCCATAGTGCATAATAAGACATCGTGGTTACCTTCTCCCATGTAACTTGGTAAGTGTCTTCCTCCCATACGCTTAATCGAATGTGCCTTGACAACACGAGTCATAATGCCCTTTAATTATCTTTCAACCAACTCATAAGTCTTGTGTGTCCAATTATCACATGTAATGCTAGTCATATCACTTATGGACTCAAAGATCATCCCACCGAGTGACTCCTCTTAATGGATCGATAACCTCTCGGGTCTATGATGGTCCACACATAAATTATATTTATTTCTTCTTCTCCCAAATTTTTGACATAAGATACAGACCTCACATATGTTGGTGGAATAATTACGTGCTCCTTATCCTCAAAGATCGTGTATTACTTGTTGAAGCAAAAATTAGTATTATTTGCATAACACCGGGAGTGTCCAAGTAAGGCTAGAAAACTATCTTCCTTAGCAAGTGCTAAGACTTCAAAATCCCTAGTGAACTTATCCCCTTGAATGGTTATGGAAGCATCCTTTAAGACTCTGATGGGCATAGCTTTAGTTCTATTTTCCATGTATAACACATTTGAATATAGCTGCAATGGTGGCCACCCCATCCAATTCTATGCATCCAAAGTAATAACATTAAAGTATGCACTGTGTCAATTAGTATGTTTCTCAAAATCCATCCATCAACTACCACATTCAACGTGATCTCCTTGTCATAATCAAGACTATGAGGGGGAAAATTAGCATACAAGATCTACCTCTTGTGCTCACATCCAATGTGTGGTACCTTTCCTCTCAACTATTATCCTAACAGGGGAATGATATTCTCATAGTAAAACATCTCACATACCTTGTTGACATCATCCACATCCTTCTGAGGGATCTCAACATTCTTCTATTGTTCCAACTTTTGTGAATGCTCTTTCAAGCACTAGATCTCTCCTTGCAAGCTCCTAATTACCTCCATAGTCTCCTGGTAAACCTCCTTATGATAAGTCGATCAGGGTACTTTCCATGCAACACTTCTTCTCTTGTAATGGGAGGCCTCTACTTTGGTATTTATCTAGCACGTGCAACTTCAGCGCATGTAGTTACTAATACAGGATCCAACTAGGGTTAGATGCTACCATAAGAATGAATAGAGGTTCAACGTGCTTCACACTAACCATTCCTGTGCCCTTGTCCTTCTTCTAATTTTGGCTCATGTGATCATATAAGTCAGGGCACTCCTCATACTTATGTTTCTTTCCACACCATGAGCATTATAGTAAATCTAGGCACTTGTGCTTATAGTGATCCGTAGATCCACAATTGAAACAAGTTCCATGGGGGAATTCACTCCTTCCTTCGCCATGCGACCACCACAACCTCTGAATCCTCTATGAAAGCTTCTTCCCCTTCCTCTGCCATCTTCATGCCCTTCATGTTGATGCCCCTTATTTTTAGAACTATTTGCAATGTTGTCCTGGTGCATACTAGTATCAATTACATCATGAATATGGTCTATCAACCAACAATACTTCATGTCATGAGTAGTAGATGTACAAATATTACAATAACATGACACATTCTTATAGATCACACATTGTAACAAAGGGCATCTACTTGGATCATGATCCCTATGACAGATTTCATAGTCTAATGACATGGCACACACTAAATTTTGAGGGTAACTATCCTTGGTGTGTCCTTATACTTAACAATCTATACACCAATGCTCACTGCAAGTGTCTTGTACTAAATTCAAAGATAATTTCTCAATTTACTTTTCCATGAAAGTAATATGTGCCTCCAAAAAGGGACTTACCCTAGTATCAACACTCCCCATGGCCTCAATGCACAAAGAAGCCTCCAAGGCTTCACGTGGATCCATGAAAGTCTTATGTGAAAGTAATCATTTCAAAGGTGTTATCAAGCCTCCAATGAACCACTAAGCATGCTGAGAGGGATGGATATCATAAGATAACTTTGATAAGAGATTCTTAAAATGTGCATCATACTCTCACACACTTTCTTCCATACCCTATTGAATCTCCTTGAGCACGTTCATGCTCTTTTGCTCAAACTTAGGAATATAAAATTCCTCCAAAAAGGCATCAAACAAAGTGTTGTATAATCCACCACTGTCTTATGTGGGTCATACTTTCGATACCAGTTATGTGGGTACCCCTACAATGTAGTTGAAAACTAGTTTGCCTTTCACTCCGAGGTAGACTTATTTCACTAAATTGGGACGTATTTTAGTGAATTAAGACTCCAATATTTCAAATATTAAAAGAAATCCATCTCCATTTTCACGTATATTGGATTCCATTTTTTCTATATCGATTCCATTATTACTATTATTGGAATCTAATAGTAGCAATATTGTATTCCAATATTGTCATTATTGGAATTATTCTAGTTCCAATTTAACTATAATCATATTCTAATTTCACTATTATTGGATTCCAATATCACTATTATTGGATTCCAATTTGGCTAATATTAGATTCCAATAGTGTGATTATTGGATTCCAAGTTCACCACTATTGTAATCCAATTTATAAATCCTGATTTTTGGATTTTAGTTTCACTATTTTAGGATTTCTATTTTGTTATTATTTGAATCCCCACATAAGCCAAGCAACCACTATCTTACATAAGCCAAGCAAGCCACTATCTTACATAAGCTAAGCACCGCATTATCTTACATAAGCCTCACGACCACTATCTTACATAAGCCTTGCGACTATTATCTTACATAAGCCTCGGGATGTTATCTTACATAAGCCTAGTGGTTGCTAACTTACATGATGAAAGCATATCTAGGTGAAATCATCCTAGTGGGGTCAAAGTTACATATTTTTATTGGCTGATTTGTACATGTGACTTGATTTTACTTGTGTTATTGGCTACCTTTTTTTAAAATTTTAGTATAAAAGTTATAAATGCTAACTTCAATTTTTACAAATAGTGGTACTATACTACACATTACCACTCATAGTCATTGGCTTATACACAATCATTGGCTTCTTTCCATTATGGCTTTGAAAATTTGTATAGCCTAGAGTGCCTATTGTGATGTAGTTTGTTTTCTTACACATTAAAATTCAAATATTGACTCCAATGGGATGCCAAAAGTTAGTGATCGAATTTCAATGTGCAAGCGAGCACTATTTCAAGTTCAAAAACTCACACTTGGACATGACAGTGATAGGTCATCATAGTGCGAGAGAGTCGTGGCCTCGTACATCTACCAAGTGTGATTCATCACATGATGAAGTGCTATCCATCACATAATGAAGTATGATCCATCACATAATGAAGTGTGATCCCTCTCATGTTGAAGTGTGATCCCTCACACGTCAAAGTGTGATCCTCACACATCGAAGTGTAATCCATAGCATGTTGAAATGTGATCCCTTACATGTTGAATTGTGATCCTCACATGCCAAAGATGTACATCAAAGTGTGATCCTCACACGGTGACGTGTGTTACCTCACATGATGACATGTGATACCTCGCATGGTGACATGTGATACCTTGCATGACAAAGTATGAGAATTTTCAAGATGAAGTGTGAGCATTCACAATTGGAATAATGGGAATAGGGAATAGATTTTGGGAATAGGTTTACATGGACTAAATCCTATCCAATTTATTATAACCACTATTGTAATCCAATTTATAAATCCTGATTTTTGGATTTTAGTTTCACTATTTTAGGATTTCTAGTTTGTTATTATTTGAATCCCCCACATAAGCCAAGTGGTCACTATCTTACATAAGCCTCGTGGCCATTATCTTCAATAAGCCTAGTGGTTGCTAACTTACATGATGAAAGTGCATGCTAGGTGAAATCAGCCTAGTGGGGTCAAAGTTACATCTTCCTTACGGCCACTAAGTTACATTTGCCTTGCAACCACTAAGTTACATAAGCCTTGTGGCCTCTAAGTTACATAATACCATGATAAGCCTAGTGGCGCTAATTTACACAAGAGTAGATTCATCTAGGTGAAATAATCCTAGCGGCTGGAAAGTTACACCAGCCTACCGGTAGCAAGTTTCATAAGCCTACCAACTACTAAGCTACATAAAACTAGTAGCCGCTAAGTTACATAAGCCTAGGTGCCACAAAGTTACATCATCCTAGGGGTTAAATTTTATGGCCACTTATGCCTGTCAAGCAATTTTTAGATGACGGTAATTTTACAATATTGCCCTTTAAAAATACAAAACAATAGTTATTGAAATTCTTCAAATTTATATTTATTTAATATTTTATGTATATTATATATTGATATAATTTTTATATAAATCTATATAAAAAAGACCGTGATATTGTAAATATGCAAGTTGTGTGTGATAAATTCAACTACTTTTATGCTTTTCCATTCTATAAATCGTAAAGAACAACAAAGAGTTAAGAATTACATTAAACAAGTTGTTTTGAGGAAATGGATTTGAAAATGTATTTCCATAGGCAATCAATCCTTTGAGAAAATTACATAAGCATTGATCCCTCGCAAGGGTATTAATTATTGTTCTTGAATTTGTGCAAGGTATTGTTGGATAGCTTCATGACCCCAATTCGGTATTTTAATTTGAACTCCTTTCCATGTTTTGCTTGGACTCCATGCCCAGATGACGTTGCTATCTATATCAATATCTGATGTGTCCCTTGATTTTCACCACCATTGCTTTTTCAACAAGCATTCCTCATACCTTTATTTTTCTATATTTCCTTTTCCTGTGGGTTCCCACCAGTGTACCCTTATCTTTTGAGTGTTTGTGTGAACATCTTGTATTAGTTTTAGTTCTACCTTGCCCATCCATATAGGTACATTATCATCAGCCGGTCTTACTAGTATCATCTACCCAACATTCACATCCACTACTGGGTTGAATTCCTCTCAAGGTCTATCACAAATAGGTCCAACATATATATCCTTATTTGAAAGGACATTTTGACAATAATATCTATCCATGTCAAGACATGGTGCACCCACTATCTGATCATACATTGCGCTATCCTAAATTTTTTTGGCCAAAAAAAATCTCTTCTCATCATGTTACAATTGACAAAGGGATTCTCTAGGGCACGTAGAACATTTTTCCAATATGCAATATTTGGAACATAGTATGCTTCTCCACCATCTATTGAACTCTTTTCCTAGTGTGTGATGTATGTCCTGAATGCCTCTCTACATGTCTTCCATCTCTTTGGGTTCTTTGAAGGGTGCTAATGGAGGATCCCTTTAGGAAAGAAAGGTTTCCCATCCACTATTTTCTAGATCTCAATTGAGTGTGACAGACAGACTCCAAGATTGATGCTTTGAACTCCATGATGGGCTTGTTGTCTTTGACATAGAATTTAAACATATTTGGTTTGTTGATACCCATGATCTTGTGGTTACCATCTAGTAAGTGTGGTTCCAAAAGGCCTTAAAGTCATAGACTTCCTCGATAAGGTATAGAGTGAATGTGTTGGACTCCTCTTGGCATGTTTGTAAGTGTCCATTATTTGTGGTAAAGAGAATGTATCCAATTTACACAATGTTGTTGATAATCAGCTAAATGTCCCATCTATGTCTTCATGTGTGTGACCCACTAGAAGGAAACTCACATACACTATGTTGAAAAAAATTTAGCTATCAACATGGATGCAAACACAAACAATGTGTGATTTTTGTTGTCACTTGCAGCATTATCTAGTTGCAAGTAGAGAGTTGGTGGTTGTTTTCTAAATGAACTTGAACAACTACTTATAGTATTAGTTGTATGAGCACCCTCATTTTTACTTGTATTCCTTGCACTTTTCATATGCATCATTTTGCAATAGTGCATCATGTAATGGGTGTTTTGATGTCCCACTACTATATAAAAATCACCATACTGATCTATAAGTGGTTCTTCTAGCTTTTGGATACATAGTGCCAATGATGTTATTGTGAAGTTTTCTCCTCACTCAACAAAAGGGAGACAAAGTCCCGAAACCCCCATTTTTTTCCCATGTGTCAGCATACCAGTCAAGGTGATGGGGAGATTAATAGCATTGCTTATTGATTTTATTTTTTTTTTCCATCCTTGGTATTTTATTTTTCATCTTGTCCATTTTGTCATGCACAATGCTCAAATAACTATTAGGATTTTGTTGTGATTTCACTCTACGTGCATAGTAAGTTACACGAAAAATTTGAATGTAATCATTGTGCCATTTTGGCGTTGATCTATTTGTGCTAATGTTTCTAGACATGAGGTCATTGCATGTTTGTTCTTAAGCTCTATGCACTCATCACATTTGGAGAAGAAGTTGTTCTTGGTGATTGAAACATGGGAGAAATGATATTTCCATATTTTTTGAGATTTGACTGTGACGTTTTAGGAAGGCCCAATAGTGAAAGGCCCTCATTACACTTTTTTAGTATGTAAGAAAAACTATAACATGCAGGCAATAGTCTCATTGTTACTTTAGTACCATCTTGTCCCACTGAATGAGACATGTGTGGGGATATATCATAATTCTTCTCCACCATTTTGGATATCAATGCAATAGTTGCAATAATGTTTGGCATTTTTTTTGTTTTCTTGTATTTCCATTTACTTGCCCTCCTCTCACCATTAATCCAAGATTGTTTGTATCTGTAATAGGTGCTTTTCATGATTCCATGACATCTGTACCATGCATTCTAACATACATCCCTTCCACATAACTTCAATTTATCTATACTATGTTCTGAAGTTTGACCTTGATCACAACTGATAACATTTGTGGTGAATGTATTAAGTATAAAGTTTTTGATGGTAGGTTCATTCATATCTAGAGTTAAATTCCAACTATGATTGAAAGCACTTAGAGATAGATTAGAGAGACATCCTTCCTTATAAAAGGTTTTTCTCAACTTTTTAAAAAAAAAATTCTCTTGATTTTTCATCATTTTCCATTTCCTTTGATGTACTAGATGGAGTAGAATTTACCTTTTGGTTTTGGTGTTGTAAGGTATTTTTATCAAGTTTTCATTACTACTACATATGGAGGATTCATATGAATTTGGGTATACTAGTTGAGGCAATGGATCTTCAAATGCACTCCACATTTCTACCGAAAACTCTTCTAGAATTTATTTTAGCCTTACTTCCATAATGGAACCATCTTGATGGGTCAACTGGATGCTAGAAGGCCATTAGATGAGAGATCCTTCTTGATATGGAGCAACCCTTACAAAAAGGCATAATTAATTTATCAACATGCACCCCAAATGTATTTCCATCTAATTTTTAAAGTGCACCATGTCTCCTTCACAAACATTTGTAATTATTGCTTCTACAACAAATTTGTGTTCTTTTGAAAAAAATGTATCAACTTGGCATTAACCCCTTGAACTTCAAATTGAAGTCATTGTTTGATGTGGCGGTTGTTTTCTTGGAGTTCAGAATTTCCATTCACATGAAGTGTAGTTCTTGTTTCTAGATAAACTAAGTTTTTGATTGGCTAAGAAACTTTGTTGTTGCATTGTAGACTTGGATAACAATCATTGCATGTAGTTATAATATTCTCCACAAAAACACCAAAGTGTGTGGGTCCCAACACCACTCCCAAAATCACATGTTGTTCTTTTTACCAGGATATAAACCCTTCAGCTATGTCACCTTATTTTACGAGGACACTTATGTTTTAGCACCACGTAGGTTGTAGAAAATTCATCCATGTCTTTAGGAGTTGTGAAACAATGGCTATCACTAGTAGAATTCAAACCCTCATCCTCATTAAATGTATCCTCTGAGTCACTGCTCATGATGTTTTGAATTCCATCACCCCCACATGTGAAACATTTGAAATCACATGCTTAATCATTTGCTTCCTTTCCCATGGGATAAAGTATCCCTTGTTTTCAATTTCTTCTAGGGTTTCACAATCATCAATTGTGTATGGAAGTCTCGCTCTGCCATTGAATACAATACTTATTATGACAAATGAATAAGCTAGACCCCACGTCTCTACAATGGAGTGTATCTTTGGATGGATAAACTAGTCCCTCTACAACTTTCACACCTTTGGATAGTAAATCCACATGTGCTCCTTCTTCAAAAACAAAGTTCATTTTCAACTGTATCCACAAATAAAAAGAGAAAATTAGTACAAAGAACACTTAAATCTTTAACATTAGTGTGGAGAATTGAAATCACAATGAGAAAATAAAAATATACATCTTATATGAACATCTTTAAAACCTCATTTAATCTAAATCTTTAAACATATAACAAATTATTTTACACCCTTTAGATCCTTTGTTGTGTGTATAATTTTATCCATAAACCACATAGTGTAGGGGAAAGATTAAGATTTTTATAATGCACACATTTTATTTTGTGCATTTAAATTTTGTTGAAAAAGTATTTCTAAGGGATTAAAAATAGGTACTTTTTAGTATAAAGAAAATTAATATTGGCCCTTTCTTGTGAATGAAATCAGCTTTTTGGGACAAGTTGATGTGTCACCTTTTTATTGGTTTCTTTGTACATGTGACTTGATTTTACTCGTCTTATTGGCTACCTTTTTCTAAATTCTTAGTATACAAGTTATAAATGTTGACTTTAATTTTTACAACTAGAGGTACTATACTACACATTACCACTCACATCAATCATTGGCTTATGCACATTCATTGGCTTCTTTCCCTATGGATTTCAATAGTTTATATAGCCTAGTTTGACGTAATTTTTTTTTACACGCTAAAATTCAAATATTGACTAGAATGGGAGGCCAAAAGTTGGTGATCGCACTTCAATGTGTGAGCAGTGTAATTCTAAGTTTGAAAACTCACACTTGGACATGACAATGATAGATGATCGTAGAGTGAGAGAGTCACAACATCGTGATTCCTCCACCAAGTTTGGTTCCTCGCACGTCAAAGAGCGATTCCTCACACATCAAAGTACGATCCCTAACACATCAAAGTGTGATCCCTCGCACTTGGCCTTATTTTTAGGGCCATTAATATTGTGTCGAAGTAAATCGTTCATGTATTTAATTCTCTAATTGTATAGCTATGCTTATTTTATGGTATAGAGTTCAAGTTTTAGTCTTTATTTGATTAACAATGGTGGTATATGCTTTGATTCAATTATGTGTATTAATTGTTTCTAAGATTTTTATATCCTACATAATCTTTTAACAATATAAGTTTATTTTTAATAATTTAGACTTTATTTGATTAACGATGGTGGTATATGCTTTGTTTCAATTATGTGTATTTAATTGTTTCTAATATTTTTTATATCTTTGTTTTTAATAATTGTATATAATATTGAGTAGAAGTAACACATGCTACGTAGTTTTTTATTAATAATTCTCAATATTAAAGACTTAATTTCAATTAAATTTTGAAATTAAGTCTCAAACAATGTCGAATTGTAGTTTTCATACATTAAAAATTATGTTATAAAAATGTTACCTTAATTTTAGATCGTGTTGTCGTGTGTATAATTTTATCCATAAACCTCATAGTGTAGGGGAAAGATTAATATTTTTATAATACAATAACAATTACACTTTTTGTAAGGTCAAATGTTACATAATTAATATTTCACTTCCCTAAACATTAAATGGCCATTAAACCATGTAATGTAAAATCTGCCACTTGAGAGTATGTTTTTATTTTTTCATACTGCATTTAATATTAAGTGGTACAATATTAAATTTTAATCCACACAAACTTCTGCTAACGTCTGTATTTAATGCGATAAAATGGAAAATTGTATACTCATTTCGAAGGTAACCACACCAAAACAAGGAGCACATACACAAATGGGGAAGAAAAGAGTTACAGAAAATTAAAAGAGGTAAAACATTGTTATTTTATTTTAAATAATTTCATTTTATACACCCATTTCACAGTGATTATAAATATTGCATTTGTTAGTAGGTAATTAACCAATTTTCAATGGTTCTCCACATGTTTTGATTATGTGATTTTACTAGAGCGCAGGACCCCTTGTATATTTATTTTTAGAAAATGGAAAATGAAATTAAGTTTAGATAAAAGATGGAGTACGTAAATTGTTTCATTTGTGATTGTTTATAGTAACTAATAAATTTTTAGGACATGGAAATATCACCATTTTCCTTGTTTTCATGTTTGAATCACAAGTTTTCAAATCAAATCCAAGAAACTATGTAGAAAATATGGTTTTTTGAACATAATTAAGCAAATTCCCTATAAAGGACTTATGTGTGTAAAATGTAGATGGAAATAGTGTCTCAAATTTGTAAGAGAATACAAGTGGTGCACAAAAATTAGGTCTTTGCATTCAACATTCACAAATTGATCTAAATTCTCCATTCATTTGTTGATGATTCTAAAATTAGAAGAAAATTTTTCAATAACCCACACATATAAAAGAGGTAGAAATAAAGAGGAGATGATGAAAGAATACAAAGAATAGTTGTGGTCGAATCTGGTGTGAAACAATTATTTTAAAATACGAAGAGGTGTATGAACATTTAAACATGAGATATATTGGTAAGAAACATTGGGATATATAGTAGATGCTTTGAATGAATTCTATGAAAAAACATTCACTGGGAAGAAATGCAAATACAAGATGAATAGGTTGAAGAAAACCCTCAAGAAGGAGAAAAAATTGGAAAACACAACATTGCCAACACAGTCAACATGGACTTTATATGAAGATATAGATCACATTACATAAAAAAAACATAAGGTTATTGGTTTTAATGGAAAAGAGAGGGTTAATACAACCACTTCTACTTCTAAAAAAGACACGAGAGGGAAATAAAAAATCCCTTCTATCAACATTGAAAATTTGGAAGGATCAAAGATAGAAACCCCTTTGAATAAAAATGGAATTCAGAGAAAAAAGTGAAGAGAAAAAGAAACTCTTATGGATATTTGAAAGAGGTAATCGAAAATAACATGCATCTATTGTGTCATACATTGAAAGAAATTGAGTAGGGAAGGCTTCAACAGAGCGTGAAAGAATGGAACAAGAGAGAAAGCTAATAGAGAAAATATTGGATGTACAACTTCAAGTCGCAATTCTTTTTACCCAGGTAAATTACAATTTTTTAAACCTAAGTAAATATATATATATATATAATTGCATCATTCATTCCATCCTAAAATAAAAAATATCACGCATTGGATTTAGCTAATACTTATCTATTTTGCATTCTTCCTTTTTTTTGTGAACAATGCCAATGATCAAGCATCAGCACTACCAAGATCATTGACACACACATCCGAAGATACTATTTGTGTAACTCAACATGTATATTTTTGTTAATGATAATATGATAATCCAATATCCAAGACATCAATTGAACCACATATAAATGGTAGTATATTAAAAGTATGGAATACTTATATACTCTCTATGCAATTTATAGATGATAATATTGCCAATGAGCATGGTGTTATTTTGTTGATAATGTTGATAATTTTGAATTAATGGTGGCATGTGAAACACTCTTTATTTGTTGGCCATTCACTTTTCTTTCTTTTCACTTCAGTTTGTTTGAGTTTTTGGTCTAGTGCGAGTATGGTCTTTCTGGGGTTCCCTTTTATCACTTTGTATGGGGAGAGAATGGAAATGGCATTTTCTTTGTCCATCTCCTACAGGAGGCTTCAAGAAGTGTTCTGCTATAGTTTTGTGCTTGAGGCTGAGGCTATAGAGTGTGTGTTGGGTGATTCTTACATGTAGGATACTAGCAAGCCAAATTCAACTTAGAAATTGCAGCAAATTTTGTTTCCAATTGCCTTTTACTCCATTTGGTCAACATGGATGTTTTGGAAGTCCTGGAATTCTTCATTTAACATGTTCATCATGTCGGTTTGCAAATTTAATTGAACCAGTGTAGCATTCATGACCCTCTAATTTAGGTGGAGGAGGTGGATGAACAAGTAATTAGCTCAGGGCATGGGTTTGATTGGCTTGGTCAGCGATGAAGGAGTTTCTCCACATGTTGAGGTTGTTCATGTTCTATTTTGGCATAGCGGTCCAAACCCTAATGGATTTTGTAACCTCTAGATCTCTTTGATGCTCATTTTCCTATAGTTTTGGGTGATTCTTACAGTAGGATACTTAAAAAAGTCAAGCCAAATTCAACTTAGAAATTGTAGCAAATTTTGTTTCCAATTGCCTTTTACTCCATTTGGTCAACATGGATGTTTTGGAAGTCCTGGAATTCTTCATTTAACATGTTCATCATGTTGGTTTGCAAATTGAATTGAACCAAGATAGCATTCATGACCCTCTAATTTGGGTGGAGGAGGTGGATGAACAAGTAATTAGCTCAGGGGCATGGGTTTGATTGGCTTGGTCAGCAATAGAAGGAGTTTCTCCTACATGCCGAGGTTGTTCATGTTCTATTTTGGCATAGCATTGTCCGAACCCTAACATTTGTAACCTCTAGATCTCTTTGATGCTCGTTTTCCTATATGTTTGGGTGATTCTTACAGAGGAGGATACTGTGTAGGCCAAATTCAACTTAGAAATTGTAGCAAATTTTGTTTCCAATTGCCTTTTACTCCATTTGGTCAACATGGATGTTTTGGAAGTCCTAGAATTCTTCATTTAACATGTTCATCATGTCGATTTGCAAATTTAATGAACCATTAAGGTAGCATTCATGACCCTCTAATTTAGGTGGAGGAGGTGGATGAGAACAAGTAATTAGCTCGGGGCATGGGTTTGATTGGCTTGGTTAGCGATAGAAGGAGTTTCTCCTACATGTTGAGGTTGTTCATGTTCTATTTTTTAAGCGGTCCGAACCCTAATAAATCGTAACCTCTAGATCTCTTTGATGTCATTTTCCTATAGTTTTGGGTGATTCTTATGGGTAGGAGGATATAGAGGCCAAATTCAACTTAGAAATTGCAGCAAATTTTGTTTCCAATTGCCTTTTACTCCATTTGGTCAACATGGATGTTTTGGAAGTCCTAGAATTCTTCATTTAACATGTTCATCATGTCGGTTTGCAAATTGAATTGAACCAATTATAGCATTCATGACCCTCTAATTTAGGTGGAGGAGGTGGATGAACATGTAATTAGCTCAGGGCATGGGTTTGATTGGCTTGGTCAACGATAGAAGGAGTTTCTCCTACATGCCGAGGTTGTTCATGTTCTATTTTGGCATAGTGGTCGAACCCTAATAGATCTGTAACCTATAGATCTCTTTGATGTCTGTTTTCCTATAGTTTTGGGTGATTCTTACAGAGATAGGATACTAGCAGGCCAAATTCAACTTAGAAATTGCAGCAAATTTTGTTTCCAATTGCCTTTTACTCCATTTGGTCAACATGGATGTTTTTTGAAGTCCCTGGAATCCTTCATTTAACATGTTCATCATGTCGGTTTGCAAATTTAATTGAACAGAAATTGTAGCATTCATTACCCTCTAATTTAGGTGGAGGAGGTGGATGAACAAGTAATTAGCTCAGGGCATGGGTTTGATTGGCTAGGTAAAGTGATAGAAGGAGTTTCTCCTACATGCCGAGGTTGTTCATGTTCTATTTTGGCATAGCGGTCTGAACCCTAAGTGATCAGTAACCTCTAGATCTCTTTGATGCTCATTTTCCTATAGACTCGTCCATTGACCACCTTAATGAGTTTTGGGAAAATGCCAGGAAAATTTTCTTCTTCTATTGGGTAAGGATAAATAGTGGATTAGTAGTGTTTTCAACGGTGGAAGTCGAGGCATGGAGGGACGTAGAGGTGCTATTTCAAACACGACACTTGGAGCTATGGGTGGGGTAGCACGTGGGTCTCCATTTCTAAGGGTGGTGGTTCTTTCGGATGAGGAGTAATTCTTCTTCCTTGTTGGTTTTTTGGTGTTGTGGTCTTGTGCTCTCATGGTGTCTTGTTGTTCCTTTTTCACTGGTGTTTCATTCTTCTCCATTTAAGCCATTTTTAGGGCCTTTTGTAGTTGGTTTTTTAGTTTTGGTTTGGTATGTGTTTGTGAGTTCCATTAAACCGAACAATGTAAAGTTCATGCGATATTTGAAATATGATAATTCAATATGTGAGACATCAATTGAACCACATATCATTTGTAGCATAGTCAAAGTATGGAATACTTATATACTCACTATGTAATTTAAAGATGATAAAATTGACATTGAGCATGTTGTTATTTTGATGATATTGTTGTTAATATTGATAATTTTTATGTGTGGCATATATGGTTAATATAGTGGTTCCACTAAAATTAATTGGAAATTAACCGAACAAAGTAAAGTTCATGCGATATTCAAAATATGTGCGCCATTTGATAGCCATTAATTAGCCATTAAATATAAATCAAATTAATGGTAGTCATGTGTCTTTTATAATTTGTGCACCGAAGAAAGTGGCGGTTGGAAGTTTCATTCCATATTAATTATAGATTTGCATTCATTAGTATATTTCAAGGACACTTAAATTTGTGAAGCTTCATGTAAGAACATTGGCGTAAGGGAAAACTCCATAAGCGTAATAATTCATTGGAAAATAGATCATGGTTCGATTGGAAAAATTAAAGCACGGTTTGTTTTCATGAAGGCGTTAAAAATCGGTATGCATTATCACCTTTTCTCCTTTCAATTTTTTGAAATTCTATGTATGTAGAATATTATGTAGCCTTTTCAATGAAACCCTAATTTATCTACTTCCAGTAGTCGAATCTGTCTATTCTTTAACACTCTTTGACAAACACTTCTCAACTGATAGGGTTTGACATCATTTTTTCATTCTTTTTCCTATCCCTAAATGATTTTCTAAATATGTGTGTACCCGCTTACGAGTAATGTAAAACATGTTATGGGTATTTTTTCATAAGAGGAATGAGAAATGATTCGTAAAATATCTGAGATGGATATCAATGATTATTGAAGTGAACAAAATGGGTGTTCTTTGAAAAGGATAAGGAAAATAGATTTTTCTTAGTTAGGTTTATTAATCATTTAGGTATTTTGGAAATAATGATGGTTTCTATAGGAATTTCATTTTAAATAAAATTTTAGTAATTAAATAATGATACATAAGAAATTGTTGGAAAAAATTCTAAAGAAGATGAAAATGCAAAAGTGGTTCCTCTTGAAAAAACACAAATAACCTACTATTTAAAGTTATAAATAAGATTTTGAATAATTTTTCACTTAATTGATAGTTTTGAAGACATATAATTTATAGATTAAAATTACAGGATTTGGTTGTTTTAGTTAAATTAGCTAATGATATCAACAATAAAAATTATAATATGTCATGCTTTTCTTTCTTAATGTGACAATAAGCATATGGAAATAGGGAGATGTGATATCATGAAAAATTATGAGGTTTAATAACAAGGGAGATTATACATAGGGTTCGGAGTCTATATTTTCATACTAACACTACAAAGAGTGTGTTCATTATATTTATTATAATTATACCATGGCATTTAAGACTTCATTTAATAACTAATTATAGATCACCATCTCTTTTGAGATTTCATTTTTAATTAAAATGTGGAATTTTATCTTCCTTTCAATAACTTATAGTAAATAGTATGAGAACTAGTTAAGGCTTGATCCCTCACGAGGGTATCTAGTGTAGACACTTGGCTCAAACAAATTCATGGAACAAACTAATGAGAGCTAAGAAATGTGACCCCTGAAGAAAACATGTAATGTAACTCTTTTCTCAGTTCAATAATAGATGTCTAGTGAATGATGCCTTACGAACACTAAGTTCAAAATATTTTGTCGATGTTGATCATAATGACCGCTAAGCTTGTAAATATTTTGTTATGGCTGACCTTAGAGATTGCTAGGAAAATTTTTTTGTATGTGTTGACTACTCATTGTGATATTTAATGACTTGAGAGATTATACAATTATAATTAATTAAAGATCCACAATGGTTTATCTAAACTGATGTTATTGACCACTAAGATTTATATAGTTTCTTGTTAATGCATTAGTAGTTTTCCTATTAATGATGCCTAACAACCACTAAGCTATAGGTATATCCTTTGGGCTGATCATAGTAACAGGAAGGATAAGAAGCACATATTTATTTTTTAATGATTCCTATACACCATTAAGCTCCAAAAAATATGTTACGGCTAACCCTAGTGACTGCTAGGATAAGAAATACTTATTTCTGTACCCCTCAGTAGTGATCAGATTTGCATTTTTTTCATTACAATAACTTTTGTTCTTTGAAATAAGCCTAGATACGTAGAAGGTTTTAATAGGTCATTGTGGCTGAACATAGTGACCACTAAGATCAACACTATGTATATCTTGACCCCCACTAGTTCAAAGAATGTAGAAAATTTTCTCATTCTAATAATAGTTATCCCTGTGAATAAATCCTCCTGACGACAATCTCTAAATATTTCATTGTTGATCAACTTAGCGATCACGCAGGATCTGAACTACGTAAGACTTGAAGCCTCAAGAGTGCTTGTATTGACAAAAATTTCTCATTACATTAATATTTTTACTAGAGTGACGCCTAGTGAACGCCATGGTTAAAAAAATGTATATCTTGACCCCTCAGTGGTGCTTGTACAGTAGTGCTTTGGTCATTCCATTAATAGTATGTTTGTGAATGATGTCTAGCAATGAGACATATTCATGATCCTGCAATGAACTAATCGACATAAGTAAATGTTGATCCCTTACATATACATGTAATATAAATTTTTTTCTTAAGTCAATGATAGATTTCCATTGAATGGTGTTTTGCTAACCCTAATCTCTAAATATTTTGTTGAGGTGGATGTTATTGACCATTAAGCTTTGTATATTTTCTTGTTAATGCATTAGTAGTTTTCTTGTTAATGATGCCTAGCGACCGCTAAGATATAGGTATATCGTGCGGTTGATCGTAGTAACAACTATGATAAGAAGTACATATTTATTTGTTAATGATTCTTATAAATTGTTAATCTCTAAAAAATATGTTGTGGCTAACCCTAGCAATCACTAGGATCATAAATAATTGTGTCTGTACCCCTCAGTAGTGTAAGGATTGGCATTATATTACTCATCGCAATAATAGTTGGGCTTTGAAATAAGCCTAGATATGGAGAATCTCTAAATAATTCATTGTGGATAAAAATATCGAACACTAAGATCAACACAACGTATATCTTGACACCCCACCATTCTAAAGATTGGAGAAAATTTTCTCATTCTTATAATAGTTTGTCTGGTGGATAATACATAGATACGACCAATCTCTAAATATTTTTTGTAAACATAGACCATCGGTGAACATAAGTTACGAAGCCTCAAGATTTCTTCTATTGACACACTTAGATTAGACTTAGATCTACATGCAATGTGGATGGTTGTCATACAATGGATAATCCTTCCAAAATATGTTGCGTGTGAATTGTCAAGAATAATTTTGCATAGTTTTGAACTTAGCAATCCATAGTTGAATAGATAGTGATTACAATGGAAAATGTTAATGATAGGATCCCCAGTAATGCTAAGCTAGACTAGTAATGGAGGTTAGTGGTCACTAAGAATTTTATTTGATATGAAGAGAAAGTATTGATCCCTCTCGATGGAAAGTAGTGCAACAATTTGCTCCACTAGGTAACGTGTGGTTAACTTGATACAATTATAGTCATTGAAAATTATAATCATTCTAAAATTATACAACCAGTGATTTCTATGAAAAGAGGTAATGAAAATATCTCTCTTTTTAAATTAAGAACCGAAAAATCCTAGCGGTCTTTAAGTCATTCCTTTCAATTATTAATGGATTTTCTAGGCTACAAAACATTTTCTTTGATATGAATGGATGTGAATTACGGCATACTCTAATGCTCAATTTCAAATAAAACTAGTTAGGTATTTGGGGTCCTACATTATTCTTTACAAAATGTGTTATGGGAAAACTAAACATTTTTTTGTTTAAAAATTTTTCTTAGTGCAACCATTGGACCCATTATTGTGTTTTGTTTCTCACACACTCTTTTCAAAATTCAAAAAATTAAATCTTAATGGCCTTTACACTAGTCCATTCAATTGGTGTTAATTACCAACAAGTAATGTTAAAACTATCCATTCATATGTTGACTTAAATCCTCACTCTTGCTAACATCTATGTTTTCAAAATTTCCTTTCATGTTATCTACACAATGTGGATGGTTGTTAGACAATGGATAATCCTTCCAAAATATGTTACGTGTTAAATGTCATGAACAATTTTACATATTTTTTGAGCTTAACGATTACTAGGATCTAAACTACGTAAGTATTGAAGCCTCAAGAGTTCTTGTATTGATAGACTTAGATCTTTGCATTAATATTTTTACTACTGTGATGCCTAGAAAACACCATGGCTAAAAATACGTATATCTTGAACCCTCAAATGGTATGCACTTTTGTCATTACATAGTAACTTTTCTTATTACATTAATAGTAAGTATGTGAATAATGTCTAGATGACCTTTAATATATAAATATTTATTCTAAGATTACCTAATATTCGTTATAAGGGACATATGCATGTTTACGTAAAATAAATTTCATCATTTGTCTCATAATTTTTTTTTGTTAATGATGTATGCAACGTTCGTGGCCCTTAAATTTTTCAACATGGAAAGAGATAGGGTAATGGATGGTAGATAATTTTTATATTCCAATGACAATGAAAAAGTAATAAGAGATACCGTATTCGATCCAACATCCTTAGATGATGAATTTCAGCATTAGTCAGTTCTATATTCTACAGTTCAGAATGAAAGTGTTGATATTGATGTCATAGACATAACGGGTATACTGGAAGAGAAAGATCTATAGTTCTGAGATGTAAGGGTGATTAAAAGATGGCCTCCATTCATTTTTTATTAAATTAGATGTGCTTTCATTTCTGGATTTGTTCACTTCCTATCTATTTCATGCCAAGTCCAAGGATTTGTCATTATTTTCTAAATCGAGGAAAAAGAGAATGGGTTTGTTTTCTGGGAATGCATACAAAAGTTATTATAAAATTCAAGAGCAGAATTTTTTTACAACTTAGACACATTTGAGTCCTACATGGCTAAAAGTAGAGTAAGAGTTGTTTTGTACAGTTCGACATTTGACCCGATGGATAATATGGATGATTTTAAGTTGTCTAAAATCCTTATTAAAAGGTTTAGACCAGGAGTCCACATTAGCATGACACTCATGAATAGGCTATATGGAAATTCATCAATCTCTAAGGTGGATGTTTCCTAGATCCCATTACTTTATTTTATTATTGATGAAGACAAGATTCCCTCCTTAGGTTAGGTGTTCTGTTCCAATTTAATGACACAAAGAAATAATTTCATCGACCATGGGAAAACATTTTACATGGCTTCCTATCTTCTCGATGTTGTCATTGGTGTTCTCAATTGTCCGATTTCTATCAATTCTAGTCTCCTTCAAGCCCTTTGAGGGTAAATGAGAAATATTCAGACTTGTATGCCCATCATTTCAGATCACATATTCAATATATATGTACTTATTTGTATCTTGATCTCTACCAACAATTACATGAAATGGTGCCACTAAGAATATTTGATGCCATCCTCACTTCCATAAGGAATATGGGATCCATATTCTTCTATCTAGAATATACAATTATCATGATCAAGGGGCTCCTTACACCTCCTTTTTAGTTTCCATATTATGTGTCCAGACAAATTGGTAGTACAAGAGGTTACATATCAGATTTGCAATGGTATTGCTTTAAAGTGTAAGGAGAAGAAGCTTAAAACACATCCCTCCTTCCCTAGTCTTTGTGGGATGTAGAATGTTTAATAGGTGGCCCAATTTGAAGGTTTCCTCGGCCCATAAAAATTCATTTCATCTCCCAAACACCCTTTAAGGAAATATGATAGATGGAATAGGGTTTCTGACACCTTAATTCCCTTAAAGGACAATTAAATATATTGTATGCTCACATGCATGATGATAATGACTGGGTATGGATTACCCAAACACAAGATAGCCTTGTTTAGTAGAATATGAAGGAGTCAGGTTGGTTCCACCTCTAAGAGAAATTATTTAAAAAGAAGGCTATGAAGAGAAAGAAAGCTTTGTATTCATAACATTCACAACAATCTTGTGATCCCTTATGTCCACCAAATAAATCTTGATCTAAGTTTTGATAAGTCTTGTCCAAACCAAATAAAGCTCCAAATTTTGTCGCATATGCCTTAACTTCATCAGTAAAGAAGAGGAGACTAAGAAAATGGAAATTATAGCCAATGAATCCCCAATGCAACCCTCTCAATATTCTCCATCAACGTCACAACAAGTGAGAAAAGATTGGGTAGAGAAATTCATACTTGCCTACAAAGGACATCCAGATTGGGTGGCATAAGAAGATCCCTTAGTGAACATTGAATTCAATCTAAGGATGAGAACCTTGAAAAGGGTAACCAAAAATAAGATGTCAACACAACAAGCCATCGTTTGGCATGAAAATTCAAAAGACCTCTTCACTCTTACAAATAAAAGGAAAGCCAAAGGATCCCATGTGGTGCAATATGAGGAAGATCTAAAATCCTTTATAAGGGCCACAATAGAAGCAACCGTAGAAGTAGTGAGGGGAGTATGTGCCAGAAATATAGAGCTTGAAACTCAGTTAAAGGCCATAGTTCCTCCCGACATAGTTTCTGATGTAGAAGAGGCATTGCATGGCTTGTACAATAATATAAAGAATTACATATGTGCAAAGAAGGAGGTAGAAGAGGGCTTGGGAAAAAATTAAAAAATCATTACATGAGTGGCATCGTTGCAGAAAACATTAACACATATGGGGAAAGTCATTGAAAAAGGCATTTGTAAAGACCCTACAATTATGACCATGGATGATATTGGTATATGCCAGACATATGCTAATTATACAAAGAAAAGACTAAGGGAATGGAATGAACAGGAAAAAAATTTCTTTGTAGTTTGATGACATTATTTCTAGAGGAAATCATGTTTTCATAGAAGCTTGATCATGGAAATATTTAAAGGAAACCATGCATTGGTTTCTGATGAAGAGTTCAACATCCCTTTAGCAATTCATGGTTAATTTTCAAAGGAGAATAGCTGAGGAATGAAGGAGAAACTTCACATGTCATTGAGATTGTTTCCAAAACAAGGGAAAAATACAAAAAATAGAGACTTTGAAGGAAATTGCTAAAAAAGCATATGGTAGTCAAAAGGATTTGCTTGACAAGTCTGTTGTGCTATATAGAAGCATGATTCTAGATATGGATAAGATAAAAAGAGATTCTCATATTTGTAAAAAATATTTTGAGGATGCACAACAACGAGATGATAAAATAGGTCTCAAATGAGGGCAACAAACCTAGGAAGTAAGCATTGCACCGTGGGCTTGATTCAACAACAACCCATAGTTAAGGAAAAAAATTTCCCACAGTCTCGATCAACAACATGCCATAGTTAAGGAAGAACCACAGTGAATCATATATTTTAGTATGTGAGATAGGTGAGAAAGCAATGTGATATGTATGACATGTTAATAGATGAATATTTATAATTGATACAATGATCGTGTATATATTCCAAATGCTATACTTATCTAAACATGCATTTGTTGTTTTGATAAATGTTTGAGAAAAATGCTCCAAATTTGTCATTGTGGCATAAACTAAAAATAATATGGTGCTGCAATACCTATTGAAAACATATCTTCAAATAATATGTTGCAAAATAAGCTTCATGGATGCCAAACTTAAAATTTCACTCTTTGTCTTGTTAAATGTTTGAGACACCTAAGAATGAAATATTCTATTGTGGAAGCACCTAAATGTTGTGTAGCTCAAAAATCCAGCCACCTAGAATCTTAATGTAATGTGTTTAATCCTTTCAAATGCTATGCTCCAAATTATGCGTTAAATACTAACGAATGTTAAGTGTAACTTTTTACATTGAGGTAGTACGTAGAGGCCACTAATTTCATACTACCTTAATTAAATGAGTGAAATCCTAGTGCAACCGCTAAGATCCAAATAATATTTTTCCACAATAATACTAGCGGACTCTAATTTTGAAATATATTACTATATTTTGTTAAATCCTAGTAGCCGTTATGTTCCAAATATTATGATGTGGCAATGTCTTAGCGTATCACTTCATGATATCCATTTTTAGGAACCAAACACTAAGCTAAAAAAATATTTTGAGCCATAACCCAACAACAGATTAAGCTTACAATATCGACCTGTTTTTACTTGAATCCTTACGACATAATATCTTCAAATAATATGTTGCAACATAAAATAGTGGACGTCAAGATAAAAATTTCATACTGTGTCTTGTTAAATTCTTGAGACATCCAAGCTCAAAATATTCTATTATGGAAGCAACTAGATGCCAAGTAGCTCAAAACTTTTTAATTTGATTTGTAAACATATCATGGATAAAATGCAAACATTATGAGTACGTATATTCTAGTGGATGCTAGCCTCCTGGAATCTTATGTTAATGTGTTAAATTATTGCGACCTCTATGACCCAAATCTTATGTGTTAAATCCTAATGAACACAAAGATTAAATTGTTACATCATTGTAAAGGCTAGTGGCTGCTCATCTCAAATCAATTTCATTTAAAATGCTAAATCTGTAGAAAGATTTTTTTAAATATTATGTTGTTGTAGTACACATAGGCTGTTGATTTCATACTACTTTAATTTAATTTGTGAAATCCTAGCGACTGCTAAGGTACAAATAATATGTTGCGACAATACCTAGCGAATGTTAGACTTCCAATATCTTTCTTTATTTTGTAAAATCCTAGCAGCAACTAAGCTCCAAATAATATGTTGTGGCAGTGTCTTAGCGGCATATAACTTCATGATATCTATTGTTGAGTACTGATCCCTAAGCTCAGAAAATTTTTTCGAGGCATAACCCAATGACCGCTAAGCTTGCAATATCTGACATGTTTTTAGTTGAATCCTAGCAACATCATATCTTCAAATAATATGTTGCAACATAAGATAGTAGACGCCAAGATAAAAATTTCATACTTTGTCTTGTTAAATGCTCGAGACATCCAAAGCTTGAAATATTCTATTGTGGAAGCAACTAGATGCCATGTAGCTCAAAATTTGTTAATTTGATTTGTTAAAGCATACTACCAACAACTTACAAACATTATGAGTACACATATTCTAGTGGATGCTAGCCTCCTAGAATCTTAATTTAATGTGTTAAATTATTACGAATTCCATGCCCCAAATATTATGTGTTAAATCCTAATGAACACTAAGCTTAAATTATTACATCATTGTAAAGGCTAGCGATCGCTCAACTCAAATCAATTTCATCTAAAATGTTAAATCCTGTAGAAATATTTTTTAAAATATTATGTTGTTCTAGTACATAGAGGTCGCTTATTTCATACTACCTTAATTTAATTTACGAAATCCTAAGCGACCACTACGTTCCAAATAATATGTTGTGGTATTATCTTAGTAGCATATAACTTCATGATATCCATTGTTTAGTATCGATCCCTAAACTCGAGAAAATGTTTTGAAGGCATAACCTAGTGATAATAACTAGCGGATGCTAGACTTACAATATCTTTCTTTATTTTGCAATGCAATACCCTAAGCAGACGCCAAACTTACAATATATTTTGTTATTTTGTGAAATTCTACTGACTACTAAGCTCTAAATAATATGGTGTGGCAATATATATCAGCGTATAACTTCATGATATCCATTGTTGAGTACTAATCCCTAAGCTCAGAAAATGTTTTCAAGGCATAACCTAGTGGCAATACCTAGCAGATGCTAGACTTACAATATCTTTCTTTATTTTATAGTATGTGAGATAGGCAAGAAAGCAATGTGATATGTATGACATGTTAATAGATGAATATTTATAATTGATATAATGATTGTGTATATATTCCAAATGCTATACTTATCTAAACATGCATTTGTTGTTTTGATAAATGTTCGAGAAAAATGCTCCAAATCTATCATTGTGGCATAAACTAAAAATAATATGGTGTTACAATACCTAGTGACAACATATATTCAAATAACATGTTGCAAAATAATCTTGCAGATGCCAAACTTAAAATGTCAGTCTTTGTCTTGTTAAATGTTTGAGACACCTAGGAATGAAATATTATATTGTGGAAGCACCTAGATGTTGTGTAGCTCAAAACTCCACCACCTAGAATCTTAATGTAATGTGTTTAATCCTTTCAAACACTATGCTCCAAATTATGCATTAAATACTAACGAATGTTAAGCATAAATTTTTACATTGAGGAAGTACGTAGAGGCCACTAATTTCATACTACCTTAATGAATGAGTGAAATCCTAGTGACCGCTAAGATCCAAATAATATTTTTACCACAATACACCTGAGACTCTAATTTTGAAATATCTTACTATATTTTGTTAAATCCTAGTAGTCGTTATGTTCCAAATATTATGATGTGGTAGTGTCTTAGCGGTGTATCACTTCATGATATCCATTGTTGGGAACCAAATGCTAAGCTAAAAAAATATTTTCAAGCCATAACCCAAAAGATCGCATTAAGCTTACAATATCTGACATGTTTTTACTTGAATCCTTGCGACATAATATCTTCAAATAATATGTTGCAACATAAGATAATGGACGTCAAGATAAAAATTTCATACTTTGTCTTGTTAAATGCTCAAGACATCCAATCTCAAAATATTCTATTATGGAAGCAACTAGATGTCATGTAGCTCAAAACTTGTTAATTTGATTTGTAAACATACCACAAATAAAATGCAAACATTATGATTACATATATTCTAGTGGATGCTATCCTCCTGGAATATTATGTTAATGTGTTAAATTATTGTGACCTCTATGACCCAAATCCTATGTGTTAAATCGTAATGAACACAAAGCTTAAATTGTTACATCATTGTAAAGGCTAGTGGTCGCTCATCTCAAATCAATTTCATTTAAAATGATAAATCTTGTAGAAATATTTTTTAAATATTATGTTGTTATAGTACACAGAGGATGCTAATTTCATACTACTTTAATTTAATTTGTGAAATCCTAGCGACTGCTAAGGTACAAATAATATGTTGCGACAATACCTAGTGAGATGCTAGACTTCCAATATATTTCTTTATTTTGTGAAATCCTAGTGGCCACTAAGCTCCAAATAATATGTTGCTACAGTGTCTTAGTGGCATATAACTTCATGATATCGTTGTTGAGTACCGGTCCCTAAGCTCATAAAATTTTGTCGAGGCATAACCCAATGACCGCTAAGCTTGCAATATTTGACATGTTTTTAGTTGAATCCTAGCGACATGATATCTTAAAATAATATTTTGTAACATAAGATAGTGGACGCTAAGCTAAAAATTTCATACTTCATCTTGTTAAATTCTCGAGACATCCAAAGCTTGAAATATTCTATTGTGGAAGCAACTAGATGCCATGTAGCTCAAAATTTGTTAATTTTATTTGTTAAAGCATACCACCGACAACTTGCAAACATTATGAGTATGCATATTCTAGCAGACACTAGCCTCCTAGAATATTAATTTAATGTGTTAAATTCTTGTGACCTTCATGCCCCAAATATTATGTGTTAAATCCTAACGAATGCTAAGCTTAAATTATTACATCGTTGTAAAGGCTAGCAGTTGCTCAGATCAAATCAATTTCATCTAAAATGTTAAATCTTGTAGAAAGATTTTTTAAAATATTATGTTGTTCCAGTACATAGAGGCCGCTAATTTCATACTACCTTAATTTAATTTGTGAAATCCTAGAAAACGATAATGTACAAATAATATGTTGCGGAAATGCCTAGCAGATGCTAGAATCATAATACCTTTCTTTATTTTGATAAATCCTAGCAACCGCTACGTTCCAAATAATATGTTGCAGTAAAATCTTAGTGGTGTACATCTTCATGATATCCGTTGTTGAGTATCGATCCCTAAACTCAAAAAAAAATTCAAGGCATAACCTAGTGACAATACCTAATGGATGCTAGACTTACAATATATTTCTTTATTTTTTGAAACCCTAGTGACTGCTAAACTCCAAATATTATGGTGTGGCAATATCTAGTGGCGTATAACCTCATGATATCCATTTTTGAGTACCAATACCTAAGCTCGAAAAGTTTTTCAAGGCATAACCTAGCTACAATACCTAGCGGATGATAGACTTACAATATCTTTATTTATTTATTTGCAATACCTAACGGATGCTAAAATTACAATATATATTTTTATTTTGTGAAACCCTAGTGACCGCTAAGTTCCAAATAATATGTTGTGGCAATACCTAGCAGACACTAGAATCACAATATCTTTCTTTATTTTGTTAAATCCTAGTGACAACTATGTTCCAAATATTACAATGTGGCAGTGTCTTAGTGGCATATGGCTTCATGATATGCGTTATTGAGTACCAATTGTTAAGCTACAAATATGGTATTAAGTTATACCCTAGCAGTTGTTAATCTTACAAATACTTTCTTTATTTTGTGAAACCCTAGAGACCGCTAAGTTCCAAATAATATGTTGTGGCAATACCTAGCGAATGCTAGACTCGCAATATATTTCTTTATTTTGTTAAATCCTAGCGACAACTATGCTCCAAATATTATGATGTGGTAGTGTCTTAGTGGCATATGGATTCATGATATGCATTATTGAGTATTGATCGCTAAGCTACAAATATGTTATTAAGTTATACCCTAGTAGAACTAAGCTTTCAACAAATTTCTTTATTTTGTGAAACTCTAGCGACCGCTAAGTTCTAAATAATATGTTTTGGCAATACCTAGTGGACGATAGACTCACAATATCTTTTTTATTTTGTTAAATCCTAGCGATAACTATGTTCCAAATATTACGATGTGGTAGTGTCTTAGCGGTGTATGGATTCATGATATGTGTTATTGAGTACCGATTGCTAAGCTACAAATATGGTATTAAGTTATACCCTAAGAATCGCTAAGTTTCAAATAATATGTTGTGGAAATACCTAGTGGATGCTAGACTCACAATATATTTATTTATTTTTTTTAAAATCCTAGTGACAACTATGTGCCAAATATTAAGATGTGGCGGTGTCTTAGTGGTGTATGGATTCATGATATGCATAGCACCAATCACTAAGCTACAAATATGGTATTAAGTTATACCCTAAATGTACCCATTAAGCTTGCAATAACTTTCTTGTTTTTGTAAAATCCTAGGGACAACTAATATCGAAATGATATTAGTTTGTGCCCTTCCAGAAAGACTAATAATATTGTGGCCTTCCACAACAACCCTAATAAATTAATATATATGCCAACACTCTATCTTACTCCAATAATATGTGGCCTACTGATAATATTGTTTTTAAAGAATTAAATACACAAATATTTAATATATAAATTTAAATACGAGTGATCATAATATTTTATATATAAAATTTAGGTGTATATATAAAATGTTTAACCTTCCATTGCATAAAAATATCTCACAATTGAAAACCTAATTTGATTTTATGCAAATGAAACGATATAAAAATGTACAAGAAATATTTACCTTAGGTTATTTCTATCATCATATTAAAAGGAAAAAAAGCGCATATGTAACGAACACCAAAATAATATTTTGAGTCTTGTTAAACATTACAATTTTTAAAAACTAGTGTTTAGGCCACTGGCCATCATTATTGGGAAAAATAATCTAGAGGGGGACATAGATCAATAGAAACTTGAAAGCATTCAAATGAAATAAAAACCAAAGCTGAAAGGGGATTAATTTTTCTTGATTGGGGCCCAATAGATTCCTTGTTTTCTTTAAGAACAAGGTGGTGTGACAAAACGATCAGAAGGAACCGTAAGCGAGTTGAAATTTGTGGATCACATTTTCGTGAGAGAAAAGGATGGCTAGACTAATATGAAAAAGATAGGAACTAGTATTCACAAGGTGGTTTGACAAAATGACCAAAAGGAATTGGTAACCGAGTTGGGCTGCTAAGCACGTTTTTGTAGGGAAAAATAGGGATGGACCGAGGTTAAAAATAACAGGATCCGGTCGAAGACAAAACAACTATATAAGCATGTGATAAAAATGTGCACATTTAGTATAGTATACATTTTTATAAATACCTTATTTAGATATGAGATTTTTTTGTGCTTGGCGATGCCGTTCAAACCATTGACTACTACATCGAGCTAACTATCTCTGCGTTATTTTTTCGCAACCCCTTTTGCTTCCCTAGTGTGTGAGCACCCTTTTTGTTACTGCTTGATTGTTCCCTTTTTGTTAATCCATGAATGATATTATAATTACTTCTTGATTGTTCCTGGCTAAAATGACCAGGATTCTTGCATTTTCCCTGCAATCTGCGGCTTTCTTGTATTTTTCTATGATTTCACGAGTTGTTGTTCTATAAACTGAAAAAATAAAAACCCTAAAAACTAGTTCTCTGGGGTATTTAATTTTTTTGGCATAGTCCACGTTAGAAATTTTGAAAATATAAAAAGTGTGGGATATAGAATTTTAAAATCAGAGTGGGGGAAATTGTGTTAATATTGAAATTTCAAATTCTCAAAAATGGGGGGAATTCACAATTCAAATTTTGAATTTGCCACTCATTGAGAAAAGGTGCGGGATATCAAAAAAATAAACAATATTGAAAACAACGCCTTTTGTTATTGGCTATAGCCTAAAATAGTTGAAACGTAATAAAACTTATAATATTATAATAAAACAATAGAAATAAATTATATCAATTTATAGGCACATTTAGTTTTTATTTTTTTAATCAAAAATCGCCTAGATAATGTTAGATGTAGTGCGCTAATGAAATATAATTCTCCAATTACTTTGTGCCATGTGTTAAGTTTGAACCTGATAGTTAGAAAAGATTATAATTTACACATTTATTATGAAATTAAAATGTAAAGAAACTAGTATAATATGAAACCACCATATTATAATATAAATAGAAACCAACCAAAAACGATGACATGTGGCTATAGCTTAAATTTTTGAAACGCAATTAAAAAAATAATATTGTAATAAAACAAATGAAATAAAGTGTATGAATGTATAGGCACAATTTTTGGGTGATGGTAATTTTTCAATACCACCCTTCAAAAACACAAAATAATGTTATTTTTACTAATTATTCTATATTTATTATATTTTGTATAATATAAATTTACATATTTTTTAAAAAATATTTATACAAATCTATATAAAAATGATGGTCACATTTTAAATATGCAAGTTACATGTGATGGTTTGATCAGATATTTATAAGTATTTTACGTCCAAAATCACAAAAAACGTCTAAACAACTATCAAATTTAACCCATGGATGCGGTGTGCAAATGAAAAATATTTATCCAATTATACTACGCCATGTGGCATGTTTTGAACCTCATTGGTAGAAAACATTATAATTGACACCTTTATTACGAAATTATAATATAAATAGCTACCATTAAAATGACGACATGTGGCATGAAATTCTCAAATTCCAAAAGGTGTATAGCTATCACCACTAGGCTATATCATGATTTTTTATTCTATCGCTATTTCCAAATTAAGTAATTGTTGTGCAATGATTTATCTTATCAAAACTACAAAAAATATCACTTACTCTCATGGGTATATATGGATTCCAATTTAAAAAGATATATCTTGTACGAGATAAATATGTAGTACAAAAATTAGGTCTTCATGTAAAGTCCACCCAAAATGATACAATTACAATGACATGTGATAATGATAGGAGCCTAGCAGCTGCTAAGCTAGACCATTGTTTGTTATAATATAGCTATTCACAAATTAGAAACTGTTGAGCCTATCAACCGCTATGTTATTCCTTTCAACTAGTAATCGAGCTTAGCAGTCATTAAACCTTTTCTTTGATACGAACCAAGAGTCATGATCCCTCTCGATGGAACATAGTGCAGAAATTGGCTCCACCAGGTAATGTGCAGCCGATTTGAAACAATTATAATCATTGAAAATTACAATCAATCTAAAGATGTAAAGATAGTGATTACTACGAAAAGAGGTAATGAAAGGATCTTGGTGGCCTCTAAGTTATATCACGAGTTGTAATCAATAGCTGAAATGGAAATTGAGAAATTATTAATCCTAACAAATGCTAGGCTTTTTCCTTGATACTGAACGAATATGGATTATAATTTACAAAGATATATCTTAGGAGAAATAAATAAGTCTTGAATCCTCTCAAAATTAAACTATTGAGCCTAGCAACCACTATGTTATTCCTTTTAACAAGTAATGAAGGTTTTCTTTGATATGAACTATTATCCAAATAGCTCCCTAGTGATTTGGATAACTTGCATACACATTCATTCGGCTCCAAGATATTCATTAAATAATTACATGCGCTCAAAATAACTTGGCACATTCCTTTGGTTGCAGTTCACCTGCGCCCTTGTTTCCTTTCTCCTTCCACTTTCCTCTTTCACTCACCTTCCATGCATTCACCTTCTTCCAAGTCAGTTTCTTTCCACTTCACACACCTAAGTCCTTAAACCCTAGTGTGCCACACCCATTACTTTTTAATAGTTGCGCCTTAACCATACATTCTCTCGGTCACTGGTTTGATTCATATCCCGCTCGCATCGCCTGCGCCCCTCCTCGTGCTTTCCTCCATTTTCTCCACACGTCCTTTTGTACCAGATCATATTTTGACATGCTTAAGTGTGTCACACATAACTAGTCAAGCGCACCAATGGGACACCAAATCCTTATAACAAATGAATGATTGACACGTGGTAGAAATAAAAAATAATTATACATTTGGCCACCATCTCAGCTAATCGGCATGCACCACGTGTCTTGCATACGCTAACGAATCTGACATCTTCTGATAGCCATATCATCAGCTACAAAGCTTAGATCAGCATGCATCTAGACTTATCAGTTGCTGCTAACATATTTACTGAGTGATAAAAATTCAAAATTCAAAATTCTGGCGGATCTAGTAGGTGAGAACAAGAAAACATCTCTTTGAACATTGATGAGCATATCTAATTGCTCTAACCACCCAATTTGGTATGATCCACCCTATTTTTCTTCAACACATCAAATAGGCATGGAGAAGCGTATTTCACAGATTTCTAAGTGGATTTACAGACATTGAATGCTTCTTGTTGGTGTTTGTGTTTCACATCGGGTTTCCCTCTTTTCCCCTTCTTCCTCCATAAATTCATCTATAAATGTAAGAGCAAGGCTCATTTTTTATGTTGGACACTATGGATCCTTACGCATGTTGCTAAGGACTCCATACTTTCTATATTTTGAGTTGTAGACCTCTATGTTTAGCTCTCGCATGTGGACGTCGGCCTCCTTATCATTGTAACAGTTCTATGCATTTTTGGAAGTAATAGAAGTATCGTTTTGTGACTATTCTCTGTCCTAACATGTTTTCATTCCTTCTTATTGCCTCTTCTCTTGCATTATGTACTATTGTGCTACTTAAGGTCCCCTGCAGTTCCATATTTGGTTGTGTTCTATGAGAACGATTTGGTGAATGCATGTTTTGTTGTGTTTCTTGTGCCTAACCTCCTATCACACATTCCTTTCATTCTTTCTCGAGAAAAGATAGTGTTCATCCCTCTTTTCTGGTACTATCACCTTTTAGTGTAGTTTACTTCATGTTATACTTCTTTCACTGGTCCCTTCGCAGTCTTCGCTTAGTTTCCCCTTTTAGCACTGGGAGTGGTAGTAGCAGTAGAGATAGATAGAGGAACTGACCTTCTCTGGATATCCATCCCAAGCTTATAAGGTCCCAAAACTTGGGTATGGTTCCATTATGGTCTCAGACACCTCGTCCCTTTCGAGATTAAAGATGCAGGTGCATGTCTGAGCTACAAATAGTTTCTGGCATGATCGGTGGGATGAGCATTGAAAGATAAAATTTCATATCTCTAAGTTTTGGTGTGTGAACTTAGTGTTTCATCCTTTGGAGGCTCATTTCAGACACATCTGGTGACTCCCAACATTTTAAGATCTTTGTTTCAGCAGTCCTAAGTGCCTTTCATGAGAAGAGTGCACACAAGAAGAAGTTGTAGCTAAAGACTCTTTTGAATACCTCTAGCTATCCCCGAGAAAAGTTCATTCTAGAAAGACCCCGCGTGCCTCTTCTCTAGTGTGCCATAACCACTCAACTCCTCCTACAAATAGACAACCTATGTGCCCTATAATGGCACATTAGCCACCTCCTCCATTAAGAAGATTTGCAAAATTTGATGGAGGGAGTCCCTTACTCTTAGCTATGCAGCATGATATGCCAAATGGCACACTCAAAAGTATTCCTTACTTTACTGGTGAGAATCAAGTCACCCCTCAGGAGCATATCCAGGATGTGGAAAATGTGTGTTCACTCTATCTAATCACACATAATGATGTAGCAGTCAGTTCTTGTAGCCTCTTTCAAAGGTAAAGCACTTCAATGGTACCAAGGCTTGAGACTTGGATCTATCACCACTTGGGATGAGCTGGGAACAACTCTATGTAGTTATTTTGAAGACAAGTCAGATCACCTATCTTTGGTGGAGCAACTAACAACAACAAGGAGGGCACCCAATGAGTAGATGACTAATTTCAACATCAGATTTCAGAAGACTTGGGATAGAATTCCTCTTGTGGTAAGACCTACATCCCAACATGCTTTCCTTTATTATCTGAAGGCGCTCAACAACAATATTTCAGTTATGATCCAATCTATGGGGGTAGGACTCTACCAACTACTTATAACATTGCAGTAAGGGTAGAAAATAGTCTCATTCAGGTGAGAAAGTTGGTAAGACCACCCATGCCATTGTTCCCAAAAATGTCACAAGCACCTTGGCCTTCTATAGCCTCTATTCTTACTCCCGAGAAAAGTGTGTAATTGGTTTCCTCAACATCATAGTCTCCATCATAGCAAAATGAAAAAGAAGAATTGAAGGCCTTGATAAGAAATTTATCAAATAAGGTCATATCATTAGAAAAGTAGCAAGCACAAGCGTATAGAGGCATTTCTAATTAGGCGCATGGCCAAGGCAATCAACCTTGGTGGAATCAATATGGAAATCAAAGATATGTGCCCAACCAGTAGAATGATAGGTGACATCCTAATGCACATCTTCCCTTACAAGTTTTCCCTCCCGCACCTTCTCTCCCAACACCTAGTGTAAGCCAAGCACTCGTTCTAGTTCGAACAACTTGGCACAAGAGTCAAAATGGTGCTTCCCTTGCAAAATGCCTCATAGTCAATACCATTGTGCTAATGTTGCATGTGCCCAAGCCTTCATGATCCATAATGCTTCATCATGTGATCCCTCACAAGCGCCCATGAAGTTAGATAATCTAAGAGGACTAGAAATTCTCCTCGGAAACCAATTTGATGTTCTTTGGCATAGAGGACTTCTGTGTAATAAACCAAGCTACAGAAGATACAAATAGACAACGTGCCCAAGTTTGGATAACACAAGATATAAGAAAAGAATATTAGATTCAAGTGCGTAGGTCATAGTCCCAGCAATACAATCTGAAGATATTTAGAATAAAAATAATTAGACAAGACCTCTTTCACCAAAAGTGTTCAAATCCCTATGTAGGAGGTCCGTGTAAAGATTCTTCTGAAGCGACATGCGCCCATCCTTTGGCAGGCCAAGCCTCTGCTCTAGCTAAAATTTAGGCTCCCACACCTGAACAATCAAGAAGGGATGGTGTTCTCTAAATGCACAAGATGGGGGCATCCATTCAGCATTTTGACTAGATGAAGAAAACAAACATAAATGTCACAATGTGGGATGCCCTGAACATTCCATCTCAGCGGGATCTATTGCATGAAGCTTTGGCACAAATTCTATGCACTAACCTAGTTATGAAGAAGCCATGTGATTCTATCAAAATCTACCAAGAAGAAGAGAAAAAATTAAGTAAATGTTCTAAAACCCCACCCTTCTATATGTTCTTGATTATAGGAAAACACCTAGTGCATAACTACTTGTTTGACTCGGGTGCTAGTACTTCTATCATGCCTAAGAAGATAGTTGATGTCTTAGGTCTGAAGTATAACCATTTGTCTAAAGGAGTCCTATAACTTGATGGCTCAATTGTAACTACCTTAGGAGTCATCAAGGATTTTTAGTTAAACCTTAATGCATGTCCAAGCCGACAATTACTCAAGATGTGTCAATTATTGACCTACCTCCTGTGTTTCCCTGATGTCTATCAAGAGATTTTCTTGCTAAAGTGGGTGGTTACTTGTCTTCTGATTGGTTTCATATGTTACTCAAGACAAGGTACGGTACCTGGTTTACCATAAAAGCTGATCCTATATTTTCTTATCATGTAGAGCCATATGTCCCATCCCCTCTCCAAGCCAATTGTCTTATCTAGGAATAACAAGTTTCATTTCTGAAGAGTAGTCTTTTCCACCCTTTGTTCCAGGCCTAATACTTGATGAATGGGAAAAGAGGCATGAAAAATTTGATCTCTATGTTGAGGAACTGAAAACCTATGAAACTAGGCTTGGTACTTATTGCATTCTAGAAGAAGACACTGCTCTTCTGCGCACACTCATAGGAGAAAAATTTCAAACTGGTCTATGGAAGTTATACTTTGATGGATCCAGAAGTAGAAATGGCACAGGAGCAGGATTGGTTCTCATTTCCCCTAAGGATGAGAAATTCTTCTTCATGCATAGGTTGTAGTTTGCATGTTCTAACAATGTGGCAGAATATGAAGTGTTGGTGCATGGTTTGCTTATTGCTAAAAAGAAGAAAATTAAATCCGCAGATCTTTAGGGACACAGAATTGGTCATCCACTAGGTCACCAAAAATGCTCAGATAAAAATAAGCTTCTTAAAGCTTATAAACATAGATTTTGGGACCTACTTGAGAGCTTTGATGCCCTTAATTTGTAGGTAGTCCCACGTAAAATGAACAAAGAAGCTGACCAAATGGCCACGCTTGGTTCACAATTTTCTCCTGCTAAGGACTTTGTCAAAGGAAACACTCAACACATTAAGATGGTAATTAGACCATCCATTCTAGATAATAACACCAGCTAGCAAGTGTTTGACAGTGACGTGTAGATCGTCCAGTTTATCCAGAATGAAGCTGAATTTTCATCAAGTATGCAAGCTGACTTGCATGACAGCTATGGTGACCAAGTAATTCAGATAAAGACAAATAAGTTGCTGAAAGGGATGGTCACCTTAGAGAAAATTTTCAGCCCGATGATGAGTTCAAGGGTGAATAAATATACATGTGCGCCACGTAAGAGGATTGCTCTCCCATTACTATTGCATGTGAGAAAGGAGTTGTTGCTCAGCAGGACTTGTGCGCATGAAGAAAAATAGGCCTTCATCTCTCTCTGCCAAAAATACAGTGAAATTTTCTCATGGGAGTATGAAGACCTCAAAGGTTTTGATCCAAGTATTTCTCAACACTCCATTGACCTTGATCTGGCATAAATCCCGTCAGACAAAAATAATGGCCAGTTAATCCAAAGATAGAGCCCCTCATGAGAAATGAGTTATCCAAATGCATTGAGTCAAAGATTATCTTTCCCATCAAATACTCTACCTGGGTTACAAATATAGTTCCGTATGCAAGAAGAATGGTGAAATCAGACTTTGTGTTGATTTTAGAGATTTGAATAAGGAATCTCTAAAGGATCATTATCATTTGCCTTCAATGGAGCATATTTTACAAACTGTGGCTAGCGTGCAAAGGTTCTCCATGCTAGATGGGTATTTGGGTTTCAACCAGATCCTGGTCAAGGAAGAGGATCAATTAAAAATAACATTTACAACCAAGTGGGGAACATATGCATACCAGAAAATGCCCTTTGGTCTGTCAAATGTAGGTGCAATGTTTCAGCGTGCCATGGATATTGCCTTCAAAGGTTACATCAATGAGTTCATCTTGGTTTACCTTGATGATATAAATGTCTTCTCAAAGAAGAGTGTGGATCACATGATGCACTGGAAAAGGTATTTGAGAGATGTAGAGAATTTGGGGTATCTCTTAACCCCAAGAAGTGTAATTTTGTGGTGGCACAGGGCAGGCTCTTGGGCCATGTGGTTTTGAAAGATGATATCATGATTGATCTTGAGTGCATTTCAGCCATCCTATCCCTTTCCTTCTATGCACAAAAAAGTCCTTACAATCCTTCCTTGAAAAGATTAAATTTGTTAGGCGTTTTATCCCTAACTTTGTGGGACTAGTTCGGCCCATCACCCTTATGCTCAAGAAGGACATAGCCTTTAGATGGAAAACAAAAGGAAGAGAAATCTTCAACAAGATCAAGAAAGAGATTGATTATACACCAACACTCATCAATCTAGATTACTCAAAGGATTTCATCCTTTATGCTTATGGTGGTGCTAATGCAAGCATTGTCGTTGTCATAATAAAGGAAAATGAACAAGGGCTGGAATAACTAGTGGCCTTCTTCAGCTAGACACTGAAGGATTATGAATTGAAATACAATCACATGGAGAAGAAAGTCTTTTGCCATCATGCACGTGCTCAATAAATTCAAGAGCATGCTCACCAAAAATCATATCAAGGTGTTAGTCTCCCACTCATCTATCAAAGACTTCATCATGGGAGCATAAATTAGTGAGAAGAGAGTGCGATGGGTGAAAAAAATCATGGAATATGATGTGACTATTAAATCCACAAATTTGGTAAGAGGTAGTGCACTCTGCAAGTAGATTGTTGAGGATGCATAGAGTGAACTTGAGGCTTCATTATTTCTAGATGAAGACTTCTCGTGTGTAGAACATGAACAAAATATAGACCCCGACGCACATGATTGGATGAAGGACATGATCACATTCCTTTCAAGGGTGTATACCCTCCGGTTTGAATAAAGTAAAGAGAAGGCATCTGAGGTTGTAATATATTCCTTATGTTTTGATTGATGGAATTATCTTCAAAATAAATCTAGATGGTGTGCTGTTAAGATGTATCAATGGCATGCAAAATGAACAAGTGTTAGCAGATTTTCATGATGGATTCTCTGGTGGACACTTCTCTACCAAAGCTACAGCAAGGAATATCATAATGGTAGTTATCTTTTGGCCTACCCTATTTGTAGATGCACATAGGTGGGTCACAAAATGAAAGGAGTGTACTTTCTTTGTAGGAAAGAAAAGATTGGTAATGCTTCCCCTCTAAACAATCTAAGTGGATCAGCCTTTTGCAAAATGGGGTCTCGACTTCATAAGTATGATCAATCTGCCTTCAAGCACTAGACATAAATAGGTGCTGACAGCTATAGATTACTTCACTAGATGGACAAGAGTTTTCACACTAAAGGAATAAACTGAGGTAGTCATCCTTGACTTTCTTGAAGGTTTAGTCACAAGGTTTGGCGTTCCTCAAATCATTATCTCTGATAATGCGAAGGCCTTCCTTGGTGCTAAAATCATTGATTTGGCTCTAAGTTTGGGCATTTACCTGAAAACTTCTTCCAATTATTACCCCCAATGTAATGGTTTGGTAGAATAAACAAACAAGAACTTGATCAGAATCATGAAGTGCACAATGAACATCAGCTAAAGACAGTGGCATACAAAGGTCTTACGTGCACTCTGGGTAGATAGAATCATGGTCAAGAAGGAAATAATAACTTCACCTTACAAGCTTGTCTATGGCAAGGAAGCTTCCCTTCCTTTGACACTAGAATTAAATTCATTGGCACTTGCCCAACAACTAGAATTTGAGGGCACGGATCAAAGAGAAATCAGGATGGCAGATTTGGTTCATCTTGAAGAGCTCAAAAAATTTTCCATGATCAAGCTAGAACAACATCAGCAAGCAACAAAGAAATGGTTTGACAGAAAGGCTAGGCCTCAAGCTTTCAAAGTTGGGGACCTGGTTCTAAAATGGGATGTTGACAAAGCTAAACTAGGGCACCATTCAAAGTTTGATGCACTTTGGAGTGGCCCATACATCATCAAGTCTTGCAAAGAAGCTAACTCTTTTGAGTTAACTCATCCAGATGGAAGCACACTGCAAATCCCAGTAAATGGGATCTATCTCAAACCCTTCCATTAGGTTTGTTGCATCATGTTGTATATATTAAAGTAGTTTCAATTCCTCCAAGTGTGATCTATGCACATTATTTGTCTATACATAATTATTTCCTCTCACATGCTTCTTGTGCATGCTCTTTTGTTACTTACAAAATGTAGCATCTCTCTTAGAAGTTGTAAGATTTGTAATGAAAGTGTAGAAATAATTATCAAAATGATCACAGGGGCATTTTCATGATTGAACAAGTAGACTCCATACCCAATGGATGCTTCAGGCTACTGGTCTCTTTCATCTAGTAGGTAGATAGCCTTGAAAGTCACCAAAACTATTATCCAAATATCTCCCCTAGTGATTTGGATAACTTCCATACACATTCTGGCCCCAGGATATTCATTAAAGAACTACGCACGCTCAAAATCACTTGGCACATTCCTTTGGTCGTAGTTCACTTGCACCCTTGTTTCCTTTCTCCTTCTACTTTCCTCTTCCACTCACCTTCTACGTGTTCACCTTCTTCCGAGTCAGTTTATTTCCACCCCACGCACCTAAGTCCTTGACCCTTCACGTGCCACACCCATTACTTTGTAATAGTTATGCCTTAACCATACGTTCTCTACTCACTAGTTTAATTCATCTCCTGTGTGCATTACGTGCGCCCCCTTCACAATTTCCTCCATTTTATCCACACATCCTTCTATGCCAGATCATATTTTGACATGCTTAAGTGTGGTGCGTGAAACCAGTCAAGCACACTAATAGGGTGTTGAATCCTTGTAAAAAAATGAATGATTGACACATGGTAGAAATGAAAAATAGTTGTATATATGGCCACCATCTTAGCCAATCAATTCTCGCCACGTGTCTTACATATGCCAATGACTATGAGATCTTCGATTGCCATGTTATCATCTAAAGAGCTCAGATTAGCATGATTGGACTTGTCAGAGGCTGTTGACACTAGCTACAAAGTGACAAAAATTCAAAATTCAAATTTTGGTGGATTTGGTAGGTGATAAATGGGAAAACATCTCTCTGAACATTGATGAGTAGATCTGATTGCTCCAACCACCCAATTTGGTATGATCCACCCTCTTTTGTCTTTAACATGTCAAACATGCATGGGGAAGCATATTTCATAGATTTCCAAGTGGATTTACAAACATTGAATGCTTCTTGTTGGTGGTTGTGTTTCAAATTTAGGTTTTCCCTCTTTTCCCTTCTTCCTCCATGAATTCATCTATAAATGTAAGAGCAAGGCTCATTTGTTATGTTGGACACTCTAGATCCTTACGCATGTTGCTAAGGACTCCATATTTTTTGTATTTTGAGTTACAGACCTCTATGTTTGGCTCTTGCATGTGGATATCGGCCTCCTTATCATTGTAACAGTTCTGTGCATTTTAGAAGTAATAGAAGCATCATTTTATGACTATTCTCTATCCTAACATGTTTGCATTCCTTCTTCTTACCTCTTCTCTTGCATTGTGTATTGTTGTGCTACTTCAGGTCCCCTCTGTTCCATATTTGGTTGTGTTCCATGAGAACGATTTGGTGAATGCATGTTTTGTTGTGCTACTTGTGCCTAGCCTCCTCTCACACATTCCCGATATTCTTTTCGTAATAAGATAGCGTTCATCCCTCTTTTCTGGTGCTATCACCTTTTAGTGTAGTTTACTTCATGTTATCCTTCTTTCCCTGGTCCCTTGGCATTCTTAGCTTAGTTTCCCTTTCAACACTAGGAGTAGTAGTAGCAGTAGAGATAGATAGAGGAACCAACCTTCTTTAGAGATCCATCCCAAGCTCGTAAGGTCCCAGAACTTGGGGATAGTTCCATTGTGGTCTCGAAACCTCTACCCTTTCAAGATTTGAGATGAGGATACACATCTAAGCTACTAATATGAGCCAAGAGTTGTGATCCTCTAAAGAATGTAGTGCGAAATTGGCTCCACCAGGTAATGTGCAACTAATTTGAAACAATTATAATCATTGAATATTATATTCAATCTAAAAATGTAAAGATAGTGATTACTACGACAAGAGGTAATGAAAGGATCCTAATGGCCTCTAAGCTATATCACGAGTTGTTAATCAATAGCTGAAATGGAAATTGAGAAATTGTTAAGCCTAGCGGCCGCTAGGATTTTTCCTTGATATAAACGAATATGGATTATAATTTATAAATATATATCTTAGGAGAAATAAATAAGTCTTGAATCCTCTCAAAATTAAATTGTTGAGCCTAGCGGCCACTACGTTATTCCTTTCAATGAGTAATGAAGGTTGGAGGTCACTAATAATTTTCTTTGATAAGAATATAAAGTCTTGATCCCTCTCGATGGAAAGCATTACAGGAATTGGCTTCACAAGGTAACACGTAGATAATTTGTTAACATTTTAATCATTTACAATTACAATCGATCTAAAGTTGTACAAATAGTGATTGCTATGACAAGAGGTAATGATATGGTCATAGCGACCACTAAGCCATTCCATGATTTGTTATTCAATGGCTATTTTGAAATTAAGAAATTCTTAAGCATAGTGGTTGATACCCTTTTACTCTAATACTAACGAATATGGATTACAATTTTCAAAGATATATCTTAGGAGAAATAAATAAGACTAGATGCCTCTTGATGGAATGTAGTGCAGTAATTGGGTCCGCCATGTGAAGTCTACCCAATATGTGACACTTACAATCAATGAAAAGCACTAACCATCTAAATTTGAATAGATAGTGATTAAAATGGAAAATGGTAATGATAGGAGCCTAGCGGCCACTAAGCTTGACCATTGTTTGTTATTATATATATATTCTCAAATTTAGAAATTTTTGTGCCTATTGGCTACAATGTTATTCCTTTGATACGAAGATAAAGTCTTAACCCTCTCGATGGAAAGTAGTGCAATAATTGGTTGCACCTGGTAACGTGCGGCTAATTTGATACAATTATAGTCATTGACAATAACAATCATTCTAAAGTTGTACTTCTAGTGATTGTTATGACTAGAGGTAATGAAAGTATCATAGCGGCCACTAAGCTAGACCATGATTTTTTATTCAATAGTTATTTTGAAATTAAGAACTTATAGTTTTATTTAGGCTTTTTTATACAAATGAATTTGGCTTATAATTTGGATTATAAATATTTTCAAATAAATACATTTTGAGCCTAGCAGCCACCACATTATTATTTTCTACTAGTTATAGAGATTAAATCTTAACGGCCTTTAAGCTAGTCCATTAAATTGGTGTAAATTACCAATAAGTAATATTAAAAATTGCCATTCATATGTTGACTTAAATCCTCTCTCTCGCTAACATCTATGTTTTCAAATGTTTCCTTACATGCAATCTACACAAAGTGGATGGTTGTCAGACAACGAATAATCCTTCCAAAATATGTTGCATGTTAATTGTCAAGAATAATTTTCATAGTTTCTGGTATTAATGTTTTGATCCAAAAAATATGATTTATAGTAACCAGTTGAAGGTTATATGTCATGTTTGGTTGAAGCCTAACAGTAGTTAACATTTACTTTGATTTCTCACCAATGATAAAAATTAAAGTATTATAGAGATTGGTGATCACAAAGGCTAATAATTGCATTCATTAACATATGGTGAGAACAAAAATTAATCCATATGTGAAGTAATTTTTAATATATTCTACTCCAATTGTAGATACAATGTCTTCCATTGGTCGTAATCCATTCTTGGAAATTCCATTCATTAAAGGCACTAAGAGCTGGAAGAAAAGAGATGAGGATTGGTTTGTTGAATTCCATGGCCTTGACAACTACTAGGACTTGTGGTTATTTTTTGTTATAGATGACAGGACATGAGGAAGTTGGAATGGTTATATCCTCTACATTTGTTGATTCAAGTACACTGCATGTTTAAGTTGAACGCATTGACTATGAAAATAATAAGTGTCTTATTGTGGATATGGAGTTGGATGTTTCTTTATTCAGGAAATGGGAAATGCAAGCCTCAAAAGATAAAAGATAATTCCCTTGTTCAACACATGGATGGGATTTTGGGTTGTGACTAGATAAATAAAAAATTGGTTGTTCAAATGCAGAATAAATTCACAATGGCATGCTTGCAAAGTACTTTGAAAATTGTATAACGATGATACAACCTCTTCCATTTTTCATTTTTGAATAGAAAAGGTTCACTTTCACCACCTAAACATGCCAAGTTGTTTACTATGTTGAGGAGAACATATTTGGCTAAATTGGAGCTTGATCCATCCAGATAAAAGTTGCATGGGTTGAAAAAGAATATTAAATCAACTACATTGCTGAAGAAAGCAACCACTATATTCACAAAAATAGAACCTTCAACTAAGTAGTAGTTTGATTAATTTTTGTTCAATGGTGAATTATTTTCAATTGATGTTTCAGGTGCCATGTAGCACCTCTAGAGTATCAAGTATCATCCTATTGATGATGAGAATTTTGAAATTCTTGTGTAATCCATGTTGATAAATGTTATTCCTACATAGAGGGACAAAATTCTTCTTCCCTTCTTGGAGTCTACGAATAAGGTTGTGGTGCTCCAAGATCCAAAATACTTAGAAAGGGATGACGCATTAAATTTTATATACTTGATGGCCATCATACAATATGTGCACAAAAAAAGATTTTGGGCTCAAATACTTACAAGTCTTTACATCTAAGGCTATGGTTCGAAGGGCTCACATTCTTTCTACAAATTCAACTAACGAAGCCATTAATAATATTTGCAAACAATATAATGAAGTGAATAGAACTTGGATAGAAACCAAGTTTATTAATTTGCTTTACAAAGATAGATTAGTTTGGAAATTGCTTGGATGTCCTCAATGTCCTAGATTGGAAAAACACAAAATAGAGGAATGGAAGGTAATGTATTTTAATTTTATTGCATTTGTTATTAAATTTTTTCTTCCTTATATAAAAAGATAAAACAAACATATAATTTTCCTTAGAATCAAGAAATTTCAAAGTCAATGCCTTTTTATTTTCAAAATAGACACAACCATCAATCTATATGACAAATGGAATTTTCTATTAGTTTCGGATGATATATAGACTAAATGGACAACAAAATTTGATTTTTTAAGATCTGGTGGCCTTAAATGTTCACCTATTAAAGATAATTAGGATAAATTTCAACCTAATTCATTGGCAAGATTCATAGCCAATTCATTCAGGGTTGCTAGAGGAATGAACAACAAAGAACTATTAGTACTAGTAGATAAAGTACAATCAGGGGATTTCTAGTTAATTGGCCCTGTTTAGGAAGGTGTAATAGCAAAGACATTTTATTCTTACTACTAGAGAATAAAAGGAGACAGAAAAATGAGAGAAAAATTTCTACAATATTTTAAAGACAAACATCTAGATATTAATCTATTGACATCCTGTAGTGAATCCAATGTAATTGAAAAATTTAAATTGCATGAATCACACTACCACCCGTTGTCATCTGATTTATTAGGTGAAGAGAGGAAAGGAAAGAGAAAATATGATTCCCACATAGAGGAAAAAAAGCTAAACGAAAAAAGGACCAGGTGATGGAAGAAGACCTTCATGTCGAGGCTCATATAATATTAGATAACTATGTGGTGTCAATGGAAGAAAACATATTGGCAAGGATGGAGGAAATAGAAGAAATTACTTGTCAATGTGCATACTTGTTCCAACTTTCATCAATTCTCTCTGTTGGTACCCAGATTTAATCTCCTTCACAACTTGAGTAGCATCATGGATTTTACAAGACACTCAGAGGTAGATAAATGATTTATATGTCATTTTGTAGCCGGGGAAGTAATTTATTTGACTTGTTAGCACTCAGGATTTGAAGAAGTGGGTAGCACCTTGAAAGGATTTTGATCTAATCCTCACTATTTTAGGTTGTGACTTTCAACCAAGGTAATAGAATCTATATTACAGCCTCTGTTTTGTGAAGGAGGTGGAGATATCATTATATTGTGCATATTGTATGGAGATGGCCTTGGGAAAACATGATCAATTTTCCATTATTCAAACTCAACAGAGCTATCACTACTAAATGATAGAAATGCTTTCAATACAAGGTTGAGGCTGCTAGAGGCATGGTATGATCCTGATTTTCTTTGTGCATTTTTGTAAATGGATTGTATTCTTTTGTTGACATGCAATGCAATGTAGGGGTAGTATGGGGAAGGATTAGTTATTCTGAATGAATTTTTGGTGGGGGATTTTAGACAAGACTAACTAGAATTTTCCAAATTCTTTGAGAACCTTTTCAAGAAATTTTTAAGACCACACACAGAAAATGCTTCAAAAGGGTTGAGATACTCATTCAACCAGGATATGTGCACCAAATGGAGGCCAGATCTGCACTCTTCCGCATAATATTTGATAACCTACCACAAAAGCATGAAGTAGATGAACCGACAAAGCATCTAGAAATATTTATTTTATCATGACCAAGGTGCACTCAAAGGTTTACAACAATCTCTAAATTCAAGGAAGGTAAAGTGATTTTAAATCCGTTTATCTCTTTATCAGATGAAATCTCTTCTGAATGTGAGATTGCAGATGCCACTAAACTATCAACAAGAAATGAGACCATGTATGATCAAAAGATTTTTCAAACACAAGACGCAATAGGAGAAAGAAACAAAACTAAAAACATTCGGAACATAAGTGCATGCAAATGTTTTGCTAAGAGACAACACAAACTAATCCAGAAATGATCAAATCTATCAACAGGGGAATTTTATAAGAACAATCTTAGAGCTTGTTGATGGCTTTATAACTGAAACCAACTCAACATGATACAAATCTGATGCAAAAAAGAATTAGAAATGGTTCTCGTGTGGTTTCTAAAATGGGCTTCTTCCCATATTTTCCGTGAATTTCTAAGTTTCTTCGACCTCTTGCATGTCTCAAAACATGCATTATATATCTCTTGCCACATTGCAACCTTATTTCCCAAGAAAATAATATGCCCAACATCAATATTTTTACAACAATTCCTCATGATTCACTAAAAATGACATTTAACAAATTCACGACAAAAATTCCAAGTGTTTAAAAAGGTTGAATCATTACAAATATTTGGATCATTATCCATCCTAGAGGCACATTTTTCATCATCAAGGCATGCAGATGCCTTTCCACTCATCATTTAACCTTTTCTCCTTTTAAAAATACCTTTGTAACTTTCAAATTTGACATTTCACGTGTTTCGATGGATTAGGGAAAAATTTTGTTTCAAAATATCTCAGATCTACAATATAAGCCATGAAAGTGATCCCAATGATCCTGGAAGGCCCAAACGACACGGAATCACCAAAAGTTGATGAAATTTTGATGCAAAATTCACAATTCCAAGTTTCTTGGAGCTCCCATGGTGGCCAAAATGGTGCAACGTATAGGAACCATTGATCTGCCTTCAACTTTAAATCCTGGCCCTCCACGTGGAAAATGTGAATAAAAAAATAAGCTTGGGTTACTTTTTTTTAATTTTTTGATAAAGCTAGACACATGGCACAATATGATTGGATTGGGCCCCAATTTTAAAATATTCACTTTATAAGCTTTTGAAAAAGTGGAAAAATTTCCATCTTTCCCCGCCTCCTTCCTGGGCCTGCCACGTGTCCATAATGTGGGTCCCAATGAAACCGCGGGACAATTATGCACATTTTACCTTCGTTTGAAAAAAGGAAAAAATTTCACTTTTACCCCGCGGGCCCACACACCAAATTTATCCCTTGCCACATTTCGCTCAATGATTTTCCACGGGCCATGTCTCTCTTTTTCCCATCATACCTCCTTCCCAAAATTTGAAAACTTCAAAACTCACCGGTGGCCTGCACTCTCCTTTGAATTTCAAAATTGGCCACGTGTCACACTTGGATTGGTTGTGGAGCTTAAGCCCAAGTTTTGACTTTGATCCATTTGAATTTGAAACTTCAAAATCACCAAGAAATCTACCCCCCATTCTGACTTTTCATGGACATGTGTCCACCGTGATGGCCACTGGGCGCGTTCCAAAATTTCACTTTAACATTTTCTATCTCCAAAGGTAAAAAACTTCAAAAACCTCTCGTCATCCACATCCTCTTTGCCCAAAATTGTGTGACATGTCCTCCTCTGATTTGAGTGGGGCTGAAACTGATTTTGTAACTTTAGAAAAATAGAGCTAAAAAAATCTAAGTCCCCATCGGCCCACTCCTCGCTTTTTGATTTTTAGGACATGTGTCCACTCCCGATTGGCTATGGGGTTTCGGGCCAATTTTTGAATTTTAAATTTTTGCAAAATAAATTTAAAAATATCCAAGGAAATATAACTCCCCCGCTTCTCCTCGGCCAATCAAAACATGCCACGTAGGCAATTTTGGAAAAGGCAGAGCCATGGAACCAATTTCGCCATTTTTCCAAAACAAGCATAGAAACAAAAAGTTGGAAAAAATTTCCACCACCCTTCAGCCAATTAGAACCTGCCAAGTTTCCAATGCATGTTGAGGAAGAATTTGACGGGTAAATGACGCCCGTTTGACCGTCAAAATATAGAAAATGCCAGGGATGCCCTAGAATTTGATTTTTTCACCAAGGACGACAAGTTTTTCAATTTGGAACCAAATAAAAGATGATTCTGAGCATTTATCGACCTTGCAATTGGATTTTCGAATACATACAAGTATGAATCGATCAATTTTTATTTTTCATGATCGGGTAAAAGGGAAAACATGGCATAGCCCGTAGATTTGGAAAAATTAGGGCACAAACAAGGCATGCATGGATTTTTCTCTCAAACTAGGGTAAAACAACAAGTTTGTGAGCATTTTTAAAACATTCAACTGGAAGGGACAAGTTGTAGACCATTATTTCAAAAAATAAAATGTTTTTGAGCAAGTACAAATTTGAAAAATTAGGGCAACATGGTGCAAGCTTGAGTATTCTTACAAAATGGGGCATGTCAAATGATTTTTCAAATGGATTAAGGCATGGGAATAGAGGTAACAAATTCATTTCACCCATTAAAACTATAGAAAACATTTCAAGAAATGCAGAGTGAAAATAAAATTAGGGCAAAGGTGGTGTAAGATCAAAATGGACACCAACATCGACTCCAACTTGGGGATGGGCACTCCCTAGTGAGTGCCACAAGAACAACGTAGACCAAGTGCCAAAATAATCCATTGGGAAAAGGATTCATGAGCCAAAATCACCAAAAACCAGCTGAGAACCCAACAAAAATGGCTGCCACACACCAAGGAAAACCACAAACCGACAAAACACCAAAAACAGAGGAAAAACCAAACACTATACACTGTACAAGTGGTGCATACCTCAAATTTGGGGATTAATCCAAGAAATGATTTAGATGCCTATCATTAACAAGTATTTCAAGAAATTCCCCATCTAAATCTTTGAGAAAAAAGGTATTCTCACCAATTTTGATATCAATGGAGTAAGGGCCCATCCATAATGCATCAAATTTTTCATGTTTTCCCTTATCTTCATTTCTGTTGTCCCATAACAAAACCAAATCTCCAATATTGAAGGCCCTAGGAGTAACCTTCTTGTCAAACAATATTTTCAACTTCTCTCTAAATCTGACATGCCTTTGGTGGGATGCTCTTCTCTCTTCATCTAGCTCCATAATATAATTAATCCTTGCTTCATATGGAGTGACCTCTTGATCCTCAAGCTATTGAACAAACTAAAATGAAGATAACTGCAGATGTAAGGGTAGCAGAGCTTGAGTTCCATACACCAACTCAAATGGGCTCTTACTAGTAGCTCTCTTGGCAGTGATTCTATTAGCCCAAACTGTAAATTTCAGTTGTTCACCCCATTTTCTCTTGTTCAACTCCAAGGTCCTCCTAATGATCTTTAACAAATTATTATTGCTGGACTCAGCTTGTCCATTTCCTTGGGGATTATAGTTTGAATAATAAGTTAGATTAGTTCCATACTCCCTGCACATTGCCATCAAAGGTTTAGCTCTAAAACACATGGCATTATCAACCACAATTTTGATGGCACACCAAATTTGTAAATGATATTTTTCAACAAGAAGTCCATAACAAATTCGTGTGTTTCTTTCTTGGTGGGGATCACCTTTGGCTGAAAGAATCCATTTATGTCTAGCACTAGAAGGGTGCGAGATCTCACCAATGAAGTCCATCCCCCATTGCTTGAAATGAGATTCAATTGATATAGGCTACAAAGGAAGTCAACCTAAAGTTTTCATTCTTCCAGAGAAACACTTTGGAAACTTTCACATTTTCTAATCAAAGCATGGTTACATCTTTGAAGAGAGTAGGCCGCCAATAACCAACTCTCAAAAATTTGTGTGTTATAACCCTTCCAACAAAATGTCCTCCACAAAATCCCCCATGGAAATCATAAATTACTTTGGGAGCTTCATCTTGATTATACATTTCAAGAGGACACCTTCGAGGGTTCTTCTAAGCCAGCCCAAAGTCGTTGATGATTTATTTTTGAGAATCTAGCTTGAGGTCTCTTTTATGATTTTTACTTAAATCATCGGGACAACATAGGTGTCTCGAGGTAAAAATTATACCCTTGTACCACTCAAAACTTACCATTTTCCCAAGAACATCTTCCCTTTCTTCCTCTACCTCATTCACTTCCATAGTATGCAAGTTGATCTCAGCCATGAGCTTAGCAAGACCCAAACCTCTTACCAACTTTGTTGTTTGGATGTCCATATCATACTCTTGCAGTTTTTTTTTCACCCATCTACATCTTTTACTTGAGATCTCCATCTCGATAAGATGTTTTTACCATGGTGTGGGGAACATAAGCAACAACTTTTGAACTTAAAATATAAGTCCCGAAAACCTTTATTGCTTTCACCAAGGCAAATGCTTGTTTTTCCATGATTGTATACTTTAACTCAATAGCTTGTAAATCCTTCTAAAGAAGGAAATAGGCCTCTCAACCCCATCTTCACCCTTTTGGAGAAAAAAAGATGTAATAGTATTTTTAGAAGCAAAGGAGAAGATTTGGAAAGGTTTTTATAATTCAGGGCTGCCAAGACAGGTGCATGTTTAAGCACCTCTTTGATTCCTTCAAAAGCCTAAATAGCAGCCTCCTCCCACTTGATAACTTTATCTTTCTTTAACATGCATGTGATAGGAAGATTCAACTCAAAAAAATTGGACACAAACCTTCTAATGAAGTTGATTCGACCAAAGAAAGATTGGATGCCCTTCTTTGTTCTTGGAATTGGCACCCTGTTGATTGCTTCTACTCTCTCTGGATCAATCATGACACCAACCTTTGAAACAATATGACCAAGCAGATTGGCCTTTTGCACCTCAAATTGAAACTTCTTTAGATTGAGAGAGATTCCAAATTCTCTACATCTGATCAACATTCTTTCCAAATGCTGCAAGTGATCTTTTTGCTCCTTGAAAATACAGTCACATCATCCTGATAAACTGCAATGAAGTCATTTATATAACCAAAAAAAGCAACATCCATTTCTCTTTGAAAGGTAGCTCTAGCATTCATGAGACCAAAAGACATTCTCACATAAACATATGTTCCCCAAGGAGTGGTAAAGGAAGTTTTAAATCTTTCTGACTCCTTGACAACAACCTAATTGTAGCCAAAGAAACCATCCAAGGTGGACAACAATTCAGATCCAGTCACTAACTACAGCATGTTCTCCATGTTTGGAAAAGGATAATTGTCTTTCAATGAAGCTCTATTCAGATTTTGAAGTCTACACAAAGTCTGATATCTCCATTCTTCTTTCTGACTGGCACAAGGTTTGTAACCCAAGATGAATACCTTGTGGGCTGAATAATCCCCCTCCTTCAATTTCTTCAATTCATCTTGAATTTTCATGGAGAGGAGTGGATTAATTGGCCTTTTCTTCTGTCTGAATGGTTTGGCATTTTTCTCAAGAGGGATCTCATGCTGAAACAAGTCTTCTCTATATGCTTTCATCTTTGAATATGACTAGGCAAGGCAGTCTTGATATTGTTTCAACAATTAGAGGTAGGATTGTTTTTCTTCCTTGTTTAAAATGCTGCCCAACCAAACTTTTATTAGTTTTTCCTTTGTTCCCAAGCCACACTCTTCCACATTCCTTGAGGCAGATATGTTTCTATTGATGATGTAATCAACATTACTAAAATTTGACTCAAGAGCAATAAGACCTCTAGGAATGGTGTTAGTTTTCAATTGGATAATATATTTTCCAAACAAAGTCTCTCTTCCTTTAGTCACACACACCATTGGTTCCCAATCAATATGATGATATAAAAATCACCTTCATTTTTAAGAACATTTTCACTTGAGCATCATCATAAAACACTTTCCAATGCTTGATGTTGTCGGGATAGTTGGCCCGGTTAACACTTCAACATCATACTCACAATAAGGTGAAAGCGGTGCAATCTCCAAATCTTAACCCCATCACTACCAACTTTTTAGCAGCAGCATTCAAACTTCTATCATGGTGTACAATATTGAAGGAATCAAACATCTCAATTAGATCCCAAACGCATGCTTATACTTGCTTCATCCATTGATTTTTTGTAACATACAATTTTCTTATTTTTTTGACAACTAGCTCTAAATCTCCCTTTGCAATGCTGTCCTTGACACCATACTTCCATGTAATTCTCAGACCCAACAACAAGGCTTCATACTCAGCAATGTTGTTAGTACATTCAAAATTAAGCTTGAAGGAAAAAACAAACTCTTCCAAGCTAGGAGAAATCAGAATTATACCAGCACCATTTCCAAATTTTGAGCAAGCTCCATCAAATAGCAAGGTCCAAGGAGAAATCACCTATTCAAGGCACTTTGACTGATCCATCTTTTGTTCTTTACCATCAACAAAACCAATAAAATTATCAACATCAACATCAGCAAATAATACTTCATAAGAAGTGTTGTTTGGGTCCTCAATTAGATGCAACATTTTATTTTCTCCATAGAGCTTGACAAGGCTACCTTCAATGGGAATGGTGGAAAAATACATATCTATTTGGACACTTCGTCCAACACTAATAGCTCACTTTCTTGACAATAACATACCCCATTTGGCAGGGAAATCAACAATCAGAACATGCAATTTTAAATTCCTCCCGGGATAAGATGAAAGTTGCAAAACCAAACCCTTCACACAACCAACAATCAACACTTCTCTTGAGTCCATGGTAGTAAATTTTCCATAGGCTATTGTCACTTTGATATCCAACTCCTTCATGGCTTCTAGAGGTATGACATTACATGATGCACTGGAATCAAACATAAAATTGTGAAGTAGCCTATCCTTTATAATCAAAGTTGTGAAGAATGGATCAACATTCAATTGGGAATCAACCAAATATGTCCCAAAATATACCTCAGGTGTCTCTCCAAAATCCTCTACTATTGGTGGTGTTTCAAGGTCAACAATGATTTGAGGAGGAATCTCAACAACATTTACATTTCTACCTGGAGTAGTCTTCTCTTCTTTCAACCCCAAGTACTCAAATGCTCTCTTCTTATGCTCAGGAATTCTAAGCAACTCAATGATTGGAACACTCACTTTGATTTGGATCAATACTTGGGATATGTCATAGGGAACACTCTTTGGAAAAACAACATTAGAAGGGAGACAAGAAGATTCATCAGATGGCAAGGGATTCTTGGCAGCTTGGGCATGAGGAGGACTGCAATTTTTGTTTGGGACAACAGAACTTTTGGTAGGTGCTTCTCTCCTAGAAGATTCTTTGGGAATGCTTGTGAGCAAGGGTGTTTTAGGTTTGGCTTGAGTCCTAACTCCTAAGTTAACAAATTTTCTTCTAGTGTTATAATCTTTCTCTTGAGCTACAACAACATTCATCAACAATTGTCTATCTTCCTCTCGAAGGAATACCGCCATCATACTTCTTAATCATCAAAGCTCTTAAGTATTCAAAGTCATTGTTAGGAATTTCAAAATATTGCACTACATCAACTTTAAGAGTATGAGGGGGAAGAAAGACTTGTACCCATTTGATGCAATCCCAAAAGGTAGCAGCAGTCCTAGCACTTATTACTTTAGTAGATGTTACTCCTCCTTGTGAGCTTGAAGAACAACCCACCATGAAAATATCATCATCAGTACCATCATCATTATTAGCTTCACCTTCTTGCTAGTCCACTTCACATGGAGGATGGGGTAAAAAACACCTATCACACCAATCAATATCAGCAACTTCCTCAACAACAGCAACCCTAGCAGTTAGGGGATTAGGTAACACTCTTCCTTCACGTGCTTGAGGATGTCTATTTGCAGACCCCATGGGTCCTTTCCCTCTATCATCTGCCCTTTGATCACCTCTAGGATGATTGGAAAATATGTCATGGTTTTGTGCTCTTGGTTGACCTTGTGAAGTTTTCCCAATTCCCTTCTCAGCTCTTGCCAACTTGTATGAGATTTCTTTGATAGCCCCTGCCAAAGTTTTCACAACCTCCTCTAAATCAGCACCTTTGCTAGCTTGAGGTTTTTCAGGTTTATCAACTTTACACCATCTCTCTTGAGAGGTTTCCCAATTGCTTTGATATTGTTTTCAATTTGAAGTGCCATGGTGAAAGCTTGCCTTAGATTGGTAGGGTTCTTATCTCTTAGGTAATAGGCTGCCTTTTTATCAAATGCATCTGCATATTTGATTAAACAAGATTCATCACAAGGCCTCAGATTAATTGGAATCCTTCTCAAAGTTTTGTTAAACCTTGTGTTAAATTCATGGACTGATTCATTGGGGTTCTTCTTGATATTCTCAAACTCAGACAAGAGAAATCTAGGATCAGTCTTGTCACCATATTACAACCTAAATGCATTCTTCATCTCAGTCCAAGAATCAATTGAATTATCAGGCAGAGCCTTGTACCAATCCCTAGCATCCTCTTCTAGTGTATGAATGAACAATTTAATATACACATCTTCAAACTCTATCTCAAAATCTTCCATCATGTTAACAAAAAGTTTGAGATGTTGATCACTAGTTATTGCATTGTTACCTTGGAATTTTGGCAATCTATTTCTGACATCTTGTGGGACAACATTTGGGTAACCATCCATTCCTCTAAATTCTATAGGACCAAAGGTGTTAACAAAAATGGAGGTCTAGGCTAAGCCATATTGCTTGGTGGAGGTGATCTTGGGGGTGACACAAGCTGATGAGGAGTGCAAGGTCTTTGGGGCTAAAGAATTTGATTCACAAGACTGGTATTCTCTAAATGCTGACTTTCATGGAAGTTTTACTAGGATTGAAACACACAGGTGCAGATTGAAGAAGGAACTTACCAGGTACAATAGAAGGACCTTCACAAGTTGAAGTAAACAAGTTTATGAGAGGATTTCTTGAATTAGAATCACTGGAAGAAGAGTGATAATTCTCTACCAAAGGCTGATCCCTCTCACCAATAGATATATCTTTACCTAATGTCTGACCTTTAACAACCTTCCAAAATCTTCTCCCTTCTAACTACGAGTTTCTTGAATCTATAAACAATTTCTTAGCAGAGTCTCTAATGAAGATAGATCTTCTTCCTTCTAGTTTTGCAAAGATTAGCAACACCAAAGTAAATGACAGAAAGGTTAAGACACTGGTACTTATCAAGATCAGAACAACATGGAGTCACCACTAAGGACTTTCACCCTAGTTGTGCAAATGCACTAAAATACTCTCAAATATCTATCAACACTGAAAATATTTCCAAACTTTATAGATCAGACCTTCCTTTCTTTGAATTTATCAATCAAAAATGCAAATGAAGTGCAACTACTACTGGAAACTGGTAAAATTGTAGGTAGAACTTATATCTTCACTTAATCCTTACAAGTATGATTATAAAATGATGCTTCAACAATGTATTTGCATGTAGAAATTACAAGGGACTTTACCAAGGTTTGATATGCATTCAAATATATCAAATACGCATGCACATGGATCATATTGAACTAAGAGAATATCAAACTCAGAACTCTACTCTTCATTCCAATCTTACAAATCTCATCAGAAGATGATACTCAAATTTGTAATTACACATAAATCACAAAAGAAATATTACCAAGGATCTAAAATATTGAATAATGTCCCTTGCAACGGTGCCATTTTGGTGTTGGTACTGTATTTAATATCCTTCACAACTTGAGTAGCATAATGGATTTTACAAGACACTTAGAGGTAGATAGATTATTTATATTTCATTTTGTAGCTGAGGAAGCAATTTATCTAACTTGTTAGCACTCAGGATTTGAAGAAATGGGTAGCACCTTGAAAGGATTTTGATCTAATCATCATTATTTTAGGTTTTTCCTTTCAACCAAGGTAAGAGAACCTATATTGCAGCCTCTATTTTTGAAGGAGGTGGAGATATCCTTATACTATGCATATTGTATGGAGATGGCCTTGGGAAAACATGATCATTTTTCCATTATTCAAACTCAACAGAGCTATCACTACTAAATGATGAAAATGCTTTTAAGACAAGAAGTGAGGCTAATAGAGACCTGGTATGATCTCGATTTTCTTTGTGCATTTTTGTAAATAGATTGTGTTCTTCTATTGACACATAATGCAATGCAGGGTACTATGGGGTAGGATTAGTTATTCTAAATGAATTTTCGGTGGGGATTTTATACAAGACTAACCATAATTTTTTAAATTCTTTGAGGACCTTTACAAGAAATTTGTAAGACCCACACATCGAGAATGCTTCAAAGGGTTGAGATACTCCTTCAACTAGGATATGTGCACCAAATGGAGGCCCAAATCTGCACTCTTCCAAAAAATCTTTGATAACCTGCCACAAAATCTTGAAGTAGATGAACCAAAAATCATCTAGAAATCTCTATTTTATCATGACCCAAGGTGCACCCAAAGGTTTACAACAATCTCTAAATTCAACTAAGGTAAAGTGATTTTAAATTTGTTTATCTCTTTATCAAATGAAATCTCTTCTGAATATGAGATTGCAGATGCCACTAAAATATCAACAAGAAATGAGACCATGTATGATCAAAATATTTTTCAAACACAAGACAGCAACAGGAGCAAGAAACACAAATTAAAAAAATTCTAGAACATAAGTGCATGCAAATGTTTTTCCAAGAGACAACACAAAATAATCCATAAATGATCAAATCTATCAATAGGGGAATGTTATAAGAACAATATCAGAGCTTGTTGATGGCTTTACGACTGAAACCAACTCAACATGATACGAATCTGATGCAAAAAGGAATTATAAATGGTTCTCGGGTAGTTTCTCAGAAAATGGGCTTCTTCCCATATTTTCCCTTGACTTTCTAAGTTTCTCTAACCTTTTGCATGTCTCAAAACATGCATTATATATCTCTTGCCACATTGGAGCCTTCTTTCCCAAGAAAATAATATGCCCAGCATCAAGTTTGTTACAACAATTCCTCATGATTCACTAAAAATGACATTTAATAGATTCACAACAAAAATTGCCAAGTGTTTAAAAAGGTTGAATCATTACAAATATTCATATCATTATCCTTCCTGGAGGCATGTTTTTCATCATCAAGGCATGTAGATGCCTTTCCACTCATCATTTCACCTTTTCACCTTTTAAAACTACCTTTGCAACTTTCAAATTTGACATTTCACGTGTTTGGATGGATTAGGGAAAAATTTCATTTCAAAAACATCTCATATCTACAAATTAAGCCATGAAAGTGATCCCAATGATCCTGGAAGGCCCAAATGACACGAAATCGCCAAAAATTTGATGAAATTTGATGTAAAATTCACAATTCCAAGTTTCCTGGAGCTCCCATGGCAGCCAAAATGGTGCAATGTATAGGAACTGTTGATCTGCCTTCAACTTTAAATCTTAGCCCTCCACATGGAAAATGTGAATCAAAAAATAAGATTGGGTTACTTTTTTAATTTTTGATAAAGCCAGACACATGGCACAATATGATTGGATCGGGCCTAGGTTTAAAAATATTCACTTTATAACCTTTTGAAAAATTGGAAAAAATTTCCATCTTTCCCCGCCTCCTTCCTGGGCCTACCACGTGTCCACAATGTGGGTCCTAATGAAACCGTGGGACAATTCTACACATTTTACCTCCTTTTGAAAAAAGGAAAATTTTTCACTTTTTCCCCGCAGCCCGCACACCTGATTTCTCCTTGCCACATGTCGCTCGATGATTCACCATGGGGCCATGTCTCTCTTTTTTCCATCATACCTCCTTCATAAAATTTGAAAAATTCAAAACTCACCAGTAGCTCACGCTCTCCTTTGAATTTCAAAATTGGCCATGTGTCACACTTGGATTGGTTGTGGAGCTTTAGGCCAAGTTTTGAATTTGATCCATTTGAAGTTAAAACTTCAAAATAACCTATAAATCTACCCCCCATTCTCGTATTTTTCATGGACACGTGTCCACCTGTGATTGGCCACAGGGTTGCGCTCCAAAATTTCACTTTAACATTTTTTTGTCTCCAAAGGTAAAAAAATTCAAAACCTCCGCCATTTACATCCCCTCTGCCCAAAATTGTGCCATGTGTCCTCCTCTAATTGGAGCGGGGCTAAAATTGATTTTGTAACTTTAGAAAAATAGAGCTAAAAAACTCTAAGTCCCCCATCGGCCCACTCCTCCCTTTTTAATTTTTAGGACATGTGTCCACTCTCGATTGGCTACGGGGTTTCAGGCCAATTTTTGACTTTTAAAAATTTACAAAATAAAGTCAAAAATCTCCAAGGAAATCTGACTCCCCCACTTCTCCTCAGCCAATCAAAACATGCCACGTAGGCAATTTTGGAAAAGGTGGAGCCATGGAACCAATTTCACCATTTTGCCAAAAAAGCAAAAACAAAAAGTTAGAAAAATTTTCTGCCGCCCTTCGGCCAATTAGAACCCGCCAAGTTTTCTAATGCATGCTGAGGAAGAATTTGACGGGAAAATGATGCCCGTCTGACCATCAAAATATAGAAAATGCTAGGGATGCCCTAGAATTTGATTTTTTCACCAAGGACGACATTTTTTTGATTTAGAACCAGATAAAACATGATTCCAAGCATTTCTCGACCTTGGAATCAGATTTTTAAATACATACAAGTATGAATCGATCAATTTTGATTTTTCACGATCGGGCAAAAGGGAAAACATGGCATAGCCCGTAGATTTGGAAAAATTAGGGCACAAACAAGGCATGCATGGATTTTTCTCTCAAACTAGGGTGAAACAACAAGTTTGTGAGCATTTTTAAAACATTTGACTGGAAGGGACAAGTTGTAGACCATTATTTCAAAAAATAAAACATTTTTGAGCAAGTACAGATTTGAAAAATTAGGGCAACACGAAGCAAGCTTGAGTATTCTTGCAAAATGGGGCATGTAAAATGATTTTCCAAATGGATAAAGGCATGGGAATAGAGGCGAAACTTCAGTTCACCCATTAAAGCGTAGAAAAAGTTTCAGAAATGTAGAGTGAAAATAAAATTAGGGAAAATGTGGTGTAAGATCAAAATGGACACCAACACTATCATCTATTCTTGGCACCAATCCTTTCAATGCAGAATGTGTTATCGCGGATTTTTACAATTTGTCTAGTGATATTTCTTTTGAAGAAATAATGGAGCTGCTACATGATTATTGGAACTAAAGGTAATCGGAATGTAGTATTATTGTTCTTGTACCAATTGAATATTAAAAAATGTTGATAGAAACAGTAAATAAATATATGGAAAAGGTTAAAGATAGTGAAGAATCAATTCTTGATGGATGCTATAGACTCTATGATAGTAGCGGGAAATTTTTTTTTTTCTTATGTACACAATAACTAGAGTGAACAACTGTGAAAAAAATCAATTATGAAAGAGAAGAAGTCACTAGGGATTAGATGGAAAAACTACCACATCAATTGATAACTGCAAGTGAAATTGGCCTAAAAGGAACCAAACATCCTTTTCCTTTTGAGTGATCATATGAGTTCTAGTTTGAGATGTTTGCTCGATGTTGTTCCGAGGATTCTATAGTATTAGTGTTATATGGAGTAGTGTCACACTATGTGCATTAGTTGAATCCACTAAATTTGTTTTTTTATTGTTGAGACACATAGTCAGGAAATGTTTTTGAAACATTACTATTCTCATATGAAGAAAGGTTCATACTGAAATACAACTCAAACATGTGATTATGTTAAAAGTATTTCAACAAAAAATCTACTTACACATTTCTTATTTATGCAGACAACCCAACAATAATAGGAATCGATGTACAAACCTCTCAACTTGACGCTACACAACCAACTCATCATGGTTATTTTCCTTCAATCACTTTATAAATATGTTTAATGATATCTCTTTTCAATTACCATTGTTCTTGTTCTTTTGAAAATACTATATGCTCACCGGTATGACCATAGATGAGGAGAACTCATCCAAATCATCCATTAATATGCATGCAAATATTGGTATGTTAGTCATGTGCATTTATAAATAAGAACCGCTACTAAGCCCCATAAATTTATAAAAAAATAATGGTTTATGCAGACCACCAACACCTAGAGGAAGTAACTTGGTGGAGTGCATGGTGGTAGTCAACTTGGATATGCAGACATACCGGGTATGTTAGCCATGCATATTTTTAACATAACCATTTCTAAGGATCACATAGTTATAGAAAAATATTTTAGCTAATTCTAGAAGTGGAATCATTTTCAAAGAAGGAATTATCAAATAACCTATTTCAAAAGTTCATGGTGGCATCCAACGCTACATAGTTTATAGTTTCTAGGTTGTTGGTTATCTGCATAAACCATTAGTATTGACATAATGATATAGACATTAGAATTTATGTTTATTCCATCTAATGATGACATAGCCTAGCGGTCACTAATCCACATCAATATCTCAAAAGTGTTGTCCGCCAATGGGTGGTTCAACGAATATAAATGAACCCTAGCGGGTGCTACAATTCATTCAGAAGACAAAACATTTTGATTTGTACTTACCATATTACCACAAAGACCAATATGTTTTTCAATTATGATTTCATTTTCAATAGCATGAAATTGATTTTGAATTGATTATTGTTGTTTGTAACACATATTACATAAAAAAACTAGTAGCTAGTAAGGTCTATGCAAGCCAAGCTGAAAGCTCAGTCGGTAAGTGGTAGCTACCTAAAGTACTAATATTTAATTTACCATTTTACCACATAGTTTAGTATGTTTTTTTCCAAATACGCTTTTAGTTTCCATAGCAATAGCTATATTAATAATATTAATATTGTTTGAAACAAATATTTCATCAAAGGATCTAGTTGCGGGTATAGAAGATGTAATCATACATGTAAGGCCCACCGATAAGTGGTAGCCACAAGCTAAAATGTTGATTTTTTCCATTGGTTAGAATTGATATGAGACCGATTAAAAAAATTACTTCCCTACAATTAGCCATAATAATTACTTGCTTATTTTATATTTGGAGGGCTTGTTATATGAGAAAAACCAATCACCCTCTGGGGACATCACATTCAAGTTTTGCAGGGAGAGAATCAATGTGTGAGGTGGCCTGAAAGAGTTTATAAAGTCATTATCAACAAAATTTGAAATGGGATTATGGTAAGACAAACTTGCTTTAGCTGATGTTGAAAATTTGACAAAGGCCTTCAATAAAAAATTATCAACTGACTTGAATCCATTAATCACCTGGGGAAAAGAACATTACAAAATGGTTGACGAAATTGTAATAAAAGATATAGAAATGTTTTGGAGTAGAAACGATGTCCCCTACAATTCTAAAGACACAATGTGTATTACATTAGGTGCAAAGGGAAACCCTCCAACAAATTTTATGGTTCGGATGAAAAGCAAAGGAGAAAATTACTCAAAATATATGTGGTTGATGACCAATTTGCATAAAGACTTATCACTGATAGTGTCAAAGGGATTAAATGTGGTAGAGGGCATCAAATATTTAGAGTGAGTAAATGTTAAATAAAAATTTAGCATTTCAAAATGTTATTGTGATGATATAACTTAACATTGTAAATAAAATACATTCATATGTTTTAGTGATGGTTCTACATAAATTTTTAAATTATGATTGTACGATTATAAGTTGGGATGATTTAAATCTTTCCTGATTATAAGTTCAGAGTGTGGGTGTATAGGTTACAAATGTGAATTAACAGAAAATATTTAATGTAACAAATATTTGAGCAGTTTTTATTAATGAAACATGTATTCCTAAATTAATTTCAAGCATGCTTAAATAATAGTTTTTGCTTCGATATTAGAAAACATATACCACTTTCCAATGTAATGAAATAACTACAATATGGTAAGTACAGAATCGTTGTGCTGAAACATTACATTATATTTAAATAAATTCTTCACAAAAACATATTCCTAGTATAACAATAAGAAACGAGGAATGCCCTTAGTTTTTACTTTTGTCACCACCTACAACCATTTGATTTTGATATAACAATATTAAAAGGGACTTTTTTTTTTCATTTTAAAATTGATTCACTACCCTCAACCATTTTTATTTATTTTTCATTTGTAGATACAAACATATTAAACATGAAATTGATCATATTTGATATAAATGGTGTTTTGGCACACACCCTCCACAAGGCATCTTCGACATTTAAACAGTTTAAAAAATTTAGCAATATTGAGCTCGAAATGTTTTTTATTTTCTTAGACCTAATGTGAAAGATTTATTAAAATGGTGTGCAAAAACATTTCAACATAGCAATGTGGACATTGACGAGAAATTCAAATGTTGATGACATGATGCCTTCATTCCTTCAAAACATCGGCTTGGAGGTTGCAAGCTTCGAGTTCATATTTACATAGGAAGATTGCATCGAGACAAAATGCTCTAATTATGAAGGTTCTGGGAATCCCAAATTATATCTCAAGAATCTTAACTCCATTTGGTCATGGTTTAATGCATCATACAATTGTAAAAATACAAAGTGCTTGTAGATGTCTCTTTAGAGAAAAACAAGTTAAATGATGTTGCGAACTACATAATTGCCAAAAATTTTAACATAAATTCTAAGTCAGAAGACACATACTTGTTAGATGTGTTTTGGCCTTTGTTGTAACCATTGAAGGATGTAAAATATTTCTGGGATCAAATTATATCACTAAAACAATTATAGGGAGATTTTTATGGAGCTTTACCATGATTTGTATTGTTTATTTGGAAGCCCAACTTCGTGAATAGCATTACATTATAAATTCAAATTATTCATCAAATGTTTTACTATAATTCTACCTATCTTTACTAAAGGAATTTCAATTTATTTCATAGCTATATTTAAATACTAAAATATATATGGGATAGTTTTATAGATAATTTTAAGTAAGTTCATATCCATATTTGAATATGAAAATTTTTATGCTATGTTTCTAATAGTTGATTTTATATCTACATTTAAATATAAAAACATATGTGGTATGGTTTTACAATTAATTACATTCTCCTACATTGGATTGTCACCCTCTGCTAATTTCTTCATAACATATTCAGAAATTCTCTAGTTGCACTGAGGTTCAATCACACCATTATAAATGAAGTAAATATGAGCTCTAACTTTAAATATGAAAATATATCTGGAATGGTTTTATAGTTAATTACATTCTTCTGAATTGAATCGTCTCCCTCTTTAAGTTTCTTCGAATCGGTAATTTTTAAGGTTGCCCCAAGGTTTAATCAAACCATAGTAATTAAATATGGAAGTGTCTCACATCTTATGAATGTCATTATCCTAGCGACCACTTGCTCAATGGTGTTTGAAATATTCAAATTTGCATATTTTAATCTTAAAAACATCTTAAAACTGATAAGATCATTATTCCAAATCTTAAGCCTAGCCACCGCTAGCCCTTATAAAATAGAACATGTATCTATTCTATACGGGCTAGTGGCCACCAAACATTATTTCTCAAATCAATGTTGGATTCCCTGAAATCATTAAATGTTATTTCATATATTCATAAATTTAAATCATGACCAAATATATTGGACTTTGGAAGGAGAATTAACGGATTCCAATATTTTTATTTTCGATTCCAATATATGTGATTTTGGAGTACAGATTAATTCTAATATAGGTGATTTTGGATTCTAATATAGGTTATTTTGGATTCCAATATATGTGATTTTGGAATCGATATGTGTGATTTTGGAGTGTAGATAATTCCAATATTTGACATTTTGGAATCCAAAAATAACAATATTGGATTCCGATATTGGATATATTTTTTAGGTGTTGGGACTAGAATAAGTCCCAATTTAGTGAAATAAGTGTTACATTCTCTACAACATCCTCAACACCTTTATAATTAGGAAAACATGAAGAGGCATCTCATAAAATACATGTTGATGGGGTTGTGGCCCTTCCCCACCGATTCGTAACCTTGATTCCCTATCGTGTTTCCTCGACCACTAGATCCACTTGTTCCACTAACTCCTGACCCTCCTAATCTACCAGATCCTCCTCATGTAGCATGTATATGGCCTAAAGTAGTGATACTCTATGTTCCCATCGTTTTACTAAACTAAGCTCCAATAGTCTATGAATTTGAACTACTTCCAAACATGATACCCACGTTCTTTGAGCCCACACCTTGTCCAAATGACGTACCTAATGGGACACCACCAAACATAGGAAATGTTTACATGGCCATAAATGAATTAAATGAGAAATGACATCTACCTAATGTGACTTTTCAATACTAACAGCAAGAATGGACTAGCGATACTTGTCTTTGAGACTGTGAAACTAAGCACAAGGGCTTGGATTCCAAGTGGGTTCAAATGTGCCCCTATGGTCCATATCCTTTCTCCATATAATAAGCTCTCATCATAAACCGAGGGGGTTCTCCTTCCACATTTTTTAAGATGGCGTAGAATAGACTCGCTTAGGTTCCACATCCTTTGTGTGAACCTCAAATACTTTCCACAACATCTCCCTCCAAACATCCATCACTCCCTCTCCCAAATCTGTCTCACCAATTCCCTCTCTCGAGCTTCATTATACTTGATCTTCCTCTCTCTCTCTCCACTTATACCGTAGGATCCACCATTTCTTGCCACACCCGCTTCTACGCCTCGTGCCTAGTAGGAGTTTAGTTAGCCATAGATAACACTTCTAAACTCAGAGTGATGATCAAGATGTTTATGGCTAATGGTATAACATGTAAGAAAGATCCTCTTGATTCTCACAAGAACGTGAAATTAGCAACCTCTAGGCAAGAATAAGTAGAAACCACGTACTCCAACATGTAGCTAGTCAACACACCACTCCACCAACAATCAACAACATGAGTCCAAATCAGTTAGGAATCATAAATGTAATTAGTTTTACTCCTATCACAAAAGGAAGAAACCCCATGCGCACCGGCCTATCACCCAATAGAAGCTGAGCGCTCACCCAAGGCACGTGCGGGTACCGAGTCTCTCTTTTATGTGAGTTTAGTGGGAAGCATCATCTATGATTACTGTAAGAGTATTTAGGAAGTTAAGACAAACAAGAACCATAGGGCTCAAAACGGCCTCTAGATCCTTGCAGTCACTCAGACCGAATGCTTTAACATAATCCATAACATATATTATAACAGAAAGAATTATACAAGCATTCATACATAACATGAAAGGAAAGAGAACTCATATGGGAGAAGTATGCACTAAATCCATTGATATCCATGTCTATTTATAACAGGTAACCTCATTATATTCATTGATTCATTACAGAGTGTCACAGAGTGTAGACCGCAGTCATGCATATCATTGGACTTGTATAACTAAGCCAAAAGAAAAAGAAATTACAACTCTATGCCTAGTACATTCTCTCCTTAATGCAAATATCCACTCACAAGTAATTCTACAGAGCTTCACCCATGTTATCTCTCAAGCTTGCGTTGTATAACAAGCTCCTTTTCTCTCAAGTTCTCCTGATGAATATCCTCTATATAAATATCCATGTGTGTGTGTGTGCTCTTTTATGTGGTAGGAACTTGTATTTATAACTTTCTCGGGCTGCCAACTCACCTTCCAGTACCCTCAGATCAGATGCCAAGTGTCGATTGTGGTCCTTCATGTGAGCATGCTCCTCCAGGCCTGAGATTTCCACTTTATCTCATGATGATCTTCTAAAAGATTCCATCCAGGGCATGCTCTTTCTTGGGCCAGCCTATCGCCAGGCTGGCATCTTATCCATGTGTAATCGATCACACTTTTCATGTATTCTACCCTAGGTGCTCAAATTGGCTAAGTCTCGAACCTTCTTTCACGCGTCACGTGAACTATGTGCTTCCTTCACTCTTTCTCTTGCGTGCTTTTTCCTTGCATGCCATTCTATAACTAGGATCCCGCACACCTACGTGCCTTCATACTTGGTCAATATTCCAGGGGCCCAACATCACCCCACACTACGCCTGTTCTCTATCCTTAGAAACACTCTACTTAACCAAGATGCACGCTGCCTTAAAGAATTTTAGCATTAGCCTTACATTTTGTAAAAGAATAAGGGAATGAAAGAATGGGGAGAGAAGAAATAATGGGGGCATTAGCTTAGTATGCTAGGGAAATCCCTTTGCAAGTCAGCCTCCAATTTTCTCCATGCATCGACCTCATTCTGTGCCTTCTGACAGAGGTCACCGACCAAGATGTTTACCTCATCAAAAGTTAGGCCAATCCCTGAATGCCCAAAGTGTCAACAATATTTTCCATCTCCTTTCCCAAGTCTTCAAGTGTGTCCATCCTTCTGGTGATCTAAGGGTATAGCTCCTTCAGTCATGTTTTGATTGAGCCCCTTAGTGCCTCAATCTCCTTGGATCTTCTTTCTACTTCTATCAGGACTTTATCCCTCTCCACCATGTTTCCTTTATTCTTCTCCTAGAATTATTTTAGCTTTGCTTCATGGGTAGCAACCAAGGCACTTGCTACCTTATCCCTATCCATGCATTTTTCATATATGGCCTCAGTAGATTGGGAAGCAATCTTTACATCTGCGAGCACCTTGCTATACTCAACAATGAGCGCTACCACCTTCAGCTTGTCTTCTTCCTTCAAGCACACTGCTACTTCCTCCACAGACTCCAGGGCCAATGGTCATCTCTCCATGGTGAGGATGCATGTTAAGTCTTCTAAGCATTCCAAAGTTGATGCATACCTTTGAGGGATTGGCGCTAGGTCTGGGTGCTTCAATATGATGGCACTCTTGATTGACTCCACCTTCTTGTAGACTTCTTGCACCCTTGTCTTCTCATCTTTGAGCTCGCGCCTCGGTTGCGCGCTAATCAACTCCTCTTGCTTCAAGTTCCTAGTTGTCTTAGCCAAATACTCTTCTTTCTTGGCCAACTTCCCCTCTAGAACCCTTATGCTGTCATTTCATGCAAAGATCCTTGCCTCTATTTCAACTATGACCTTATTAAGAGCATTACATACTTGCTCATCTAAAAGCTCCTAAGCATTCACTAAGGGGTTATCTCCCTTATATTCTGGCAATGTGATGAGTGCTTTGGCGTAGACTTCAAATTCTAGCTCATCAACATGGGAGTTGAATGCCTAAGAAAGCATCTTCTTGGTCCTGGGGTACGCACCCTCCTTTTCAAACGACCCCATGGCTATAAGCCTTTCAGTGGGTATAGTGCTCTAGAACCATGTGCGCAACACCTTCCTTGAGTCATCAATGTAGCTCATTACTAGCCTTTTCTCTGCATCAAGATCCCTTCTCCCCGAGTGCACTCCTTTTGGAAAACTTATAGTTAGGCTGGGACCTCCTCCCATACTGGCCTACTTCCTCTCACTATCTTCCTCTTTTCCTTCTTCTAGCACTATATCAGCATTACACTCCAATTCTTGATCAACCAAGGCCTCGAGCATTTTCTTTGCCTCTCTCTCTGCCACCTCGGTGATCTGCTCCTTTGTGAAGCTTATGGGTTCCTACTTTTCATGCTATCCTCAGTCTTTCCCATGTCTTGGGCACCTTCCTCACCCTGTGTACTCTTTCACCACGTGAAAATGAATTCTTGTTTCTCCTCTCCACTCTCTTCTCCAGAGTCATATACTTCCAGGACATGTGGCTCCTGGTCCCTTTCAGGTTCATCCTCCCCACTATCACCTTCTCCACTCTCATCCTCTCTTTCACCCAGGTGTTTCTCCAAGCTGTCGGTCTCCTCCGAGTCAGACTTCTTCTTCTATCCTCTACTTTTTCTTGAGAGGTGGCTTCTTGATAGGGGATTCAGATTCTTCTTCTTCCTCTGGGGACTTCTCCTTGGTGAGGGGTTGCTCTGGTGCCTCTTCCTCTGGTGTCTTCTCTTTTCTAGGGACTTCTTTCTACATGTGTAAGTACTGGGCTTGGTACTTGTCGATGGCATGCTCACTATCTGAGTAGTCTGCACACTTGGTGCTTCTCCTTCTCTTCCCCTCTTCTTGGGTGTGGGCCTCTTCCTACCCATGGGATCTTTAGGTATGGAGACCTCCTTCTCTAGGTATGTGCCCTTCTCAAACTTTGGCCTTATGTGTAAGTACACACACGTCACTGATCCTCCAGTGATGGGTAATGTTATCAGCCTTGTCATTTGAATCTCATGCGATACATATCTCTCTATGTATGCGCGCTTACCTCCAGGGTAGTTCAACTTCTTGCACATTTCTCTATGCTCCTAGTCTAGACTACCTAGCTCTAGCCTCATCTTTTTGGACTCCATGAATCTATTTACTCCTACTTGGAAGTATTGAGCTATGAACGTGAAGGGAAGCTTGCACCATGGGCTCCAAGACTCATCTACTAGTTTGAACCTACCTAGGTAGAAGTGTTGGTACACTGCAAATTCAGCTTCTCCTTCGAGTGATTGTTGGAAGTTACTTGGGAATCCTCCATTATGCCCCGAATTTGTTCCTCAGTGCATGTACCACTTCTCTAGGCATGCCTTGTGGGGTGCTGACATTGTGTTGCACACATACTTCTCAAACCTCTTCGTAGGTGAAGGGTCCTCATGGGTATTACCATACGTGACTTGTCTCGACGCATCTAGTACTCCAATATCTGAAAACACTATAGTTAACAAGATGTTTCCGAAGAGGATTTTCCCCCTCCTTCGCGCAACTAACAATTTCCTCTGCGATGTATGCAGGTAGGTTATAGATGGTTCCTTCTACAATTTTCCTGCAGACATGTAACCAAGGCTTATTGACCTAAGTCCATCTCTCCTGGCCATTTAGCTTTGTCACTAGATGTGTGGCCATCCTCATCATTAGGTCCTTGATGTCAGATATGTCATAGTATCTCGACCCTTTCTTATAGGTGTATTTAGTAATGGTTTCTGGATTACCTCCTTATCGCTCAGGTCATCATCTAGGCTGACTCCTTGGCATTTGAGGCCTGTGAACTATGAGATGAGTTAAGGAGTAATGTGCATCTTACACCCTATAAAATGGAAGTAATCCTCATGTACTCGCAACATCAGCCATTGATATAGGTACTGGCTTTCCAAAACAGGGCAACTCATAGAGTTACAATAATCTTGCCTTATCCGTCTTGACCTTTACATCATCATTGTAAATGGGCAACCCTTCTGGTGTCTATTTATTTGTGGGGCACACTAACTCTAGTGCCATCTCCTTCTCGATCATGCTTGTTCGATGGTTGTAATCACTCACAAGCATGTTCCTCAGGTGAGACTCCCATTCCTTACCCATCATTACCCCGTGGGTACTGCATCTCTGCATACCACTCTTCATTCATACTTGTCTCGGGCTCTTGCTGCTTGGCCTTGCCCTTGCCCTTTCCTTTCTTTGGTGCCATGGTTGGGGTATTTTTATCACTCCAATTCTCTCCTTGTTATTCTATTTTACTTCCTCCAATCCTCCGATCTCAAATCTATGATATAACTCTTCTAAACTCATGCCCTAGTTTGTCGAACCCTAACTTGGATAAACTCTTCACAAGACAATGCCTCTTCAATTCCTTCCACGCCGTGTAATCCCTTCCTTCTGGTTCACAATCTCAAACTGGCTACTTCAATCTCATAGATCTTCTTCCACTCGATCGAATCTGAAAACCCTAGCTTATAGAACTCACTTATATCTCCAACTCTTCATTTTCACAAAGTAAGAAATGAGAGTGCCCGACCCTTTATTTATAGTTTTTTCCTTTTTTGATCATTAAATGCTACTTCACCTACCACCATACCTTTCTCATTTAATGTATATTTTTCAAGCAAATCCCATCTTCAGTGCCTTCACTTGCATGCCCAACCTTGCGTGAAAACTCTTCCAACCTTCTGGTGCGTAACCAATCCAACCTGACAGGAGACTCTTGTGTACGTGTAACCCGCACCGAAGCCACTTCTTCTATCCTGATCCTTTCTCTTGCCTACCTCATGTTGTTTTCAAATGCACTTTCTCCTTCTTGGTATGTGGGATCTACAAGTAGCTTTACCCTAGCACCAACCATTTTATCTTCTCTTCATATACCTCTTTCAACCGGCTACTCAACAAGGCTTTTCAACACAACTTCCTTGGTACTTAAATCATGCGCTTCTTCACTTTTCTCCACCCCACACTTAAAGCAATGTGCAGTCCTCTACACACTCACAGATTCTCCAAAAATATCAATAAGGTTACCGGCACCCAAGGCACAAAACAAAACAACAACGCAAAAGGGAAACACAAAAAGGAAAAAAATGCATAAAGGAAACTTATAAATTAATTGGCAAAACTACCTTATTTACAAACACCAAGAAGACTTATTTATAGTAGGGCTTCAACCTACTCCCATTGAAGTGTCTAGGAAGCTTCATCCCATCTAGTGCTTGTAACTAGAACGTGCCCGAATCGAGGATGTACGAGATTGTGTAAGGACCCAACCAATGGACTTTCAACTTTCTAGGATGGCATAGAAACTTGGAATCATATAGTAACACCATTTTCCCAACCTCAAACTTCTTGTTTCTAATGTGGCGATCATGCCAAGCCTTTTTATTTACCTTTTCCATTATCTGGCTCCATCGGGCAAGTGATCGTCTCTCATCTAGTTTCATTATCTCGTCAATCCTTTCTTCCAATGCTTGTTTATTAGCTAATCCTCTTGTGCACTCTATTCACAGAGAAGGTGACATAAATTCAACCGGTAAAACGTATTCCATACCAAAAACCAATTGAAAAGGTGTGATTTTGTTTAGTATTTTATATGTAGTCTTGTAAGCCCATAATACTGCGATACTTTGTCATCCCAATCAAGTCTTCCGACATCACAAATCTTGGTCAAGGTATGACTCAGTATCTTGTTGAATGCTTCCGATGCCATTTGCTTATGGGTGATAGGGCATAGTCTTGTGATGAGCCACCATGAACTCTGATAATAGGATCCTCACGGTCTCATTCAGAAAATGTGTACCCCTATCACTAGTCAAACTCAACGGGCATCCATACCTCATGATAATGTTCTCCCATAAGAACCTTGTTGTTGTTACTACCGTGTAATCTTTAGTTGGGGTTGCCTCTACCCACCTTGTGAGATAATCTATGCAAGTGATGACATAACATGACCCAGTCCTACGTGCTACTGGTGCAATAGGTCCCACAAAATCTATCGCCCATTTTTCAAAAGGCTTCGCGCTAGGGATAGGGTGCAAAGGCATTTCATCTCTCCTTCCTGGTTTGCCAATGCGCTGACAATGGTCACACACTTTACAATAATCTCTACAATCCTTGTACAAGGTTTCCCACCATAATCCTACCATTAATATCTTACACATGGTGGCATCACTGAGAAATGCCCACCCGCACTTCCTTCATTTGATTCCTCCATGATGGCTAGATGCTCATGCTCTGATACACACCTGCGCAAAACTTCATCATGTCCCAACTTATATAAGTCTCCACTAATCAACATGTAGGGCGTGACGTGTATGGCCAACTGCTTCTTCTCCAATGCCTTCATTCCATCTAGTGCCACACCTTCTTTTAAGAATATTACAATCTCCTCAAAATCTGAGGGCACGCATCATAATCTAAATAGTTGGGCATCTGACATTGCTTCCTCAATACTTTGCATGTCCTCTCCTGAATCAATCCTTGATAGATGATCAAGCCCATAGTTGCTTTTTTTCGAGCTTCACTACAATGGTGAATTCAAAATCTTGAAACAACAACACCCATCAACATATGTGCCCTTGAAGAATGGGCTTGTTTACCAAATACTTTAATGCCATGTGGTCGGTGTAGAATACAAAGGGTGTTGCCAGCAGATATTGTCTAAACTTGAAGAGCACATAGATCATCGATAATGCCTCACGCTCGATTGTGGTATAATTCTACTCTGTTGGTGTTAGCTTCCTACTTGCAAAACTGAGATGATGATCAATAATCCCTTCACTTATTTGTTCAAGTACTGCTCTAATGACGGTCCCTAAGGCATCTACATGGACATGGAAGGGCTTGTCCTAAGAGGGAAAACATAAAATAGGCATGGTAATAATCCTATCTTTTAATGTATCAAATGCCATCTGTTGTGCCTCTCCCTAATGGAAGGCACTTTTTTATCTAAGCAGCTCCTCTAAAGGCACGAAGATCTTGGCATATCCCTTAATGAATTTTCTATAATACCCCTGTATGCCCAAGGAATCCATGCACTACACTCTGGCTAGTAGGCTCCCTTAACCCCATAATAACTGCAACCTTAGCGAGATCTACCAGCAAGCCCTCCTTACATATGATATGCCCCAATAAGGTCCCAAAGGGTGTAGCAAATACACACTTCTTAATGTTGAGGGATATCCTCAACTGCCTACACCTCTCAAACATTAATCTCAAGTTGTCACAATGGTCCTTAACCAGACCATATATTATCCAATCATCCAAATAGACCTGAAGAAATTTATGGATGAAGTCCTGGAATGCTTGCACCACTATGCGTGAAAAAATAACAGGTGCATTCTTCAACCCAAAGGGCATGACCATATATGCAAAACTTCCCCACTTAGTGGTGAAAGTTGTCTTCTTCTGGTCTTCCTTTGCAATCTGGACTTGGTGGTATCTTGAAAATCCATCCGTAAAGGAATATATTTCACACCCAGTGACTCCTTCCAAAATTTCTTTAGTGAAGGGGGTCGGAAATGGATCAATGACACAAACTACATTCAATTCCCTATAATCCACACAAATCCTAATCCACCCATCCTTCTTGATGTTGATTACCATCGGACTTATCCACTCCGATTCTTCCACTGCCTCAATGATCCTAGAAGCTATCATTTTTTCTATCTCCTCCTTAACTTTCACGTGTAAATTGGGATTCATTCGGTAGGGCCTTTTTCTAATTGGGTGCGCACCATCCTTCAGTTTTATCTTCATCTCCCCAAGGAATGGTGAACACCTTTGAGCTCATGGTACCCACATGGGAATAAATCCTCAAATTCATGTAGTAGATCAATGATATTTGATACTTCCTTCTCTATCCAATAATCCCCAATAATATCTTCCTTAGGTTCTTCTTCTAAACCAATGTTAACTTTCTTCATCTTTAAAGGCTCATGGTAGGCACGCACACAAGCATCTACATTGTCCACTACCTCACGTGTCCCTATAGAATGGCTAACATCTAAGCTTTCGATTCCTCTCCATCAATCACATATACCAACTTTCCCTTCTCCTTTTCCAAACACATGCACTCAAGTTGTAACTCTTATGTTTCCTCAACTTCTTCAAAGTGCACCCCTATACCTGGTTCACCTAATAATTCTAATAGCCTATCTTCCATTTTGGCACTATCCCCCATGGTAAGGTGCTTGATACCCTATAAGGCCTTATCAATCGATGGCTTGGTACTCTGATACTCAAAGGTTTGAATAAGGTCAGCCATGAGCTCCTACCAATTCCTTGTCTAGTGGCGTGTCTCCAAATGAATGTACCATGTGTGCACAACCCTGCAGTGTAGAATACAACTTGTGCACCCAGAGGGATGGTGGAAAATCTTCGCACCTTCTCTCCAGACCCATTCACACTCTTGGATATGGAAAGAGGTGGGATCCTTCCCATGGTAGTCCTTGATGATGGTGGGTACATTACTCCTAGAAAATATGATAGAGAGAGCAATTCTTACCTCGTGCCACTCTAAAAGGCTCTCCTAATGTGTGGCCCACCAATGAGCTACTATGCCAAGCAAGACATAACTTAACATCTCCCTCCATTCCTTCTCATTCTTCCACTAAGCTTCTACCTCTTGCAGAAATATCTCAGGAAGGCTCCTCCTGAATACTTGGGCAATTCTTTTCCTCCAAGGTGCCTAATAGTGCGTGCCTTTATTACCTTGGTCACCGACCCTCTCAACTACCATCCCATTAATTTGTAAGTTCCATGTGCCCAATTGTCATAAGCCAAACTGGTGGTATCACTTATTGACTGAGCATCTTCAAATTGGATAACTCCATTAGTAGGGTGTACCATCTTAGGGTCTCTGATTGAGCACACATAAATCTTGTCCAGAACTTCTTCTCCCAATGGTTCAATATAGGGCATCGACTTCCCATCAACCAGGGGTATAATGACCCATTCCTCTTTTTCTTGAAGCTGATGTACCCTTTGTTAAACCAAAGGTCCATATTATTCTTGTAACACCAAGGGAACCCAAGTAGTGCTAGGAAATTGTCCACCTCGGTGAGTGCTAAGACTTTAAAGTCCCCAGTAAACTTGGTTCCATAGATAGTAATAGCTGCATCCTTCAAGATACCAATGGGAATTACCTTAGTTTTGTTTGCCATATATAGCACATTTGAAGATGGCTGTAATACAGGTCTCCCCATCTGATGCCATGCATCTAAAGTCATAACATTAACCTCCACACCAGTGTCAATGAATATATTGTTGAGGAACCATCCATCTACAACTGCATTCAATGTAATATCCTTATCATAGTCGAGGATGTAAGGGGAAAGGTTCACGTGCAATACCTATCTCTCGTGCTCTTCTCGACGTGTGGTACCTTCTCTCTTAACTAGGATCCTAGCAAAGGAATGATGTTCTCTTGCCTTAGCATTTTACACACCTCCTTGACCTCATCCAAGTCATCCTTTTGCACCTCAACTCTCCTTCCTTGTTCCTCCCTTCTGGATTGCTCCTTTAGACATTGGATCTCCCCTTGTAAGCTTTAAATAACATCCATGGTGTCCTGATATATCTCCTTTTGATGTGCATGGGGTCTAGATATTTTCCATGAATGACCTCCTCCCTCGTAACTAGGGTCTTCTATCTTGGTACCTCTCTTGCACGCGTGGCTTCTACCCTTGTTGTTAGTAAGACAGGATCCAAACCTTCATCCCGTGTTACCCGAGGCATCCAATGTATGTCTACCTTCTTAATGCTGACCATTGTAGTACCCTTGTCTTTCCGGTGCTGCTGATTCATATGCTCAAATAACTTCAGGCACTCCTCATACTTATTCTTTTTTTTGCACCACGAGAATTGTAATAGGTCTAGGCACTGATGCTTATAATGTTATGTAGATCCAAATTTGAAACATGTTCCACATACAAGATCACTCCTTCCTCCTCTGTGGTTACCTCAACCATAGAATCCTCCTCGAAAACCTTTCCCACACGTTCCTCCATCTATACACTCCTCATAATAGCGATCATCATTTTTAGAACCACTGGAAATGCTAGTTTGGTGTACCCCATGATCAATGGCCTCATGGATCTGATCAATGAGCCTACAGTCCTTAGTATCATGGGTTGTGGAGGTGTAAATTTTACAATAACAAGATACATTCTTCCTGATCACGCACTACAACAAGGGACATCTACTTGCATCATGGTCCCCATGACAGATCTCACAATCTACCATCACAAAGGTGTACCATCCTCCGGGGGAAATTATCCTTAACGTGCCCCTCTATCTCACAATATATGCACCATAAACCACTGCGAGTCTCATGGACTGAGTTCACGTGACAATGTTTCCAAATGTTTGGCCATAACAGCAATAACTGAGTCTCAAGAATGGGCTAACGCACTTGATGAATACTACTACAATAGTCTTGGCATGTAAGGTAGCTTCCAATGCTTCACGTAAATCTGTAAAAGTTTTATGAGATAAGGCCCTTCTAAAAGGGGTTATCAATCCCCAAAAAAGCACTATGCATATTGTGAAGGGTGAATATCATATGATAATTTAGACAAGAGATTTTTAAAATGCACATCATACTCCCGAACACTCTCTGCCATTCCTTGTTGAATCTCCTTCAAAGTTCGATGCTCTTCTACTCAAACTCAGGAATGTGGAACTCTGTCAGGAATGCATTCTTTAAAGCAGTGTAGTCTACCATTGTTTGATGAGGGTCATACTTTCTATACAAGCTATACACACACCCTTGTAGTGTGGTCACAAATTGACTAGCCTTTTGTTTTGGTGTTGTGATACCCTTTGTGCACCATAGCAGTTCACACTTGTGAACATGTTCGCAAAGCATCCTCAATGCCCCTATAATCTAGAAAATGTAGAGACATTTCAAAGAATACTTGAGGTGGTGGCTAGGGTCCTTGTCCTGAACCAGAGCCTTGGTTCCCTCCAATGTTTCCTCCACCACTTGATCCACCAGGTCCACCAGGTCCTATACCTCTAAAGCCACTAAAACCACTGGGTCCAATAGGGCCTATAGGAGCTATGCCAAGTGCCCCCATGGTCCCACTAAACTGTGTGTCGATGGTCTGTGATAGCACCCCACTACCACTACTTTGTCCCATGCCACTCCCTGATGTGAGCCCAAAATCTTGTACACTTTCCCCTTGTCCAAAAATCCTCCAAATACTAGAATATGTGCAGCCATAGAAGAAGGAACTGAAAAATTATATCTCCTAGGCATGGATCTATCTCTTCCACTTATATCAACTGGGTCAATAACACTTCTTCCTAGATCAGAAAACCAAGCACTAAGGCTCGATCACTGGGTGGGTTCAGATATGTGCCAACAATTATCCTCTTTCCATGCGATAAACTCTTACCAAAAGCCGAAGGGGTCTCCCTTACACACTTGCCAAGTTGGGGTAGCACAGACTAATCAGGTTCCATGTCCTCTACATGAACCTCAACTCCTTCCCGTAATATCCGCCTCCGGATATCCATCACACTAGAAGCATTACATCATCTAGCAATCTCCCTTTCACGTGCTTCACTATACTTGAACCATCTTTCTTCCCTCTCCTTCTCTATCATGATATCTGCCATCTTTCTCCACCGAAGTTCCCTTACCCAGAGCTCAGAATGGTTTAGCCGGCCATTGAGAGTGCCTCTAAACTCATTGTAACCATCGATATATTTATAGCTAGAGGAATAACATGTAGAAATGTTCCTCTAGGTTCTCATAGAAATTCAAACTTAGTAACCTCTAGACAAGAATACGTAGAGATGGTGTACTCCAGAGTGTAGCTAGCTAGTACTCATCTCCAAACTCTGGGAAGTCAGAATAATGTCTCATATAGATCATGGTAGAGGTTCTCTTCTACCCATCTACATGTTGTAAATTCAGGTCAAGGGTTGTATCTCTCAAGAAAATTCATCCTCTCGTGCTCTTAAACCATGATTCAACATTTTCCAATGTTAACCGATCCGTCATTACTCATTACACAGATCATGATGTATGTTACATCCCACTACAACTTCGAAAAGAGGTCCCGGTAATGGAACCAAGATGTAGTCATTTTTACTCATATCACAAAAGGAAGAAACCCCATTCGCACTGGCCTATCACCCAGTAGAAGCTGAGCACTCACCGAGGCACGTGTAGGTACCGAGTCTCTCTTTTATGTGAGTTTAGTGGGAAGCATCATCTATGATTATTGTAAGAGTATTTAGGAAGTTAAGACAAACAAGAACCATAGGGCTTAGAATGGCCTCCAGATCCTTGTAGTCACTCAGACCGAATGCTTTAACATAATCCAGAACATATATTATAACAGAAAGAATTATACAAGCATTCATACATAGCATGAAAGGAAAGAGAACTCATATGGGAGAAGTATGCACTAAATCCATTGATATCCATGTCTATTTATAATAGGTAACCTCATTATATTCATTGATTCATTATAGAGTGTCACAGAGTGCACCGTAGTCATGCATATCACTGGACTTGTATAACTAAGCCAAAAGAAAAAGAAATTACAACTCTATGCCTAGTACATTCTCTCCTTAATGTAAATATCCACTCGCAGTAATTCTACGAGAGCTTCACCCATGCTATCTCTCAAGCTTGCGTTGCATAACAAGCTCCTTCTCTCTTAGGTTCTCCCGATGAATATCCTCTATATAACTTTGTGTGTGTGTGTGTGTCCTCTTTTCCATGGTAGGAACTTGTATTTATAGCTTTCTCGGGCTGCCAACTCACCTTCCAGCACCCTCAGATCGGATGCCAAGTTTCAATTGTTTTCCTTCATGCGAGCATGCTCCTCCAGGCCTGGGCTTTCCACTTTATCTCATGATGATCTTCTAGAAGATTCCATCTGAGGCATGCTCTTTCTGGTCCAGCCTATCACCAAGCTGGCATCTTATCCATGCGCAACCGATCACGCTTTTCATGTGTTCTTCCTTGGGTGATCAAATTGGCTAAGTCTCGAACCTTCTTTCGTGTGTCACGTGAACTATGTGCTTCCTTCACTCTTTCTCTTATGTTCTTTTTCCTTGCACACCATTCTTTAACTCGGGATCCTACATGCCTACATGCCTTCATACTTGGTCAATATTCTAGGGGCCCAACAATAAATCCGTTGATAATAATCTTGTGTCCACACACGAGGTTAATAGTACCAACTCCTCCTCTATGCACACACCGACAACCATTCATACTGATTCTTTTGGAAAACAGTAAAAGAGCGCTTCACAGAGCTCATGATATAGATGTTCCTCTACCCATGTACATGCATCAAACTCAGGTCCAGTGTTGAATCTCTATGCAAACTCATCCTCCATGTTCTTAAGCCAAGTCTCCACATTGTCCAAGGTCAAGCATTTTTCCATCATCCACCATTTTTACAACAACTTCAAAAGAGGTCCCGACAATGGAACCAAGATGTAGTCACTTTTCCTAACCCTTTAATTCCTATGCATGTTGGCATATCACCCAACCTAAAATGGGAGCTCACTTGAGGCATGCGAAGGTGCCAAACCCTCTCTTATGTGAGATTTTTCAAGAATTTTACCATGAATAATAGAACAATGTACAAACATAAATTCATACATATTATGATAGAGATAAAGAAACTAGATCTGAGATTAAATGATCCATATTATGACTATAAATATTAAACAAAACATATACGAACCAGATCATAACCATAAACATAATAAATAATAAAAACACTTAGATCCATTAAGTACTGATATTTAGAACAATGCCATTGAATTAATCCTCCATTGTTACAGTAGCCAAATACATGATAAGATCCATAAAACAGACCAGATATATCAACAAAATTCTCATCCTACAACTAAATCTACTCTAGAAGATACTACAACATCCCTATGCATTTCACTCCCAACTCTCTCTACTCCACTTGCACACATTCATTCACACATGCATTCTCTCTATGTTGTTGTGCAAGTCAATACATATCAAGATATTGGAGGGAATCTTTCCTTCACCACCCATTCATCATTCAAGATAAAACCGCATGCCAAATGTCATCATACCCCACCATACTCAAGTACCCTAAACATGAAAGTGTCAGCTAAACCATAACTAAATCTACTTTACAACTCTTAATCTCATCATGATAACCATATCCTGGAATATGCTTTCCTTGGGTTGTAAGTCTTTATGTTTTAGCCTTATCTGCAATCAGATTTGGTCACATCTCCACGTGTCCCTTATTGCAACTCTAATTGTGGTCCAAAATGTGACTAATTCTGAGCATGTTCTAACCGAGCGTGAACCTTCACACCATTCCCGAGGTTACTTTTACATGCGCCTTCACATCTTGTTAGCACATGACAAAACCCTATGCACCTTAGGTACTTAGTCTTCTTAGGTTCTCAATAATACATCCTATGAAGAATCGTGAAACATCCTCCCTCTCTTGGCCCTGCTAGTAGAAGCATGTGAACGACCTATGGATGTAGTGGAGGGAGATGACACTATGGATTTCATCTTGTGTGGTCCTAGGCATAAATATTTCTTATAAACATCAAGTTTTTAACTCCCAAATTTTTAAGAAGTGGATATATTGAAAATACATTCATGATTTAGAAAATTATAAATTTTAATGCATGTGAAATCTTACTGCAATCTCATGATCCCCATCAATTTTTCATTTATGCTCTGCATGGTCAAGGGTAGACACTCCCTAACTCGTACCAGGATGCATACAAATAAATAGTTCAAATTAAATGTTTCATGTACAATTTGATATTATAGATTTATTAAGAAAAATTCGTCCAAAATTTCAAAAATTGAAAAATTGGACCTATATAAGTCCATCTACAGACACTGCATCGCAACATCAACAACAACCTCCACAATCTGCATAAAGGGATGAGTTTGTGTGATAGTCATAAGTTGTAAAAAAAAAATGTAGATCAAAATTAATTAAAAGCTATCTAGGATAATGGTGTAAGGAAATAAGGCTTATGCATATATATTAAATTCTAGAACACGTATAGATATGTATGTTAATAATATTTAAACAATCTTGAACATTAACTAGTAAAATATGTGAAACTAACCTGGGTAAAATTAATGTGAGGAATGTTGGTAGCCTTAGTTACCACAACAGATGATGTCCATCCTATCTCCTTGACCAGATATTTTTGTTTAAAATAAAATATATATTAGTTTTTACACAAGTATGACGTAATCAAGTATATATATTAAAATATCAAATGAAATAAACTTTTCTATATATATTATTTATGTGACATTTACCTGTGAAAGACCAGGGACATTTGGCACAACACTTCCAAAAACATCTTCCATCATCAAATATATAAAAAAGAGATCATATGACCTAGCAAAGGATGTCTCACTCACAGTGCATACAACACCACATGACCCACAATGGTGTGGTGTGCTAGAAGTGGAACCTCTGCCAACATTGCTAGATACAAGGTGGATACTATGCTGAGCTAGAGTGTTAGTGAGAGACCTCAACGCATGTAGTGTGTCGATCTCCACAACCTCCTTCACTATAGGAGGGATAACTAAAGGATGTGGGGGTTTTTGGGTGTGGGGCATCCTAGGTTGACCAATTGTAATATGTGCATTTGGTCTAGTCTGTGCAGAGCCACCTCCTCGATTGTAAAACCTAGAAAAGTTAAAATAATTAAGGACCTCATTAAGCATAAACTCACAATATAATTTATTCAAAAAATAAATATTAACCTTGTTGTTTTTTCATGGTGGATAATAAAAAACCATCCACCATCGGTCCCAAAAATTGTTCTTAATCCATTCATCATGACACCAATGGATAGGGAACCATTTGTAATTAGTCACGAGGGGGCATTGGTTTTGGGGTCCATAAATAGTGCAAAAATGTGATATTTTCCAATTTTTTTATCTTTCACAGTCTACATGTGATAATTTGTCTGCATACCAATGCCTACAATCAGCTCTAAAAGTATTCCATCTATCTATTTGGTTTGTTGCAAAGTCAACTTTTCCAATCAATGTTTGAAGTGTGTTGGCTAAATTCATATGGCTTGGATTTGTGGAATGATTTTGTCTGATAGTGTCAATAAGGTTCTGAATGGAAATTTTATTTTCTCATATTTTTGTAATGATATCACCTTGGGTTCCTGGTGGTTATGTGGGGACAGTAGGAGCCACATGAGGCGAAGAGGAACATTTGAAGGAGGGTTTTGAGGAAGTGGAGGAACGTTTGGATGAATTAGAGGATTAACAAGTTGTCGAGCAACTAACAGAACAAATAAATTTTATACATAAATAAAATATTGAAAAAACCCATGAAAAATACCAAAAAAACCTAAGATGTAAGAAAATTGATCAAAAATGAGGGCTTACCTCTCCATCTCGATGGCATCATGTAAATTATCACGATCTAAAATCAAAAATTACAAGAAGACTTATAAAGACCAATTACAAGGAAAGAACCTGTAAAGACCTCGAGATTGAGTGATTTTTCATTGGCAAGGAGACTTGTTTCTTCTTCACGGATGGTATTGCATGTTCGTGCATTCCTGGAGTCTGGAAGGATGTTTTCCTTCAAGTTATGAAATATATTACGCTGGAGGGTAAGTATAGAAAAATCTATACCCATCACATGACCTTCCTCAACATGTTCCGTCACAAGTTTATGGTTAGTATTCCCTTTTTTCTGGCCACCTCTCTTTCAAATTCACTGATGGCTTTCCAGAATGAGAAAGCTGAGCTTGCCCCTCCATGAGGGCCTGATTCTTCTTTTGGTTGAGAATGGCAAGCCAGTTCTAGATCATCCTTTGATAATGGCCCTGGAGGAGCAAGATGAGGAAGATGAAATTACTCTTACAGAGTGTCTTACTAAAATGAAAGTGGGTAAGGGTATCTTCGGGGGAATGAGAAAGATAAAGACAAAAATGAGGGTGGTGGTGGGGAAGCCAGTGCTTCGAGGAAGAATGAATGTGTGGGAGACCCCATTATTTTTGAAGAATGGAGCAGGAAGATGTTGTATTTAGAAGGGGTCCTAAAATCCATGGAGGACATGAATGAGGGGCAAAGGGAGTCCATTCTGAACATCATCAACATTTCAAAGAAGATGGTTACAGATCAGGTCCAGATAAAACACAGAATGAAGGAGCTGGAGATTCAGGTTAAAGTTCTACTTGACAGAGTGGAGGAGATTGAAGGGGAAAAGAAAAGGAGGAGATTCAACCTTCACATAAGTAGCTCGGAGGAGGAGTAGGTGTTGGATGGTACTGGAATCCAGGATGGCTACTACTGGCTTGGGGCCTCTGGTGGTTTTTTTGCTTGTCACAGAGGTTTTTTGGGTCTCGAACATGTGTGCGGACTACTGGAAAACTATGGTGTCCTGTTACTTCTTGGTCTTTTTTGTCCTCTCTAGGTCTAGATCCTGTAATGTAAGAGTTAAGCATGTTTAACTCATCTTTTTAGGACCCCTTTCTGGGTTTTTTTTCTATTTTGTTTCTAGTTGCATTCCTCTCTTTTGTACTAGCCCCTGGGAGCCGATCCCTATTTTTTGCCTAATCTAATAAAAAAATAATTTGGAAGAGTAATACAAAGTGCAAGTGTTAACAATACAAATAAAATGTGATTTAGAGAAAATGGTGGGGAAAAAAGAGGGTAAAGGTTGTTTATTTTTTGTATCAAATAACCATGATTGCAGTTTTAGGTTTAGTAATTTCCCAAACCTAACAAAGTAGATTGTGATTATAGTTTTTAAAAGCGTGATCGTGGTTTGTTAAATTTGGGGTTTTATGTCCACTTTATGGTCCCCCAACTTATTGCACTTGCCTGAAAGTGCATTTTAGTTGACTTGTATTAGGATATTAACTTGATATTATACTTGTAGTCGAGAAGAACCTTGCATATGTGACTCTATTACAGATATGGGCATGGTACCATATAGTTATCGGTTGCTCGCATGGACTCGTGAGATAGGGATGTAGGTGAGCCTTGTTTATGGATGGGAGAGGGCAGTGGGTGATGATGTAAACTCATAATTAGGAGTTACTTTATACTACATGCGTACGTTGGTTGACTTTTAGTTATGCATGGTCACATGGTGGACCTATAGATTATTCTAGTGGTGAGACGAAGGCTACCATATTTGTGTTGTTGAGATAGACCACTTCATTATTGAGATTCGTGGTTACATCAAAGAATGATATAGAGTAGACCGAGGTTCGAGGCAACTCAACCATGTTTAGGGTTTCCTAGGTTTTGATATGTGGTACGTGTGTAGGAAATGTGATAATTTTGATATGGGCCCATAGATTAGGCCATAGTGAGCCCTTGATAGTTTCCTTTAGATGGTGCCATAGCCATGAGTTCCATTTCCTAGGTTGCAGATCCTGGGTAGACAACCAATTATGCATCATGGTATGCTACAATGTTTCTCGTATGCATTACAATTCCATAGGCTTCTATATATGCAAGGATAGTCATGGTGGTCTAGGGTCTACATGGTTAGGCTCTCGGAGATAGAGTGGGATTAGGATAACTAGAGGTTGAGGCTACATTACAGGGGACATGATGTACTGATTCCACCATGACATGGACAGTTTCACGGCCCTACAGGGACAGGGGATAGGTATAAGCACCATAGGGTCTACAAGTACTTGGTACATCATTAGGTGCTAGTATAGTAGCAGAATCTTGGTACTACCCCGGAGTTCCGCTATAGGTGCCCATGTCACCACCTCATATGAGCCCACCACATAGTCCACCAAGAGGTGGATGGGATGGTGGAGATGGAGATCATTTAAATGGGGGAGATAGAGGAGATAGATGGGGGACCCCAAAAGATAGATTCTAGTGAGAGGAGGATGGGGTCAGGAGACATGGGAGTTAGCTTCCTTATGGAAGCACTTGTAGCAGTAGTAACACAACATTTAAAGGTCACTACGGAGAGATATCAATTAACTATAGAGAGAGTTCATTGCTGCAGATGGAGAGAGACCAGGATACTTCAAAGAGAGATCGGATAGTCTTAAAGAGAGATTAGGCAGTCATAAAGATATACCAAGTAGGCACGAGAGAGAGACCGGGTAGTTTCGAGAGGACCTATTGGATTGCAGAGTAGATAAAGGCTACAAAAGACATTGCTAGATTGACAGGAGAGTGTGATTCTCTATGGCAGGCATCCACAGTGGCTAGGATACGGGAGATACTAGTAGATGTGATGATAGCTAGTGGTGAGGCATCATACTACAGATATTTGTACCATGAGGTCATTCCAAAGGGATAAAGGGCCATTACGCTTATCCAGGTTATTGATTAGTAGGTCTAGATCTAGATCCCAAAGGACCTCATGATCTGCCAAATCATTGCAATAGAAATCGTACAACAGGCCTTAGCACATTCCATGGGTCCATCTCGGTAGATGCCACCACCTAGAGGCGCAGACATGGCAATCCAGGCATTGGAGAGAGTCATGGTTGACTCTTTTTATTGTATCAGATGCATATTTTTGGTGTATCGCCTCGATATGAAGGCATACTTTTGAGATGATGTATATGTACTATTTTTATCATGCCTCGTGATGAAGGCACATTTTTGTATAGATGTACTTTATATATTATTTTTTATTATGCCTCATGATGAAGGAACATTTTTGTATAGATGCCCATGATGGCTCATTGTATCGAGATGTATATCAAGACACATTGTTTTATACATGGACATTTATATTTATGATGATATATGATGATGATGGATTGTATTTACTTATCACATTTTGTGTTTATGAGATAGCATGTTTAATCCACGTTTTTATTATGGTCTATGTTTGAGGGGGATAGAAGGTGGTCCCTCTTGCCCCTCTTGGCGATATTATATGATGTTAGCTTAGCATACATGTTTAATTTTCATGTTCATGATGATGTAGCTTAGCCTTTATTGATATATGATGTATAGATGTGATGATAGATGATATGATGATGAAATGAAAAAAATGTACAAGAAAATAACAAGCACAAATTAATCAAATCTAATCAAAGAAAAATAACTATCTACAAGTATGCCAAGATAAAATGAACTTAATGTAATGCACCATAGATTAAAGAAAAATTTATCTAATTAAGAAAATGATTCCAATTTAAATCATACAAGACAAAAATTAATGCAACCAAAACTATATAAACCAACAACTTAAAGTAAGAAAACTACTACTTTGTTTTTGTGGGACAATTTTGAAACATTTTTCATTATTTTTTGTATTATCTCGAGACAATGTTCTATTGTTTTGGATTTTTCTATGAAACATATTTGAATGTTTTGAGTTTTTCAAGGAACATATCTGCATTTTTAGGATTTCCAAAAATTTATATGAATGTTTTTATGTTTTATAAGAATATTTTGAAACTAACATGCAAGGAAACAAAGAAACATGGATTCCCCCAACATTAGATGAGATGTACCTAGGTAGAATGCCTCGTGTTATGTACAAGAAGTGATGATGCGAAGTTTCCCCAACGTGAGATGGGAATGCTCAAATTCAAACTCTTCGCATTCAAAAGTAGGATCATTTGGATCAAGGAAAAGAGGGATAGGATCACAAGGGACTCAGAAAAGGTAAAGACCAGCTTAAGAAAAAGCTATCATACTCCTAGACCTGAAATTTTTGTGAACAATGGACCCTCCAATGGTGTCGAGAATTGATTTTCACAAAGGACCTGTCAAATATCCACCATTGTGTGGTTTTCACTATTGGACGTATTTATTTCTCTTTTTCTTTTTCTATTTTTATATTTTTTTGTTATTTTTCTGATATTTTAGGGACCCCACACTTAAGCATAGAAATGCTTAAGATGCATTGCATTCATGGGTTCTCAAAGTTCTTGACCATCTAAGTAAGTAAGATTGTAGGCACTGAACCAAACTTGGTGACCACAACATATGGCCCTAACCAATTAGGCTCAAATTTTCCCTTTTTCCCCAATCTTTCGTGGTGTAGAAATGATTTTATTTTAGCACCAAGTATCCTACCTCAAATTGACGAGGTATCACTCTTTTGTTGTAACTTCACCACACTTGATCTTGATACACTTTAAGGTGGTCAAGGGCATGAATTCGTTTCTCATCTCATAGCTCTAACTCTATCGAGAAAATCTACTTTGTAATGTCCCTCTTTATTCGGGTAATCCATTATCTCTATACATAAAAAGGGGAGCTTGATCTCTAGGGGTAGTACATATTTTGTGCTGAGGACTAAGGAATATGGAGTGGCACCTACGGGAGTGCAGATAAATGTTTTATATGCCCACAGGGCAGGGTGAATCTACAAATTCTAGTTATGACTGTGGTATTCTCCATAATACGTATAAGGGTTTTATTAGAAGTTTCAGCTTTCCCATTATCTTGAAGGTAACAGGGGGTTGAGAACTTGAGAGAGATTTGAAAACATTTACATAACACTTTCACATTTTTATTTTTAAAGGACTTACCGTTGTCGATTCTGATAATGACAGAGGGATAACGTATCAAAAATTATGTGGTTCATTATAAAATTAGATATCTTCAACATAGGTAAGAGGAACAACCTCTACCAATTTTGTGAAATATTCAAGTGGCAGTGATAATGAACTTATGGCCATCTGAGGATATAGGGTTAAGCTTACCTATAAGATTGAGCCCCCACTTTGAGAATGGCCAAGGTGTTGTGATAGGTTGTAATGATTACACTTTGGTGTGTGTATCAAATTATCATACTTCGATAGTGCAAGTATTTCTTGATGTATTTGTAGAAAAGATTCTCCATGGTAGGCCAATAGTATCTTATTCTAAGTATCTTCTTTTCTAATAAAATCCCATTCATATGGGCCCCACAAATGCCTTCATGTACCTCCTTAACTGCTAGGATGGATACGTCTAAATTGAGATAGCCTAAATAATTCCTGCCATAGCCTCAATGGTAGAGAGTACCCCCAAGTAGGGTATAGTAGGCTATACGCTAGATGATGTTTCTTTTGTTAGCACATGAAATTTTGGTGGGAAAATTTCCGTTGTGAAAGTAATTAAAGATGTCACTATACCAAGGGTAAAATGGACTAATAACTTTGCATACCAAACAAGATTCCGGTATGTCATATGTTGGTGTTCATAGATGTTCAATGAAGAACGACCTATCGTTGTTTCTAGGTGGGATAATCAACATAGAACCCACTATGGCCAGAGCATCCACTCCTTCAAAGAATCAACCATTCTCTTATATGGAAGAAGTTTCTCATCTTTAAATTTATACTCATCTATTACCTATTTTATAATCAACATGGAATCACCAATTACATTCACTTTTTTGATGTCCCACTTAATAGCCAGTTTCATCCTTACAATAAGGGATTCATATTCTATTATATGTTTTGTACATGGAAACCCAAGTCAGAATGCCTGAGGGATCAAGTCTCCTGAAGGAGTGATCAACTCAACTCTAACACCTGAACCTTGAAAGGTAAAGGATCCATCAAAGTATATCTATCATATAATAGATTCCTCGAGGTACATTTTGGATGCATATGGGAATTCTAGACTCAAAAATTTCAGTACCTAGTAGCGGGGATTCAACTAGCTGATCTTTTAAAACTTGTCCTTTCACTAATTTCTGGTGTACATACTCGATGTAAAACTCATTGAGTAAGATGATCTAATTGGTCATCTTTCTTGTGAGTGTGGTCTTTGACAACACGTATTATAATGGATTAACTTTTGAGATAATCTTGACCTTATTATTTAGCAAGTAATAACACAATTTTTGAAATGTAAAAACTACGGCCAAACAAGCCTTTTCTATCTCAGGTAATTGAGCTTGTAAACTATCACGTTCGGCTTAAGTAATTCAAGCTTTACATTCTTTTTTTCAAGACAAGTTTATGGCTATGGAATCCATGATTACATCTCTCAAATATGAAATTCAATAGCTTAAGGATGCTTCTCAAGTGCATGTTTATTCTCCTTCTTCACTTTATCTTCAATCTATGTCTACTACATGTCATATAGCTGAACCTCAGGTCATGCCATTTCTGAGCCTCTCATATTTGAATGTAACACTAAGAAACATGAAATTCTTACTAATCTCCTCAATAATAAATTTATCACTCTACCACATACTCATTACTATCCTCCTTATTGGTTAGAAAAATATGAAGGTTCTCCATATTACAATTATCATCAACTCAATGGGCATAATGAAAATGATTTCTATGATTTACAACGTAGAGTCAAACATCTTGAGTGTCAAGGGTTTATCTCATTCACTACCCAACACCATGTTATGTCATCATCTCTAATTTCTACATCCATATGGGCTCCTAAGTCTATCCCCTTCATGCCTTCTTTGATTAGTCAAGAGCCACCTAAGAAACCACCTATGGTATCACCAAGTCACCTCTCAAAATTAGTTCACCACCTCCTCCTATTTCATCCTCTACAACATTACCAAATCAAAACAAGTCATCACTTCTTAAGTTTTTCTCTAAATCACATCCTCTTACTAAGTCATCTATTGTATTACCAAGTCAAACTAAGCAACCTCCTCTTAAGGATGATCTCACTCCTCCTTCATCAAAGGTATCTACAACATCATCAGGCCATACTCAACAACCACCTCCTAAAGTTAAGCTTGTTATTCCAACATCCGCTATAGACCCTACATATGTTGATGATTAGGACCCAAATGAAGCTTACTATGATGATGAACCATATGATGGTCATACTCCTCTATCACCTCTACATCCCACCAATTTTTTAAAGGAAACTAATCCTTACGTTGATCCGCTTAGTGTCTTTTGACTAGACTTTCATCACATACATACTTGGGCGGAATAACATCTAACACATCCCCTATCATATTAGCATCATCGCATATATCATCCTCACACCATCATGCATCAACCTCATAGCTTAGGCATAATAATCACACATTTTAGTGTTTTCATTACTGATGACACACTCTTGTGCTTTAGTTCACACTTGACTATTGAGGGCTTACTACACATGAACCCCACACACTACACTATAGACACCACACATCATGTTTCACATCTTACATCATACATTCTACATTTAATCCATACCATTTCAATTTTTTCATGTCTATACATCATAAATCATTTTATTCTTGATCATCCTCATTTGCATTATATCATACATACTATACGCTCTTAGGCACACTACACATATTGCATTCAATATTATACACTACATACACATCATATGGTCATTTATCATCTTCATTACATATACTACATCATATTCTACACTGCACTCATTACCCTATGACACACTTTAGTTCCTTGGTCCATACTCAACTGTTGAGGGTTTACAAATAAAATGGACCTTACATTCATCACATGTTCATCATTCAAACTATCATCATTTCTAGGGTAGTGACACATGTTATAGGCTACATCATCACTTCCTCTATCATCTTGTAGTGATACATACTTTAGGGCTAAATCATCACTCATACATTCATTTTTTCATGATATACACTTAGGATATAAGGTTTATAAACATCTCTTCTATATTTCACATATCATCATCGCTACACATACATACTCATCACAACGCACTAGACATAACACACATTATTCGACCATTTCCCGATGACACACTCTCATTTGTGGTTGATTATTGAATACTGAGGGGGAAAACTAAATGAACATCACTACATACATTTCCATTCACTCGGGGGGCACGCACCTCCTACCATCCATATTGCATTTCATTCCATCCATCTACAACATACTGCATATTATGGTTGATTTTAATCTTGCTTACTTTTGCTTGTTCGTGGTCATGTTATTACACATGCTAGTTAGACTACGTGTATGTCATTTATCTATATCATCCACACATACGTGTTCATGTACTTTTCTATTTGTGATCATAGATACAGATCTCTTACACACAACATTGATGCTCACCTTCTACCCTTCCTACACTGGTCATTGGGGGCATCCACATTCACCTTTCACATGTGCTATTCTTTCATTTTGTACTTAACACTTTTCATTACTTGCTTATACATGCTTTTGACATATGGGTTATCTTTCTAACATGCTAACGGGTGTTTCATGTGCAATATTTGTTATGTAGGGATATTTTCTTCCATACTTCTTTGTAATATTGTTTATCCATTTTTAGTTCTTGTTTGGGAATTGCCCTATGTTTGGTGTGCACACTTGTTTATTTGTATACGTCCATGATGGCCTTGTATGTCTTGTGACATTGTGAGTGATGTCCAATGATTACAAACCACTTTATGTGGCTTGCTTTGTCTTAAGCTTTTGCACAATTTACGTATATTACACACCATTTTATACATGTATGTTTTTTTGTAATAACACTTATTTTGGATAGCCTTTTGTTTTTGCATGCCTTGGTTTCTACCAAGTCCTTTCCCTTCCCCCTTCAGGGTAGAGTTTAAACGTTCATATGGTTGGTCCTCTTTTGGGGGTGCATTCTCCTATCAGTGACATCGCATGTGCCCTCAAAGAGGGGTGCATCATTTGGGGTTTTACATACTACACAACAAATTTACACGAGGTTTAGTTCAAAGTGCACTTTCTATCCTTGGCATTGTGGGTTACATACAATGAGTAAGTTCAAATGATTATATGAAGCCCGTACACAATGGATTTTACATGACATGGTAGCCCTTAGAATTTTGGAAAGTAGTTAAAGGTTAGAGGATACAACAAAATTCCTCCCTATAATTCTTCGACCAATGGTGTTGGATCACCAAAAAAACCAAGGCGTAGAGAGATATCTTCGCACATGATCAAGGAATTGGTTAAATTTTGGAGGATATAACATAATTCCTCCCTATATTTCTTTAGCCTATGGCATCGGATCACCCAAAAAAACCCCAGTAGTAAAGGATATCCTTCTACACCCTCTTTCTCTACATGAATCAGGTGCAAATGTTCCATTTACATTTTCCATTCACATTCTTTTTACATTTATATAAATGTGTCTTTTACATTGTGTTTTTACACATACACACATATATATTTAACTACTTGATCATTTTATCCTTACAGTCCAAAGCCGTATGAGAAACAAACAAGTAAAATGGGGGCAACAATAACAACAAAAACAAAAATGATGTCAACAACAACATTTTGCGGTAGCACACACCATTCTAACCATGTAGGTACAACACACCCATCGATAATTACACACGTGTTTCTACCCTAGGTTCACTCTCATTAAGTTTTTACACTTTTTCATTTTTTAATTTCCACGCTTCATCATATTTTTGTCATTCTAAGATTTGTCTAGGCCTCCGACGCTTTTTCTAATATAATATTCATGGACATCATGTACACATCTCTATCTACTTTATGTTAAAAAATCATGCACTTTAGACATTATTTAGTCTTGGTCTCATACTACTATTTAGAAGGTTTTTGAGTGAAGAAAGTACTAATTAAACCCCATATTTTTTCCATCTTACTTTATTTTATTTCATCATTCCTGAACTCTTTCACCCACATGCCTAGTTAGATTTTGTTATTTCTCGTTATTTTAGCTTTGACTAGGCGCCTGGGATAATCTTGGGGTGCCCATGGGCAACCTGGTCCCACCAAGGGTGCCCCGATGCTTTTTTAACTTTCCCTCCACTTTTTGGACACTTTTTATCCATTTCATCTTCTTTGATTCAGGGTTAATTACAAAATTAGATCAAGAGAACCCTATAAATATAAAGTTATGATACCATAATGGGGGACCAAGAATTAGTCATCGCTTATCATACACATAGCGTTGTATTCATCTAAGGAATTTGGAGATCATTTGAATTCACTTAGCTCCATCAAAAGGACAAGGATGGTTCATCTACATCACACAAGAATAGGAGGGGATTATATAATATTCCATCCACCATTATAATACATTTTTTTAACATCTAGTTATTGCTCGCTACTTCACAAAGTGCTTCGTAAAAGATCACCTAGGTACATGATTCACATACACATACTAGAAATACATTTAGGTATATAATGTAGTGCAACATTTAGTTAATAAGTCCATTATTGTGGTAGTGAGGTCATTCGACCTATTCATTTGTATTCTTCTTCTTTTTAGGTTTTTGATATTTCTTGTGGTTTATTGTAGGTCTTTATTTCCGCTTGATTATAATTGACACTTGGTGCAATGTATAAAATCTGATTCGACACACAATGAGGGTTTTGAACCACCTACCAAACCTGTAAAACTTAGTTCTAGATATTTTACATAGACCGGGGTGCCCATTCTACGAACACAAAGTGCCCACAGTACCCTAGTCCCTCTCTTAGTACTCCAATCCAGCTAGATATCTCATATCCATCCCTTTTAGGGACTCTACACAGATCATTCCTACTTCTTGTTTCTCTATTTAATTCTGCTACACATTCTAGTGAGATCCTCTAATCAATTGAGTCACTTCCTCTCTCTTATTTCACATTAGGTTTTTTACTTTTAATAAATTAGTTGGGTCATTTTCCATACTTATTTATTACATTCATTTACTGTATTTACATGCCATTCTAGATTATATTAACTACCCTTATTCATATTTTAGTTAATCACTATGCCCTAATGGAGTCGTTCTTAGATTTTTGTTCAATCTATTGAGAATATTGAGATTTCACCTCCCACTTGTAAGTGTCATAGTGAAATGATTTTTTCTATTCCTACTTCTAGTTCTCTTCTTGATCTGCCTACACATGAGGTTCCTTGCATGAGATTGATACCCATAGTGAACACTCCTATGATTATGACCATGATGAGGAAAACAATGTAGATCAATACTAAGTAGAACTCTTATCTAATTTTTGTTCCCAAATCCATCCTAATCCACATCATATTGAGCATATTATCAAAATTCTACTTGTTTATAATATTTCTCATGATCAACAATCTAATGACATATCTTTTACAGATAGATCTCAACCCTCATCTACTATACCCACATATTTTGTGTCTACATCCTTCAGGTACCTAGCATTCCTATCTAAAATATGTTTATACATAATCTGTACCCACTATTTCTACTACATATCCTATCTATCATCATAATTTATGTCATACATGTTCATCTTGCACACATTCTCTTGAGTACCTTGTTTATTATTTACAAGCACAAATTTTACAATTACAACAATGTGTCTCTCATAATTCTAATGTTATGGACTCTTCTCAATTATTGCATAATCCACTTGCACTTGAAGTTGTCTCATATCATTTGCCTATTGGTTTTGTTGCACCTAAGATTCCTATCTATGATGGCAAGGGTGATCCCCAAGATCATATTAGATCATTCCATGTTGCTTGTTTTGACTATGCATCTAATGATATATTTCTTACTAAGATATTCCTAGGATTCTTAAGGACTTTGCTTTGTAATGGTTTTATGATCTCCCACACATTCTACGTGCTTTTTTACTACAATTTTGAATTAATTTTTGGCACAATTTTCAATCAACATTGGGGATAATATATCTTATGCACAAATTTCCAAACTAAAACAAGGATATGATGAACATATCAATGATTATGTCTTGCATTACATAACAATTCTTACTAATATGAAAAACATATTAGCTAATAATGAGTTACAAGACCTTTTTGTTCAAAGTTTGCTTCTTCCATTATAAGAATTGGTCATGTTTGATAAGTTTCAATCTTTTGACCATCTATGTCATACACTAAAAGAGTGTGAAGCTAAGATATTACACATGAATAAACCTAAGTATGTTTCTAGATCCCCTAATCCATTTAATGCCAAGTTCTAAAGAAATATTATTCCAAAGGAAAATATAATGACCCTAAGGTTACTTCTATGGACATGTTAACACTATTTCTCAACCTACTAAGATACAATTACAAACTACAAGATGAAAATTTACACAGTTACCTTATCCTCCACACATGGTTTTAAAGAAATTACTTGAGTACAATCTCATGTCTCTCTCTCCACCATTTGAGGTTAATATAAGAAATCCTCAAAGTAAGATCTTTGATGCTAATACTTATTGTGATTATCATAGATGTATTGGTCACTATATGGATATATGCATTAAGATATGAAACATCATTTATAATATTATTTACTCTCATCTAATTGGATGGGATGATGCCCATTGAATCTTCTCAACCTACCAAAGTAATAATGATGAGTTGAAAATATTCAATGATCTACTTCCTAAGAACACTAATGACACGCTTACTTTGAAAGTTAATAAAATTCATAATGGGGTGACATTATTACCTTCTTATGATAATATGATTAGTTTTATGATTGGAACTATTACTCACAAATCATATTTTATAATGATCATTTATTTTGATGATTTTGATATAGATGACTCACTTATCTCTAACGCATGATTTATTATGGTCTCTATTTATCATATTTATATTCATGGTGTCTTGGTTATTCTACATAGTGAGGATAATTTTTAAGAATTTCCATTGTTGGAAAGTTATCATTGATGTCAAGGTTGAGTTGTGCATGATTAGTGTCATGGAGATCTTGTTGGCACATTGTGGTCATTGATGTCAAAATGGAGATTGTGCCTTGTTGAATCTAGAACGTGATGTGGAGACTTTTTGTAAGTTTTAATTGATGTAAAAATGATTCCCAACGATGCTTTCAAGGCATGAATGGTGGATTTTAGTTATTTTTGAAGTCATTTGGAGTAAAGAGAGATAATTTTAATGTAATATGAAGAAATCGGGGCATAATGAGGTATGTTGCTCAATTTCCAAGGTAAGTATTGGCATGTGAGTATTTTTAGAGATATAAAATTTATTTAGGCATGTTGATTAAGTTTTTAGGTCAGGGCTTGAAGGATAAAGCATGAAAAGTGATTTTTAGGTTTGTATCTAGAGGATTCCTTAAGAATCACCTATCATAATGAGGCATCTTGATCATATTTATATGTCATTATGAAAATTTTAGTATGGGAAGTTGTTTGGAATGTTTATTCAGGTATGTGGACAAAATTTGAGGTCTTAGTTTGGATTATTTTGTAAGATATTGAGATTTTGATAAAATTAGGTTCTTAAGAATGGTGTTTCCCATCTTGAAGTGCACTTTCAGTTGTTCGTTGACACACAAATCATCTTCATTGGAACTTAATATATTTTAGAAAATTTGATATGTTTCCTAGATAATATGTTTTGGCATTGGTTTGGGATTTAAGAACCTATTCTTTATGAACAATTGTTAACACCAAAACAACTCCAAAACCCTTCTAAAACCCTAGTTTCAAGTCGATATGGAATATATTTATCATACATGCCCATAAGTGATTTTTTTATAGTTTTTTTATTATATCCTGTAAAGGAATATCCTATCTATTTCTAGGTGGTTTTTTGTGTTCAGATGAGTTAGTGGACCTCACTAAAAATGGTTTGTTTATGGATATTTTGTTGTAGAAGATCGGGTTTTGCAAAGGATATGCTTGAATAAATGGATGTTTAAGGATTATATGGAATCATGATAATTTTATATGATCATTTGTAGAAAATTTTTATTCATTTACTATGCCTACCAATTCAATCTTTCATGATTGGTTTTTGAGATGTAGGGACAATTTTGATAATGCTTGGAGAAATGATGGTCTTGAGCCTCGTACCTTGAATTGTGGAGTCTATTGCGCTTTTGATGATATTGGATAATTTTAGTACCTATACACGTGTTTTATTTGTATTTTTTGAGTTGTTTAAGGTGATAGAAGCTTGATTCTTGCAAGGCATTTTTTGGGTATGAATTCCTAATGGGATAGTCTTGGTTTCGAGGTGATTTCATGGTGTGAATGGATGTTGCAGAGCTATTTCATCATGGAGGAAGTACAGAGAGTTAATGAAAATTTTTATTGAATAGTTTAAAGCCTTTATGAATACCATATTTGATCAAAATTTAATGTTACTTTTTGTGTAAGAAAGACTTAGTTGAAGAAGGTTTATTGAGTCCTAAAAAGCAAATGACCTAATGGAGAGTTGTTGCAGACCTTATAGAGTTGATGTTAGGGGTTTTTCATGTTTATTAAATTCATTTTACTATATTATGGCTGACCTATATGGTGTTTTTTTCTTGAGATAGGTATATATACAAGACAATTATGGCCTATTTGGTTGTTGTAAATCATGGGAACTTGAGCAAGCTATAAAAGATAGAGAGAGGTGTATGAGGCCTTAAATACCACAGAGAATGTATGAAAATTGAATATATTAAGGTCATGAGCTATGAAGGAATTTCATCCATTACATAGTGAAGGTGAATAAGAAGAAAGAGTGACTGAGCAAAGGAGGCGAGTTTTGAGTGTCTTCAAGGGAAGTTGACTTTGTGTATGAATAATAGTTGATGTTTGAGGATCAGAATGTGTGTTAGAGACATGAGATCATGCTGATGCATCAGAGATAGAGAGAATAAAAATAATAAGAGAGGATAAAATAGGAGAAGATATAAAAATAGTAAATAATTCCATCATTTGTTAAGTGAGTAACAAAAAGAAGATGGAACATAATCTTAGGTAGCTGAGTTGGTGCTTGGTATTCCTTGTGGAGTTAGTGATTCACTAAAATCCTATGGGGTTTTAGTCTCCTTACAAGTTGGTGCTTGTTAAATTCATGTTGGTACCTAATAAATTATGGGATTGTTTCCTCCTTTTAAGTTGGTTCTTGTTAAATTCTAGTTGGTGCTAGATAAATTAGGGGTTGGTGCTCCTTGTGGAGTTGGTGCTTCAATAAATCTTGATTGTTTTCTATTAATATAATGATTAGTGGGTTTTATTCCCTTAAGGATTTCCCACCTAAATGATGTGTTCATGTGTTCTCTCGTGTTTTATGCTCATGTGGATGGATTTCATATTTATTTGATGGTTTTCTAAGCTAATTGGCATTTCTTATATCACGATTGCTCATTAAATGGATCATGCAAGTTAAGTAAAAGTTAATGAATGATTAAAGTAATATTTTGAAGGACATTGATCCACCCCACCTCTCATTGATTGTTCTTATAATAGACATTACTTAAATCACTTGACATTCGATTTTAGAGTCTTGCACTTGATTCTGATCCACACTTTTGATGCATTACACTACCAATTATAGTTAGATCTATCACTACACAAAATTCATTATCGGTTGCTAATGATTTTGCTACTAGAGTATTGCATCTAGGTCTCCCTTGGCTACGTGCTCTTAGGGTTTTTCCATCCATTGTTCATCAATGTATCAAGTTTATTCATCATCAACAGGTCTTCACTATTCGAGGTATTCCTTTTAGGGATTTCTCTCCTAGCATGCCTAGTTCTTCTACAATTTCTATCCCTCTTCCTAGTGCATCTACAAATATGTTTATTATTTCACACACTACTTCACATAACACTAGTCCTCCTTGGTCTCATGATAGGTATTTTGTTGTACATGTGGATTCACATGGTTATAGGTGTATTGATAGGCATTCAGTTGCACATGTTGCAACACATAGTTCTAAGGCCTCTAGGTCTATTTCTAGAACTTCCTTTACACACATTGTCTCTAGTGGCTCACAGACTCATAGTATTTTACGTAGATCTTATAGATTTATGATCCACTCTACAATTTCTTATAGGTATTAAATGAGTCCTTATTTTTCTAGTTCACCCCACAAGCATAAAACATCACATTATCTACTTTTTCTAGTTATCCTCATAGGAATTGTTTGGTGCATGCCACCACCATGGTTACCGCTCGCATCTCGAGTTCCACTCTATGAAAAATAAAGGATTGACCCTCCATCATATTTGGAAAAAATTTCACCTCCTTGTAGGGTTATATTGGGAAATATCTCAGTTATTCCACCTCATTTCTGATGACACACTTTGTTTATAGGTTCAAACTGACGATTGAGGGAGTGGTTCTAGACCCAAACCTTGCTTTGCACACACGTGCACACACACACACACACACACACACACACACACACACACACACACACACACACACACACACACAGTGGGAAACTTTCTTCTCATATTTAGTTACATAATCCATATCGACACCGAAATATGTTCAAACTACAAAAACACAAAAATTAAGAGTTTATATGGTATGTATTATTTTCACTTTACATTATACATGATGTTATTTATTTGGTTTGATAGATACAATTTATTATTTACACATGTACATTCACATGGTATATTGAGCATGATGCATGATATACAGAGTGATAGATGATGATGACAGTTCTATCTTTCCCTTTACCAAGACTGATAACCTCGATAGTATCCACTTTCGAGATAATATATCTAGGTGTTATATTTCCATTATATTTCATTTCTTTCCTCATTGCACTTGGTTACATATACATATCATGTATTTTCGATATTTTCTACTAACAAGACTAGCACATGTGTCTTGTGCAAAGTGCTTACAATTACTACTTAACTAGTTCCTTTAAAACATATGTTATGTATTTAGATACACTTATTTTGCATACATGCTTTAGTTGTGTGTGTGTGTGTGTGTGTGTGTGTGTGTGTGTGTGTGTGTGTGTGTGTGTGTGTGTGTGTGTGTGTGTGTGTGTGTGTGTGTGTTCTACTCTAATTGTGGCTTAAATTTCTTGATTATCTTGTGACATTGTGGGTTTCCCATGTTTATGGCATAATTCCTTTTGTATAGTTGTGTATCTCTTGTTTTTCAAGCTCAAGGGCCTTAATTGTCTTGTGACACCATGGGTGTCCCATGTTTACATGAAATTTACATTTTTGTGATTAATCTTTGTTTGACATGTTTTTACTTTTTTCTACATTGTATACACTTATTTTATACTAAAACAATAGGTTTCTATTGTTGTTATTATTGTTTTGTTGCACTAACAATGTTATGGCTACCATGTTTCTTATTTTCATTTCTCTTATTTTGTACCATGGTTTTTACCATGCGTATCCCCATTGCAAGTAAAATTTCTTCTTCATGGCCACCACATCAGTCATTTCAAAGGATATACCTAGGTTATTAAATTCTCATACATGGGTATACATCTTTTATTTTGATCCACACACTCAAATTACTCATCACACACCTGAAATGAAGGGTTAAACATATGGGATTTATTATACATTTTCGGTATACATAAGCATTTTTGGCACAAACATATGAAAACACAAACAAAAATGCCTCATAATTAGACTTAGACATATGAAATCATCAAAATATGCACATGGTCAATAATATATGGCCTGATCAAGACTATATGAATGATCCTAACCCTATTATATGGGTTTTCCCATGGGCATTTACTTTAGATATTTAAACAGTCTTAGGTTTTTCTTCATTCATATGTTTTTATTCTCATATTGACTTTGTTTAGCATAGGTTCAAGGGGAAATAATTATTTCATTCTCTTTCTCTATGGTACTCAGTTTCACTTCCAATTTTAGACACATTGGGGGCATGGGTTTCCTTTCTCCACTCAAATTTCATCATGTAATTAATTATACTTAATTTACCTTTCGGTTGTACGGAACATGGGAAGTGTATGGGGCACTTATTTCTCTTTTCTACTGAGTGTTTCCTAATTTAAAAATTATTCGTATATCTTTATGTAGTGATATGGTCCATTGGGTTATGGAAGGTATCGAAGTGGATAAGTTATTTTTAGGAAGAATTTCCTATCCTCTTTCACTTAAGGGGAAGATATCATAGTTGATGTATGAATTTGATACACAATATTATTCTTTGGTGGTGTTCTTCATCTCCTCATATTTTTGGTTCTTTTCTCCAAAATTTGTGTACTAGGTTGGTACACCTAAAACATCAACCTCTCTTCAGAAATAATTAGGTACTTATCTTTGTATACACCTAATTTTTCAATTTTTGTCTTTCACACATATTACTAATAATTTTCCTTATGAAAATATGGATGTTTCACCTAATTCTAGAGTGTTTCTTTGAATGTTAATGAAACAAATAAGGGTAAATGGCTAGGAGGAATACTTGTTAAAATGTTGGTTGAAGGTTATTGTGCGTGTATGAATTATTGATCTAAAGCTAATTGTGAGAGCTTCCTTTTGGCTTGGAGAAACTACGAAATAGAAAACAAGACCACTTAATAAACGTTAAATAGTATATGTAGTGGACTACCTAACGTGTGCTAGATTTTAGAAGTGTGATACTTTGTAGATGGTTGTTAATCCACTATTTAAAACAAATAAATATTAACAATAAAGGAAATCCTACTATAGTTAAAATGATTTAGGTATCTCATTTGACTACAATAAGAAAATTCATTCACAACAGGCTAAGCTATGATTGAATCTAAAGGTCAAGGTCTTTGTCAGAGTATTGGTATTGGTCAAGGTCTGGTTCTGGGCTATTTTGGGTATTGGGTGGAGGTTTTAAGCTTTGTTCTTGGTTTGAGGGTAAAAACACAAAGACCGATGTCGGTCTAGTATGACCGGTGTTAGTTTAGGTTAACCGGCGATGGTTGTGGGTAACCAGCGTTGGTATGGTCGGGGTATAGGAAACTTATCTAAACTTGGTGTGGTAACAGATATGAGGCTAAATGGGAATGGAAATGGCAATGTCAAGGTATGAATGGGTATTAGGTATAGTCAGGGGTAATTAAAATCTAGGTATGGGAAATTCAATGGTAGTGGTAAAGGAATGGTCAAGTTTGCATGGAGGTAAATGGTGGGGAATGGGAATGGGAGTAGAAACTAATAACAAAAGTAAAAGAGTCTACTAAAATGACAATGGATAAATGTTGGTTAACAAAACACTTACTATTATATGAGCTTGATGTCTAGTTGGCAATGGTGGGTGATCAAATGGAAGGAACTTGGTGTGGTGTTGGTGCTTCCCGATGCTCCCGTTAAGGAAAATGGCTTTATGAGTGCTTCTGATGCTAGTTGTGGATGCTCTGATGCGTGTACGAATGTTGGTTCTGCTTGCATGCAGCTTTGGTTTCGTCTCTTGCTCTCAGAAGATGTGCCAAACTTGAAATAAGGTTATTTTGGGGATTAAATGGTAATTGACGGTGGTTCCAGGTTGACCGGTGGTGGTTTAGGGTAACCGGCGTTGGTTAGGGTGGGATTTCCTAGGTTTTCTAAAATGGGCAGATCCCCTTGATTTTCTTGGATCTCGTTCATTTTTCTCTATGGATTAGAATGGAAGATTCCTTTCTAACATGTAGGAATGTGGTTAGAGGGAATGTAGGCTTTGATTTTTAGGGTTTAGGTAGGTCTTAGTTAGTTATGGAAACATACTAAGAATAGGTCTTAGGGTGAGGTGGCTAGGTGAGGTGTTTAGGTGAGGTGGATGGTGTGGAAATTATCTAATTAGGATATTTAAATAATAGATATTATGAGGTCATAAAATAATTTAATTAAATTAATATTAAAGTGGGGGAAAGGGGCCATGGTTAGGTGAGTGTGTGCGAGGTGGTTATTTGTCGAGGGACCAAGGGGAGTGTGAACCAATTTTGGTGTCTACATTTTTCCACTTTTTGTTGTGTATCTTGTATTGGTAAGCGACCCGACAAAAAGAAGATGTGGTTGCCCTTTGTGTGGGTGAAGGTAATCCCCTCAAACCAGAACTAATAAGGCCGAAGGCATAATTGGTGAGTGGTTTGATAAAAGGTGAATGATGATGAAGAAGAAGGTGGGCAATGAGGGTAAAAAGGGAAAAAATTCTACCTAGGTAATCCAAGTAATGGCTCGGGGTCAAAGGTAGTAATGATCAAATGCATGCACACGTATAAAATGCAACACGGTACCGGGGTGAAGAGAATGCAAACTCTACATTGTCTAAGGTCGATAGGTTTATCTAAACAAGGTTGAGGTGATTCTGGTATCCAAGGTGTAGGATATGGTCAAGAAACATGATGTAGGTTAGGTGCGAGAATGTTTAGGTATGTTCCTGCAGTACACCAAAGTTTGGGTTAGGATAAACTAGTCACAGAAAGAGGCAAGGTAAGGTTAGTATGTCAATCAACATAGGTAACAGTGCCACAAGTTATAGTAAGCACATGTGGTCACAAGTCACTAGAAATGTTCCAGGTCCAAGTATCTAGGTCACGGCATGGGTAGGGATGAGGTATGGGAAAAATAATGAGTCCCAGGATGAGGATGAGGTGATGTAGTAAATGATGAGGTCGGGAGGATAAAGGGAAGTGTCTAACGTAGGTGTGGGTGAGGTAGAAAGGATCCAGGTCATCAAATTAGGGGTAGGGGGTAGGAAAAGGATTAAGAAAGATGATCGATGATGATTTAAAGGAACCAATGCCAGTTGTGATGGACTGACCATGGTAAGCTAGGGCACAGGACTTATGTTGGTTAAGGTTAAACCATCATCGGTCAAGTCGGGTAGGTTATAAAAGGAAAAATTTCCATGTTTTTCAAATCATTTATCATTTACTGAATTACAAACAATGATAGGTGAGAAAGAGAAAGGGGAAAGCATTTTGAGAAATGTAAAGCTAAGTTGGCAAGTGGTGTAGCGGGTGATTGGAAGTGGATAGGTGGGTCCACGAGATCGAGATTGAGTGATTCGATTGGTTAGAGGTGAGGCAGTTAATTGGGTGATGGAAGAGGTAGGAGAGGGGTCGGGTGGACCACCAATGCAGTGGCCCGTAATGTGCCACCATGGTGATGGAAGTGTGATGAGGTAAGGGTCAATCCTACTCTTTGTTTTGTTTATTAGATTTATTTAGATGTCGGGTGGGTAAAAACAGGTTTTGGGGGAAAATGAATTTTGAATTGGTGGGAGGGAAAATCAGGTTAAATATGAATGAGGAGAGAGGTGATTGGGTGAAGGAGGGGTGGGGAAGGGTGGAGGGGGGATTTGGGTAGGATTGGGTGGGTAGAAGGGAGCAAAAGGGAGTTTTGAGGAAGAATTAAGGTTTGGGTGCCGTGGTTTTTGTAGCGTGAGTGGCCGGAGGTGTCGATTGAAGGTTAGCACGCGTCGGTGGTAATGAACCATGTATTAGTCATGAAGCAAGTGACCGATGCCATTTTAAGGGGGCCAGGGGCTAGTTAGGGGTAACCGGTATGCAGTCATGATTTGGGGAAAAAGCATAACATAGGTAAAGGGCTAAAAATAGGTAAGGGTGAATGATAGTGGGTTAGGGTTGGGTTGGGTAGATAGAAGATGTGATACAAAGGTAAGGAGGTCTAGGGAAAGAGAGGTAGGGTGGTAGGTATAGGTGAGGTGCCAAGTGAGATTGTGGTTATGATTAAGGTATATTAATATGATGTTTTGTTGGATGCGGGAAAGATATCGATTAAGGATGAGAGACAGGGTGCCACCCATGCTATTGAGAGTTCAAGGCACAATGACAATGAGGAGTGGAAGCATGTCACAGATGTTTTCCTGAGTGTGGTCAAGCGCTACTAGCATGTAGTCTGGTAGCTGAGTCTAATGGTCACTCTCATTGATAGATGGGATTCCGTGACCAACACGTTCCACCTACCAACGGGGGAGATGACACTCACCCTGGAGGACGTGTACATGATCCTACTGATTACCTACATTGGGGACATAGGTATATTCAATATCCTGAGAGGCATCTAAGTAGTTGATGTTGATAGTATTTTGTGAGGGTGGTAGAGCTAACATTTCACAGTGCTGGCTGAGTTATGGAGAGATGTATCTAGCATGTCTATAGGAGACGAGGTTAGTAGTTCTTGATGGAGGCGATCTGCTATTTTTGCACTACCGGATATATAGGGTGGGAGATTACCATAGTCACCGATGGGGTATTACAGGATATGATTATGAATAGGACCTACTTTGCATGGGTGTCACCGCTTTGCATGGGTTCCAACATTCCTAGTGCAACTATATAGAGAGCAATGGGCATATGGGTGGCTTTGAGTTCGATCTGTGTTGCACGTTTATTCTTAACTATTGGGCCTACGAACACATTATTTGTGTTTTTCTTATTGGTATGCCCCGAGAAGATGCATTTGAGCCTGGTTTTTTCGGGTTAGGTACAAATGATGGGTTTCTATGATGGGAGAGTAGAAATTAGACATGGCTACTCATGATGTAGAATATTAGAGGAAACTAGTGGTGGGATTGTCTAGCGTGGACATTATTTGGAGACCGTATGTGGGCTATCCCTCATAAAGATAGATAGCCGATGAGTTAGATGGCCTATAGACACTCAGATGGATTGAGGGGCATCTTGCAGGGGGAACACGAGATGATCCTCGTAGATAAGGTCGGACGTCGAGTTTGGGCTGCTACAGGATATACCACCACCTTTCCCACAATACCGGAGAGATGATGTGGAGATACCACTGCCACTACCATAGCTGATGGTACCTATAGGCGGGAGGAGAGTAGGTTATAGGCTGGTGGATTGATGATGTCGGAGTGACTGATAGGTATAGATAGTGGTGGGCAGCTCATTTATGAGAAGTACCTCCCAGTCGACGTAGCAGATTTAGCCACTATCACCATGTAGAGAGACATCTTACAGGGAAGCTAGTGACCCCGATGACATGATTAGGGATGGTACGGGGGCATTTAACGGGGTCGAGAGGCGAGAGTTGGATATGTTGCATGCATGGTGGCCGGTCATAGGCCTAGATGGCCCAGGGTAGAGATGGAGATGGAGATGATGAGCAGGTGGCCTTGCTACAGGCACAAGTTATAGGTTTGCAGAGCCAGTTGGCCACTACACAAGTGAATATTGAGGCATTACAGGCTCAGGTACATACATAGGGTGTGAGGCCGATGGAACCTCCATAGGCACTAGGATAGAGTCCTAGTTCATAGGTAGGGGTGAGAGACGGGGTCCCATAGGATAGGTGTAGGGGTAGAGGCCGATGGGGCCACCATAGATAGTACTCATATCTAGGTTATGGGATGCCTTAGGTGAGGCCAAGTATTACTAGGATCAGTTGATGGCAATGGGGATAGATTTTATATCCTATGGAGAGTACAGGGAATATCAGGCCTCGAGTAAGAGGATGAGATCCTGTACCCACAGCGTGGAGAGCAGAGGGGGCCATTGAACCCTAAGATAGGAACAAGGTGAGGTTACTAGTTCATGGAGGCTAGCTCTAGGTGATGTACCAACAGGGACCTGACCACGACCCATGACTGGCAGTGAGATGTTATCAGGCTGTTGGAAAGGAGCCGAGAGGGAGGAGGAGATGGGAGAGAAAGATATGGAGGATGTTTGGCAAGATGATGCCTAATGTGAATCCCTCCATTTTATGTAGTTTATTCATTTTTGATATATACCAATCTGCGTGCCTAAGAGAGTGAGGATGTATACAAGAGTTTTGTATATTTTTATCATAAAATAGCACTGCGTCTTTGAAGATATTTGAGAGTTATGTATGCAGATAGACATGTTTGGATGTTTTTATTTATAGATATGATGGTGATTTTGGCAAGATGTATCTATGTTGATAGAATTTTATTATTATGCATAGATGGATTCATGATAGGTGTGTTAGGCATGGTGGAGTTAGGTTGGTGGTTGGGCATGGATTAAGTCAAGTCATAGGCATGGATCAAGTCAAGTTTTGGTTTAGGCATGGATTGAGTCAGGTTATAGGCATGGATTGAATCAAGTTATAGGCATGGATTGAGTCGATTATAGGCATGGTGGAGTCTTAGGTTTGTTTAGGCCTAGTGAATCGAAATTGGTTGAGTGTGTAATTCATTAATTTGTGTAATTAATGATGATATGGGTCATGTTTGAGATATTTTATAGTAACATGCATGATAATGGTAAAGAAATGGTAGACATAATGAATGTATGTTTGATGATGATAAATGTGTACAACAATTGCGTTTGTTTGGTTTAATTTCCAATTATTAATATAAAAAGGGAAACTAACTAGGGTAGAACATGATTTAGGAAAATGAAAGGTGAATTGGTTAAGGTAGACAAGCTAACCTCCAAGGGCCCCATGCTCTCGGAGTGCTACCTACATAGTCCCAGTGAAAAGGGACCTCAAGCCGATGTAGTTCTCCCATAAGCTAGGGAAGAATGCGAGGAGGTATGAGAATGAGTTGGTAGGTTATAGGCATGATTGAGTTTAGGTTTCTTTAGGTATGGGTGAATTGTGGGCACATTGGTATGGCTGATTTTGAGTTGATTGTGGTGAAAGAGGAAAATTTATTACCCAAAGATAAGCATCTAGGATCGAGTATTGTATAAGGTAATCAATACATAATGAAGAAGGTTAAAAGATAAGAGGGGAAAGAAAGTCACCTGATTGGTAAGGCTCATAATGGGTGGGTCTTACCCTAGATAGGATGATGAACGTAAGACCCTAAAGACATTGAATGAAGGATTATTCTAAAGGTGAAGAGTAGTCACATGATCACCAAATGTCACGGTTCTAGTAGGTCCCTTGAGGTGGTAGGAAAATAAAGTGTGAATGGTGAGAGGGTGAAAAGTGGTTAGTTAATTTTGGTAGCATGCCTTTGAGTAAGAGATCCAAGATCACAATGGGCAAGTCCATGACATAAATGTTTTTGTTTGACTTGTATTTGAGATAGAATGATTGATGTGGGAAGTCTATGTGGGATGAAGAAATTAACTCCTTGAGGTCTTCGCAAAGCTGATCAATGCAAGAAGCTTTACATTAATTTTTTTAACAAGCTTTACATAGTTGTCCTTCGAGGGAGCAATCTATTTATAGCAGCAATGTAGAGAGAAAGATGTCCTTTTGAGGGAGTCATCTTTTACTAGAAGTTTGACTCAAGGAGTTGGATCCCATATGAGGGATTTTTAAGTCATGGAAAATACTAAGGTGAAGAATAGGATTCTTGTTCGAAATTAGGGTAAACGACCATGGGATCTCATCTAAAAGTAGATGAAAAGTATCCATGAGAATCATGCCATATACAACGTATTTTGTGGTACACATATTTAAGAGAAGATAAAAGAGTGATGGGTATGAACATGATTCTTGTTTAATAATTGGTGATGGCATAGGAAGTGGATAGCGCTCAAGGGATGAGCATGGAAAGAGGTAGAAGGTGAGGTATGATTGAAAGTCAACAGTAGAATGGTCAAAGATGTAAGGCATTGAGGGGATCAGGTTCGGGTTTACCATCTAATGAAGATAAACGATAAGGACTTGATTTATAAGTATGAGTCATGATGTATGGTCCAAGCCAATTAGGAGAAAAATTTCCCCATTTAATTTTTTCTTCTTTAGTTACATGTTGATTTTCTTTCAGGACAAGGTCACCGACTTAGAAGGTTTGTTCATGGACACATTTTTCATAGGCACGTTTGATACATTTTTGGTAAACTTGAAGATGGTCAAGAGCATTAAGACGATGTTTGTCTAATAAATCAAGTTGTGCTAAATGGTCCTAGTGAAAGTCATCATCATTGAGCATGTCATGGAGAGAAATGTGGAGTGAGGGAATCTAGACTTTGAGAGGCAAAATAGCCTTTGTACCGTAGACCAGAGAAAAAGGTGTGGTAGCAGTGGAAGTGCGAATACTAGTGTAGTATTCCCACAGGGTGAAAGAAATGTGTGTATGCAACTCATTCCCAGTATCGTTAACCACTTTCATGAGAATTTTTTTAGAGTTTTATTATTAGATTTGGCTTGGTTTTTGGTTTGTGGGTAATAAGATGACGAAAGGCGAGTTGAATGCCAAAAGCATCGTAAATTTTTCACAAGGTTTTATTTTTGAATTATTTTCTGTTATTAGTGATGAGGTGGTGTGGTACACCAAAGTGACAAATGATGTGATGATTGATGAACTCACATATTTTCTTAGCTTTCATGTAGATGAGAGGTATGGCTTCAACCCATTTTGTGTAGTATTTGGTAGCGGTGACGATCCATTGATGTCGTTGGGAAGAATGGATATTGATTTCTCTAACAAGATCCAAACCCCATTGAGAGAAGGGCCAAAGGTCACAGGAAACTTGTAAGGCATGACTGGGTGTATGATGAAGGTTGACATGTTGTTGGAATTTTACACAACGCTTAACGTAGTCACAAAAATCATGGTTAAGGGTTGGCCAGTAATAGCCTAGGTGAAGAATACGCTTAGCAATAGTAAGACCACTGAAGTGACCTCCACATATGCCATCATGAATTTCCTTAATGGTATAAGGAATTTTAGAACTCATAAGGCACTGTAAGAGAATACCATCAAGTCTACATTTATAGAGAAGGCCACCCATGATGATGTAATGAGTGACCTTTTTAAGAAAGGCACATTGTCCATTACGGGTGAGGTTGGGAGGTAAGATGGAGAGAGAAAGATAGTCTGAATATTTTTCATACCAAAGGTCACTCGGAGTCGAGGGTAGCGGTTATGATAGAGTAAAATTCATGAGGAAAATAAGAGGGTGATTGGAGTCTTTGCACGGTGACAAATATTTTAGAATTGGCAAGTGAAGCGGGAATTTGAGAGGCTAAGCGAGGCCATGGTATCACGTAAATTTTTTGGTAGAATGGGGGATGGTTTAAAGGTCGTAGTGGTCGGAGGTGGTAAAGTTTATGTCCATATGATGCTTATACTTTTGAAGTATCTCATTACAATATTGGTATATACCATTGACTTGGTTTACGACCAATTGAGAATCACCAAAGATGTTGATGGACTTGACATCTAAGGCATAAGTAGCCTGGAGACCCAATACGAGTGCTTCGTATTCAGAAATATTATTTGTACAATAAAAATCAATTTTGAAAGACAAAGATATGGGTTCACCATCAAGGGGAATGAGGATAAAACCATCCCCACCCCCACACTGACACTTGGAACCATCAAAGAAGAGTGTCATTTGGTAAGTGGGTTCGGCCCAAGGAAAGGGTAGCGATTGAATCATCTACGGAAAGTCAAAGTTAGAGGGTTGATCCGGAAATAGGTATGTCATCCAATTGGTCAGTGATAGCTTGACCCTTGATGGATTTTTGATGGATGAATTCAAGGTCGAGGTTGGCCGAGAAGAATAAGCCGAGTGTGTGGCACGTTGATGTTGGTAAGGTTTGGCATACATGAAATGTAAGGGGTTGGTGTTGGTCATAACATAGGTTTTGTGGTTGAGTAGGTAATGGTGGAGTTTTTTGGCAATGAGAACTAAGGCTAAGAATATTTTTTTGGCATGGTTGTATCGGGTTTCATAGTCCAAAAGAGTATGGCTTATGTAATAAACCGCCTGCTCCCTGTGTTGTTCATTGCGATGAGCGAGCATGACCCCTAAGGGGTGATTGGTAGCTAAGATGTATAGGTATAAGGGTTGATCGTATTTAGGTGGAATGAGAATGGGTGGTTGGAGAAGGTATTTTTTTTAAGGCCTCAAAAGATTTATAGCAGTCATCATCCCATTTGAAGGAGACATCCTTCTTGAGAAGATGATGAAATGGTTGACACTGATCCGAAATTGTGAAATGAAATAGTGAATAGATGTCAACTTACCTTACATGCTACGGAGTTACTTCATATTAGTGGGTGGAGGCATCTCAAGAATGGCATTGAATTTAGCAAGGTCAACCTCTATACCACATAAGGAGACAATAAATCCTAGGATTTTTCACAAGAGAACCGCAAAGACACACTCCTTGGGTTGAAGGTGAATGCAATACTTAATGAGGCATTCAAAGATGGTATTTAAGATGGTGATATGCTCGGAGTGGTGTTTATATTTGGCAAGGAGGTATTCCATGTAATTTCCAATATACAATGCATGATGTCATGGAAGATGTAATTCATAGCCCGCTAATAGGTGACACCAAAGCATTTTTAAGGCCAAAAGGTATGACTCGATAGTAGTAGGTTCCCCAAGGGGTGATGAATGTAGTTTTGTGTTGATCCTCTGACGAAGAAAGATTTGGTTATAACCTAAGAAACCATCCATGAGTGATATAATCTTGCGACCGGTGGTAAGGTCAACCAGCTTGGTCAATACTAGAAAGAGGAAAGTTGTCTTTCGGGTAAGCTAGGTTGACGTCATAGAAATCCATGCAAATGCGAAGTCCCCTATCACCTTAGTGATAGGGACAATGTTAGAAATCCATCAAGGATAATCAATGGGTAAGATGAAAGACATGAAAAGAAGATGTTGAAGTTCTTCTTTGACCGGAAAGAGTAATGCGAGGGTGCATTTTCCTCGCTTTTGTTTTACATGTTTAGCATGAGGAATGGTTACGATATTTGTGAACAATATTGTGGGGTCAATACCGGGCATGTCTATGTAAGACCAAGTGAAAATGTGGTTATGGTTTTTGAGAAACAAAGTGATGGCATCCTGTTTAGCGAGTATTTAAAGATTGACCGATCTTTAGAATGTGTGGGTTGTCTTGAGTATGAATGTTGATCTCAATAGTCAATTCATTCAACATGGTTTATGTCTTAGATGGTAATGTCCAATGAACATATGAGTCTTCAACACAAAGGTAGGTGAGTATAGATTCATCATCATGACATTGAATGACGTTAATTTAAGAATTGTCATCATCGATCATTTCGGGATACAAGAAGGAAGAGAAGAGGGAGCCTCGCCCTCACGTTGATAAGTCGAGGCCCCAAGGAAATGGTTTTATGAAAAAACATAGTTAGGAGGAATGGATTCTAGATCCATCGAATTTTTAGCGAAGGTGGTGAAGAAGGTGGAGTGGGTGAAGAAGGTGGAGAAGGGTTGATGTCCTCAATGATTTCAATGTGGGCCTTCTTGGTAGGTTGTTCAAGCAAAGATGATACCACTATGGTTGTTATGTTTGCATTTAGTACATGGAATAACAGTATGGTGGCCTTGCTTGTAAAAGACAAAACCAAAACCCTTCCATGCACATCGGTATAGGAAGGTGTGGGTGAAATGGTGATTGGTGAGTGACTAGAGGTCAACGAGAAAATGGGTGGGTTTGTGATGGTGGTTCAGGTGTATAAGTGGTAGTATCAAGTCCCCCATAGGTGAGATTGGTACAAAGGTGGGGAGGACCATAAAGGAGGCACTCTCCTATACAATGATCATAATGAGGGTGTTGGTGAAGACTTCCGTACTCTTGTGGAGTAAGGAATGTGTTGACACTATATAGGTGATACTCCCCTAGAGTGAGGCATTGAAAAATGCCTTCCAAGGGATCAATGGTCGATATGTGGGTAGCTGGGATAGATGATGTGTTAGAGGTTGGCTCGGAGGTGGAGCTAGCTGATTGGGAGGTTGATGGTTCGGCCATGGAGGTTGTGGTAGTGGTAGGAATGGAGGATGTAGGTGCGGTTGAGGTAGCGGTGGCACTAGTGAGTGGAGGTGTAGGTGAAGAGGAAGTGGTCATGGAGGTAGACACTTTAATGGGTATAAGCACGTCATTGGGTTAGTAAAGCATGTTGCTGAAGCTTTGAAACATGATGAGTCATTTGGAATGGTATAGATATGTCCTTCATGCTCAAACTTTACACAATGATGCAAAGTAGAAGAGACACGACCCATGACTTGAATCCAAGGTCTACCAAGTAACATGATATATTGAAATTCCCCCTCCAAGATGTAAAATAGCTCGGAGAAGTGCGAGGGCCCACGCAAACATGGAGGATGATGGTGCCAAGTGTAGAGGTGATAGCATCATTAAATGAATGCAACATGATGAGATGTTTATGCATGTAATTGTTGGGTATGCACATTTGGGCGAATGCATGGGAGGAGATGATATTAATGATAGCACCCCCATCGATCATAACACATCGTACACATATATCATCGATGTGGATGGAGATGAAAAGGGCTGGATCTGGGTCATCGGTTTGGTGCGGTGCGATCTCTTCATCTGAGAAGCTAAGGGTGGCTACTTGGTGAGTAGGTGGAGGTGTAGATGGTGGTAATTTTTTGAGAGAGGCTACATGATGGGGTGTAATAAGAGAGGCCACGGGTGTAGGGTCATTGGGTAAGACCTCAATAGACTAAATAACCTCCATGAGAGCTTGACGATGGGATTCTAAGGTTTGGATGAGACCATACAGGGAAATTTTGAGGGGGGATTGGTGTATTTTTTTGAGCATCATGAGATGTGTAACCCCATTAGAAATACGATATGTGGGGCCACAGATAGTGATTTTAGGTGTGGGTGTAGATGGTATGTTAGGTACAGGATTAGTTGGTGGGTCGGCTACATTTTACTTTCCTTTATCCTTCTAAGCATGGGTAGCAATGTGGATCATGTTGATTTGAGGTAGGGAGGTAAGTGAAGTAGGTGAGCCATGAAAGGTGTAACAACAACAAGGGAAGAAGCCAAGAGGTGGGAAGGAACCTTGTAAAATAAGCTAGGCACATCGACATTTCGGTGGAGGCTCGGTGAGTTCTCTTATGTGAACCATGTTAATTTTGAATCTTGGGGGTGGCTCTAAGGGTTGTGGAGGTAGAGGTCTTGGTCATTGAGTAGGAAATGAGGGAATAACTATGGAAATGGGTGCTGGTGAAATGGGTTCCTCATCAAGAAGGTCATCATCATCAAAGTTTTATTCAGGAGGACACAACTGGATAAGAACGGTTTTCAAATCCTTGTAGTTCTCTACATCATGTCCTAGCACATGATGGTAGGAATAAATTTTGGTGTCATCAAACCCCTTTGGTTTGGGTTTAAGAGGGTCATAAGGTCTGAGAGGCAGTAATGTGATGATAGAAGTTTCAAGGAGGTCTCGTTAAGATTTTGGCATAGGATCTCGCTAGTGGATCACAATGGGAAGTGAAAGTGGGTTTGGGTGTAGGTGTGGCTGACTATAGAGGAAGGGTCTTTACATGAGGGGGAGTAGGTTGAGCTACAATTTTAGGTGCTGGTGTGGTCTTAGGTGTTGGTCGTGTCTGCTTAGGTAGGGGTATGGTAGATGAAGTGGCAAGAAAGTGTGGGGTTGGTTTGAATACCTTATTGGAGGGTAGTGGATTTTTATCTTTAGGTTGCACGTTCTTGGGTATAGGTGATACAGGTGCATGAGATCTAAAGGGAAAAGTAGATGGTGGAAGAGGGAAAGCTACCCACAAGGATAAATGAGGTGCTATGAAGGTAGATGGTGCGGGTTGTGCAGGAGGTGTGAGGGAAAGAGAGTGAAGCTGTCATGGGTAATGAATAAGTTATCGATGGTATTGGAAGTATGGGTGGTAAAGATGTTGCAGGTGTGGGGAAGTTGTGTTAGGCGCTTGGGTATGTTAGAGGTCTACGAGGGAGGAATGGTCATCTCTGTGTTCTTAGTTTACCGGTAGGTGAAGATTTCTTAACCATGTTGGAAAGACGAGGTCATAAGAGGGACGAAGGGGTGAAGGTGATGAAGGTGTGATCGGTGAGGTTGGAGTATGAGATCTATGGGATTGGTTCTTATGTTTGGGTGCTGGATTAAGCTTGGGGTTGGATTTGGGGGATGTAGCTAAATCTAATTTGATGGGTGGATGAGTAAGGCTGGTGGTTGAGATGACCCCTAAGGTAGTAATAGGTTTGGGCAAGGAAGATGATGTAGGTGTGGGTTTCGATTTAGATGCATGTTGGGTTATGGGTAGGGGTGTGAGTTGAGCCATCGGTGGTATCGTGGAAGAATTTGTGATAGTCCCAGTTGTGTTTGGTTTGACTAGCTGGAATATTTTTGGATAGATAGTGGAAGTGTCTACAAGTGACATCTACATTTGTGTTGAAACAATAAGTAGAAGATGACACCAAAGTAAGGCTCTATCCACATAATCCAATCAATGATAAGCATGAGAACGCATTCTTGTAGTGGGTGAGGTTGATGAGGATCTGATGGAGATTCCCATAAAATGTGTCTTAGAAATGGGGAATTTTCTAGCTTCACTGTGGGTAAGAGATCTGAAAGTAAGTCCGTAGGATCTTGGGTAGCAATCGATGGAAAATGGTCGCTTAGAGACAAAGGCATTTCTCTTTGGATATTTGATCGATGAAGGAGATGATGGGTGCTCCTCTATGGGTGGAGGAGATAAACAATCATTTTCCATGGGTCAGAGAGGTACTGAGGGTGAGGTATCTCTAGGTGGAGAAGCCAAAGGTGAAATGGTCTCGATGTTAATGGGAGGCTCCTTCATGGGTGAAGGAGGAGACGAAGGGTGTTCCTCTATGGGTGGAGGAGTAGGTGAAGTGGGTTCAAGTGTAGGTGGAGGAATTTGGGCTAGGATTTCCTCTATGGAAGGAATATGAGGTAATTGGGAAGCAACAAGTGTGTTACTAAAAATAGCATGGACCTCGTGGGTATGGCTATCATGAGTTGAGGTCTCTCCGGTTTGATCAGAAGAAGGGGCATGATTAGGAAATGTTTTCTTGAAGATGTGTAGGTTTTCATTGGTAGGTGCATTAGGATTATCCAAGATTAACTCACCTTTCTCAAGCATTTCTGGACAAGTGTTCTTGAAAGTGATGCAATTTCCATCACTATGACCTTTTACCTTATGATAGTTGCAGAATTCATGCTCTTTATACCATGCGGGTGTGGGGAAAGCATGATCAAAACTAGTGTGTGGTTGATCTTGTAGGAAGGGTGATGGCCCCAACTTTAATGATATTTTCTAAGAAAAAGAATAAGGCTTCCCAATTTGGGTGTAGTTATGTTGTTCCCTTCGAATTGAAAGGTCTAGAAAGGAGAAATATTAGATGAGGGGTTAGCCTAATTTGATGGATGAGTGGGCCAACTTTGGGAACCACTACATTATGCAGTTCCTTGGATTTTGAATAATTATTCTATGGTTTTGAAGAAGAAAAGGTATCGTTTGAATTAAATGTCAAGTTCTTATTTCATAGTTGGATTTTCTTTTCTTTGATGGCCCGAATCTCTAGCTTCCATGCCATGATGAATGCCTCATCGAAGGTTCTGAAAGTCTGCACCTATAGGGTTGGAAAGATATGTCTCAAGCACAAGCCCATGTGAAGATATCTATGAGTTCAATTTGTGGTAGTTAGAATGTGAGTTGATTGATCAGGCTATGTCAAGGAGCAACAAAATATGTGATAGATTCATCGTCATACTGACACGTAGAGTAGAGATCAGTCATGGTAACCTTCTTAACAACATTGATGGAGAAGTGATCCAAGAAGGCTTGGCTACCTGATTAAATGAGAAGATAGAATGTCTAGGTAACCCACTATACCAGTCGAATGTAGGCCCGGTTAGAGACATGGGAAAGGTCCTTAGGAGTAACGTATCATCATGGGTGATCAGATAACACCCATGTTTGAAAGACCGCAAGTGTTGTTGTGGGTCCTCTTTGTTGTTGAAATGGTTAAATTTAGGCATTTCCCAATGCATGGGATATGGATGGATAGGAATGGATGGGTGTATGGGCTCATTGCAAATTTCATCGTAGGTGAGAGTGTTGCAGAGCCAAAAGCGATGCCTCAATGTCTCGCGCATCTTGTCCATCATTAACTTGATTAGGTCATTAGTAGGTTTTGATGGATGGGTGCCTCCTGTAGCATAAGAGGGTTGGTGTTGGGCATATGATGGAGGTGGCATCCCAAAGATATGGCATTATCGTATAGGTAGATTGAGGAGGAGGGAGTGAGATAGGGGTATGTACCTAGAATGACTCTGCTAGATGAAATGGGAGGTTCTTTGATAGTACATATATAGAGGTGGAAGGGTTGTTGTGACCCTAATAGTAATGGGGGATAAGGACTATGGAATAGAAAGGATAATGTTTTGAAAATGGGTAGGGGTCATCGACACTAGGGGTGGTTGTGTAGCTATGGGTATATGTGAGAAAATAGGTGCGAGATGAGGTTATTTTCTCGGGTGGTTAGCGAAGGTATAGTGGATGTGGCGGGTGCAACGGATGTGGAAGACGCGGCGGTCATAAATGGTATAGGGCCTAGTTGTGAAATGACCTGGAGGCAAAGCAGTGAGGGTAGCGCTAAGCTAGAAGGGGTGACACGTAAGTAGGCACGAGTTTCGGGGGGATAGATATAGACATGTCATATATCAACCGACTCGAGGCATCTCGAGTGGACAAGTGGGAAAGATAAAACTACAAGGCGACATGGTTCGGTTAAGTAGTCGTGTGAACTCCTCATCACCCGTGGCGATATAGATAGGTTGGATAGGCTCCATGGGTGATAGAATGGAAGGGGGTGAAGGACTAGGTGGGAGCAATGGTTGACGACTAGTGTGAACCTGTGAGGGCATTTGATTGGTGAGACATCAGCACCATGTGAACAGTGCGATCGGGTTGGACTATTTTTGTAAATAACACGAAATAGAGCAAAGATAGGAGAAACATGCATTGGTAGGTGAATTGGGGGTTAAAATGTCACTAGAAATTTGAACAGGCTAACCAATGTCAGTTAGCGTAAACCGATGTTGGTCATGACTAAGCATGGTTGGTCACTTTGGAAAATGGATAGTTTATCAAAATAAGGCAAAAGGGTGATAATCTGCTAAGTAGATAAGATGTTGATGGAATTTACAGGAAAGTGAATATGATGAGAGTGACAAAGACTCTGAATAGAAAAGAAGGTGAAGTAGGTGTCCTTTTGGTTAGGTTAACCAAAAAAATAGTAAATCGATGCCGGTTGGGTGAAAGAGATGATGGTTAGAGGGTAGCTGACAATGGTCGCTAGACCGACACCGGTTACTGTGAAATTGAAACATCGATGAAGAAAAGGTGGTTTTGAGTTAAAATTAGATATGGAATCAAACCTAGAATTCTAAGAATGATGAAAATATAGGTTCAGGAACACTCAGATGAAGCTAGAATACACCAACTATGATGAGGAGCATGCAAGGGGAAATAAGAAAATGAAGAATGTGTCCTCTCACCTCAAAATGCAAGCCAAACAGACACACTTAGAAAAACACAATCCTAAGAGTGCCTTTTCCATTATGTTTTTCAGCTTATGCTATTTAAGGACTGAATCATGAACTTTAGAATAGAATTTTTGGTGAGGATGGCTTCCTATAAAGAAGGATATCTACAAGGAGAGGTTTTAGGTATGTTATGGTGGGGCAGGCCTTCCTTTGAAGTATGACTCGATAGAAGTAGTGAGCTGGGGAGTACCTACCAATCCTCTGATCAGTGCAATCATTGACAGGCATTCCCAAGAAAGATGTTATTTAAGAATGTGTATATTTTTGAATTTGTGCAATTTGGTAAGACTCGTAGAGAGAGAGAGAGAGAAAGTGTGCTTTCTATGATTTGTTTATCAACCATCATCTAGGAATCAATTCCAATGTATAGGTTACCCTTAATTAATTTGAGCTAATGCAGAAAATCAAAATGAAATGAAGTTCATTTTAAAACCCAAATCGAAATGTTGAATTCGATGAGACAGAAAGATGAACAAGAGAAGGGATGCTCTTTCACTAATGCAATACTAATGAAAGGGAAGAAATGTTTGTTTTAAAGCACCAAAATATGATATCTTTTAGACAATAGAATAAGAGAATATTCCATGGGATAAATTTTAATGTGAGAACCTTTTAAAAAGGAAATAAACATGTAACTTTTCACCTGGAAATGAAGAAATGCAAAGAACCCCGAATAGGTCCCACTGTGCATGCCAAATTTTTTTCACCTGATTCTAAAGCATTTCTTTGAATGTTGATGAAACAGATAAGGGTAAAGGGATAGGAGGAATACCTGTTAAAATGTTGGTTGAAGGTTGTTGTGCATGTATGACTTCTTGATCCACATTTAATTGTGAGATCTTCCTTTTGGCTTGGAGGAACTACCTGAAATAAAAAAAAAGACCACCAATTAAAAGTTAAACAAAGATATGTAGTGGACCGCCTAACGTGTGCTAGATTCAGAAGTGTTATACTTCTAGGCGGTTGTCAATCCACCGTTTAAAACACATCAATGTTAATAATAAAGGAAATCCTACATTGTAGTTAAAATGATTTAGGTATCTCATTTGACTACAATAAGCAAATTCATTCACAATAGGCTAAGCTATGATTGAATCTGAAGGTCAAGGTCTCTATTAGAGTATTGGTATTGGTCAAGGTCTAGTTCTGGGCTATTTTGGGTATTGGGTGGAAGTTTTAAGCTTTTTTCTTGGTCTAAGGGTAAAAACACAGAGACCAATGTCGGTCTAGTATGACCGGTGTCGGTTTAGGTTAACCAATGACGGTTGTGGGTAACCAACATCAGTATGGTTGGGGTACATGAAATTTATCAAAACTTGGTATGGTGACAGATCTGAGGCTAAATGGGAATGGAAAGGGAAATGTAAAGGTCTGAATGGGTCTTAGGTATACTTAGGGGCAATTAAAATCTAGGTATGGGAAGTTCAATGGTGTGGGTGAAGGAATGGTCAAGTTTGCATGGAGGTAAATGGTGGGGGAATGGGAATGGGAGTAGAAACTAATAACAGAAGTAAAAGAGTCTACTAAAATGACAATGGAAAAATGCTGGTTAACAAAACACTTATTGTTGTAGGAGCTTGATGTCTGGTTAGAAATGGTGGGTGATCAAATGGAAGGAACTTGGTGTGGTGTTGGCACTTCCCGGATGCTCCCATGAAGGAAAATGGATCTATGAATGCTTCTAATGTTGGATGTGGGTGCTTTGATGCATTTACAAACGTTGGTTATGCTTGCATGTAGCTCTAGTTTCATCTCTTGCTCTCAAAATATGTGTCAACCTTGAAATAAGGTTGTTTTGGGGATTAAATGGTAACCGACGGTAGTCCGGGTTAACCAAAGTGGTTTATGGTAACCAGGTGTCAGTTAGGGTGAGATTTCATAGGTTTTCTAAAATGGGCAGATCTCATTGATTTTCTTGGATCTTGTTCATTTTTCTCTGTGGATTAGAATGGAAGCTTCCTTTCTAATGTGTGGGAATGTGGTTGGAGGGAATGTAGGCTTTGATTTTTAGGGTTTAGGTAGGTCTTAGTTAGTTATGGCAATATACTAAGAATATGTCTTAGGATGAGGTGGCTAGATGAGGTGTATAAGTGAGGTGGATGGTGTGGGAATTATCTAATTAGGATATTTAAATAATAGATATTATGCGGTCATAAATTAATTTAATTAAATTAATATTAAAGTGGGGGAAAGGGGCCATGGTTAAGTGAGTGTCGTGAGGTGGTTATTTGTTGAGGGACCAAGGGGAGTGTGACCCAATAGTGGTGTCTCTAATGGGTTGTTGACACATTTATTTATTGAGCTTGTTCCTTAAGGAGCATAATGGGAATGGGGAATGATTATTCATGTAATCATTATGGGTTAGAGACAATATACAAAGAGAGTATAACTATTTGGTCCCATCCTTAGCTACCCTTTTATTATGTATCCTTATCACTCGACACCTTGCTTACATCCCAATATTTTAACATCATATAAGACACCTTCTTTTTCTCTTACATGACACATCACTATATGTTTCCATCCTTAGCGAAAAAATCACCAATGGGAAATTATGTCAATGTTACATTTTCCCTAGCTAACGCCATCAAGCGTGGGTGATTACATCCTTTATATACACACCACTTGAAATTTCATCATATCATATCATTAGACCATCAAAAGAACACAAGGTACTAAATAAACATCCAAAATATCACTTTCTTCACTCTGTTGCACCAACTTTGCATTTTCTCACTTAGATTTTGGTTCATCTTGCACATTTCTTGGATTGGTTTGGACACTTCCATTCTTGGCTAGATTGCTTGCACTACCGGGTCATCCATTGTGAGCTTAGGACATGATGAGTTCCCCTAATCCACCTAATAGTGCTTATCTCTTTGGTGCTACTTCTCAGAGAGATAAATTCATCATAAACCACCCTATAAGTACATGTGAGTGCACTAACCTCTCTTTGTATTTTTGCATAGATTAGTTTGTTTGTTTTTCTTTATGATCCTATGTTATTTAGTGTTACTTGCATGATGATACTAGATAACATAGTATTTCATTATATTATATCCTTAAATCCATCTTCTTTATCTATTGATCTTTATTTTACACTATCTATTCACCAATATATCAAGAGGGTAATTTATTCTATCTTAATTGCGAGGCCTTGGAAACCATATATTGACCTAGTGTAGGGATCAATACCCTTTTGATATATGACCATAACACTTTCAGTAGTCCCTTTTGAGTCTATCCATGTGTATCGACTAAGCGATCAAGTGTGTCTTCTACTCATTGCCTCAAATACCCTAGTTGAACAGATGAGTAAGAGTACACAATTGATTGAGACATAGATTTTTCTTTTCATACATCCATGGTGAGCTTGAAATGAATCTTACAGACCTCCTAATTGAGGTAATCTCATTAAAAGCATATATATTTCAAACTCGACTTCATCTAAGAATAAAAAAATCCTAAAAAACCTTTAAAAACCATCTACATAGACACCATCACCCCTGAATGATCATGTCTATCTTTGTTTTCTCACACCTAAATGATTTCAGCCCCTATGAAAATCTGTTGACATGACCAAATCTATTTATTCTCCTAGCTTTTCTTGCAAAAACCTTTTTCCTCTATGTAAATTTTTTTGTATATATGATTGTCTTTATCTTTCATTTTCAGACATTTTCTTATCTAGATCAACACTCCATCATGGAGTATCCTAGGGTCCTCTGAATTTGATATGAAAATTTTTCTTGAGACATGTCATCATAAATTAGAATTCCCCTTTTGTATGGAATGTTGCATCGTAGGAGTACCCAAAAATAACCCTCCTACTCACCTGAAATGGCCTACTTGAGGATGAGGAGGAAGAAATACATAATGATGATACTTTTGACCATCCTCTTGAGATTCAAAATTTCTAAGTTTCCTCAATACAAAGGAGAATCAAAAGAAATTCTTGGAAAATTCCTTCGGAATTTGTCTCAAAATAACTTTACCATAGGGTAGAAAGGGGAAATTGCTGAAATAGGTTCATATAAAAATGCCTCCAATTCTGACCCTACTAACCTCATTCTCCAACTCATTGACAAAATGAGCCAACAAAAATCCACTACAACTCAATTTCTCCAAATGCAAGCCAACATGGCTTAGTTAGTCAACCACCCTCTAATGGGATCTTAGGGTACCACACCCCCTCCTTTTCCAAATGGTCATAATGGGGTGTCTATCAATCAACCCCATTTGGAACAAAGTCTTGTATGTATTCCAACATGAGCCATTAGCACCCTATATTTCTAGTATGGATATTGGTGGCATTGCTCCATCTATCTCTTACGATAGGTCTACTGAATCCACCTTTCATATAAAGGCCTTTGGTAATATTTACAATGAGTGGATCAGAACTAATTCATATAATGCCACCAAATTCCTAACAAAAACTCTTATTAGAGATTATTTAGATTAGTACAATAATTTTCCTCCTAACTCCATAGTTGACCTAGAGTCCTTAGGGACAACCTTAGTAAATGAATTCCAATATCATGATATACCCGAAAACAACATCAATACCTTCATCAATTTTCAACAATATGAGAACGAATCAGCACAAGATTTCATCAAGCATTGGAAGATGTTATTCACGTGGGAAGAACATAACATGCCCAATGATAGCACATTTCAAATTTTATTACGAGCCCTTAAACCTCGCCTTCAATAAAAGATGAGGTCGTTTTCTCCTACTTCTGTAGAAGAGGCCTTTGACCAAGATAAAATTTTAGAATATCTCATAAGGGAATTTGAGAAGGCTCATCTCAAGACATAAACTAACAACCAAGTCAAAATCCTCCAATATTATAAAAATAAGAACACGGCAGGTGACGGATCTTAAATACTCTTCTTCTTATCACTTATTCAAATAGAACTCTTTTCAACATTGACCAATAACATAGCAACAACAAAAACCAACCTAACCTTCATCACCCACTGAGTAATGAAGAGTTGAAGTGTCGGTTTCTTAAACCATTCACCACAATTCTAGATTCTTCTCGACCCATTCCTCATTGGCATGATGAGAGTAAGTTTTGTTTGTGACATGCTAATTGGGGTCACTCACATGAGAAATTTCATGCACATGGAATGGATTCCATCTAATTCTTCTTAGGACCCAAATGTTATTATGGCGCCATCACTCATGAGAATTTGACTAAAGAGTTCAAAGATTGTGATGTAGCTAAAAAGAAGGATCGTCATGAATCCATCAACCAAGCTAATGAAAACTTAAAATATTCTCAAATCCTATGCCTAATCATGATGTCATTGAAATTTCTAAGAAGAAAGAGAATATAATAACAAATTTAGGCGATGCATATTACTTTCCTAAAAACGGTTGTAATCTATGATGTACAATGTGCCATAGCTTATGTAGAAAAATAATACCCTGTGGTATTCTATCCTTGGACTCACATAGTCATACATCACTATGTACCTCAAAATAAATCTCCTCAAATAAAAAATATGCCTCTTTCAGATGCCATCGACCCCTATTAAATTTCTCCTACAAGGCCAATTATGTATGGATCCGCATATCTATCTATAGACACCATCATCCCATGTGAAAATCAAACTTGTAGGGCCAATGACATAGGAACCGAGAAAAAATAAGTTTCAAAAGTCTCTCTAAGTACCCCTTCTCCTTTTGGCTCTATTTCTAATAACTCCCAAAAATAACAACCTATTACATAGTCCGGTCATGTTGAGTGGGATCCTCTTGAAGCACTTTCCTAAATTCTTTGTTTATTTCCCTTTCAGAACTCATGTGTAATTCACCTCACCATTGTGAGAATCTCATGACTACGATGTTTGACATGAACATCCCTTTTCCTCCCTCTTTGGGGAAGAGTCCTACATTGTATGGCTCGGAAGAAAGCATCCGCCGAAAATGTGAGGAACTCTCCATTCATACCGATCTTACCACGAGATACTCACTCATGAATTTATTTTCCCATCGCTTCTAAGATCCCAGATGACCTATTTATTTATGTATATGATCTTACCCTCTTTATTTCAATTCATATCAGATAGACTTCAGTTAAGCGTGCTCTCATTGATGAGGGAGAAAGCAAATTGTGTGGCCTCGCTATATTTCATCAAAGATATTGGTTATTCTATTAATAACCTAAAATCCACATGAACTACTTTCCAAAGATATGATCATTGACAAATTCCTCCTATGGGTTATATTTGGTTACCCATCACTATTCCCCCTAGGACTATCCACGTCAAAGTTATGGTATTCAATTTTCCCATATCTTATAATATTCTCCTAGGGCAGATTTAGAATCATCGTATGTGTGCCATCTCTTATTTTGAATGTCAATGTGTGAAGTTTTCTCATGAGGGAGCTATTTATAAGATTTAAGGGGACACTAACCCTTGGAATTATGATACACTTCAGAAAAAGGGGACATACAAGCTCCCCATGCTTGATGAACTATCACCAATCCCCTTTTGGGAATATAAACACTTTAATTACCCTATAGATACTCTTCACAACAATGTCGGTCATCATGAATTGCTTAGGTGCATGCCTCCCAATATATAGGAACCAAATGATTAAAATCATGATGAATTCACCATCAAAATAAATACTTCGACATTTATGAACTCATTATATCTTAGTTACATCCTTCCTTGCAACCTCACAATAAAGAGCCTTCGATTCCTATAGTTATCTCACAAAACCATAGCCCCTACGAGAGTGTATGGTCCAACTCAAAACCATAGTCAACTCTTGCAAAGTGGATGCTTTCATATTATATGATGATAATGGTTATGCTTTATATGACGCTCATCGGCCAACTATGCCATATTTGTTATAGGGAAGTCTTGCGCTACTAATAAACCTTATGCACTAAAATTACTCATGGCTTAAAATGTTATCCTATTACAAGACAAACCTCCAAATACGATTGATGCTTCCTCCGAGCCTATTCCCAAGCCTTATATTTCTCCACTAGCTACACCTACACATACTATTATAGACTTAGTTAAAAAATTATCTTTGATAGAAGATTGAGTTCCCAAATTTGAGTACTAAACTCGATGATCTCATGGGTAACAATCCTATTTATTATGCCTCGATAATTGGAAAAACATTTCTCCATCAACACCATTCTCACCCATCACATCAGTAACCTTATCGACACTCCCACTAGCCTTCTACAACCTACAAGACCTATTCCCTTACCTATTTCCCTTATGGCTCCTCACTAGTTTGTAGCTAAGCCATATTGCACATGGCACGAGACTCTAGGGCATGATGTTTCCAATTATAGATCCTATCAATGCCACATGAAGAAGCTTGAAGTCAAGGTCAAATGTGACCAAACCAAAAGGGTTGCATAACTTTTGCTTCATCTCTTTTGTTAATCTATCATCACATGTATTGCGTGTACATAGATATCAATTTCTAGGTTTTGTGTGACAAGCATCCGATTCTATAAACTCCATCTTGCAATATAAAGTGTGGAACCAATTCCTATTGAAACCAACCACCTTCCCCTAGACCAATTAGACCAAAACATATGTATCAAACTCTACCTCATTACAATCCTTTTCACACCATGGATACTGATCAACATGATATTATCACCCAAATAGAGGATTGGATCAATGACACCTTATTTTCCACATGGTCTCAAGTTCATCAAGAAGACTTTATTACAAAACATGCCATCAAGGACCTTATGAATCGTTCCCAAATCTATATTTTACATCAATTTGACAAAATTATCACCAACACATTGTGATCTTTTACCCTTTGTGGCTAGTTACCTACAAATACCTTAATTACCTTACTTTCCTATTTTTTCCGATCCTGTATGTTTTCTTGGGCTCTTGGCCCCACTTGGGTTTTACACAAACATCGTCTATCTTTTCTTGGGATCTTGATCCCCCTTGGGTTTATCACATTATCTTCAATATATCATCACATCCTTTCTTAGGTTTTTGCTCTCGTATTCATCACCATTTGTACCCTCACATCCCACCAAGTAGATGTTTTGGCCTTGTTTTTCCTCTTTTCTTATTGACATCATGTGAGTTGGTATATTTTAATGATACCCTTCTCAATGGATTTACCTACTTATCACATTATTATTATTCTTAAGTAACATGATATTATCACATACATACATGTGAAAAGTGGGAAAATGATCAACTTTTCAAGCATCCAAATATCCAAACGTAACCAAATATCTATATGTCATCAAAAATTGTCACACACACACACACACATACATGTAGTCAAAAATATATACACTTGGGTACATTTATAGGTCCTAAAAGCATGCTAGCATTTACATGATTCCTAAGCAAAAAACCTAGTAATTCACAACTCCCTTTAGCCTTTTACTTGGTCTTCTAAACTTTTATTGGCTTCATACATCTTACAATCTTGTCGACATTTGACTAATTTATATTTCTATGGCCTTGGACACTAAATCCTAGTCAAGAAATTATCATCAGGAGCTCTTGTCCTCCTGGGTGCTCATGTCCCTCTTTATATTTTTCTTATCCTTTTGGACCCCTTTCACTTCTTAATTATTTTTTACTACTTTAGGTTGGCCTTTTAGTTGTCAATTACAAAATTCAAACAAGGGAATCATATAAATACATAGTTATGTTTTCAAAATAAAGGACCAAGCACTAAGCATTATCTACTACCAACTAAGCTTGTTGTATTATTTATTTTTATACCCAAAATCCTAGGTGCACTGGCACATCACTCAAACATATTAGAGCACTCACCGAAGCATGTGAAGCTATCAGGTCCCTCTTTGGTACTATCTTTCCAAGGTGTCAGCATGCATGTTCATAATGACCATAATCAAAGTGCATATCCCTTCAAAATAACCAGAACTATGAGCTCAATTTGGAAACACACATAATAAAGAAAGCATAATGGTTCATATATCAATTAAGATTAGATATACCATACAAATACCATGATTAGAGACATCAAAAACCAATATCCATTCACAATGATCCATTATATTAAATCATTACGAACCAGAAGTTGAATACATAGCAATAATTTCATAAAGTCATGCTCGTAAAATCATACTAGCAGCATAACTCTAATACATACGATCATACATACATGGTTTTTAAATAACGAATACATTCATACTTATAGGGTTGCATCCTACCCTTCACCGCCCATGCACTCTCAAAATAGGTTGCATGCTCAAAATAACCATGCACCACTACAAGATAACTATGAAACATGCAAGTTTCACTAATAATAGATTATCTCTATATTTAAACCCTGATATAATCCTATTATTATCTCTAACTCTACATGTATCTAGATCTTCTACTTGTTCCTAAAATATCCTTTTCTTAGCCTCAAAGTCTTCTACCTTAATCCAATGCATGATTTGCACTCCAACCTATCTTTATCCCACAACATGCAAAATGGATAAGTCCTAAGCTCTATCTCTCTAGGCGCAAAACCTTAGGGCGCAATTTTTCAACCTTCCGCACCTATCCACGCACCCACTTCTTACATACCACTATCATATGTGCCTTTGATACTTAGGTAATATTTCACCAAGCCAAAATTACCCCACACTAATGTCATTACCTCCTCGATAATGGGTATTCCCACCTTATATATTCGTGGATTAAAGAATAAAGAATGAATTTATAGAAAGAATGAAATAATATAAGAATGGATCAATAATTATTGTGATATTCTTATATAGGTAATAGTAGCTTTGAGTACTCATTCTTGATGTCTGCTTCCAACTCATTCCAATCATTGAGTCCCTTCTTCACCTTTCCGGGATTTTGCCAAGAACTAGGTCCATTTCATCTATAGTCATATCCTCACCCTTGTGCTTCAACACCCTTATTACATTTTACAAACATGAAACCATGCTATTCACTACATCCATCCTCCACACTATCAAATTTCCTATCTCCTTTATTCGGTCTTCATGAGGGTCCTAGGCTACCTTAAGTGTATTACACTTCTCTGCTATTAACTTTATCCTCTCCTCTCATCCCAAAGTATCATTCTTTTTGGCAACAAGGACTTCATTTTATTCTATCAACGTCCTTGTTCTTATTATTGTCTTTGGGTATTCACATATTGTTAGGGCCAAATTGACCCTTTTCGGTTCATCTTTTATAGTCTATAGTAAGGCATCATACTCAACTATATGACACACGATCTATTTCTTTGTTATCTCATTTTCTCGCTACAACTTCCTTCTCCTCTCAGTGCAACCATATCCTTGGTTTCCTCTAGCATGCTTGAATTATTCTCAAGTAGGAGATGAACATAGTGCTGCAAAAAGTGTAAGGAGGAAGAGTATGTCTGATCTATGATAACATCAAATTCTAGATATGCCTGTATGATCTCTCCCCCAATTTCCACTTCAAACCCCAAAATTTTCTCCTTCTTTTCCTTATCTTTCCTCCACCCCTCAATCAACTGCTCTACTTGTTCCTTCAAGTTATTATTATCTTCTAACAATGACATGAGTGTGGCCACCTTATCCACATTTCTATGAACCACTTCAACCACCATCTTATTCAAGGCATTGCTTACCTGTTCAAATGTGAACTCCATTGGCTTGATCTGTCATGTGTGTTATTTGGGCCTTCTTCTTCTTCTTCATGTTGATGCATGCTTCCTCCTTCATATGAAATTTAGGCTCGTCCATGTGAGTCTGCATGCTCCAAGAAAGTTATCTCCTTATGCACATAGTTATTTCCTCTAGATCTATCAACTACCATCCATATAATTCCTTAAGCTCCACCGTACTCGAAACGGCATAAATACTTTTAGAGGGTTCATTAATGTATCCAAGTGTAGACATTGTGTACATATCTTCTCCCTTATTCCTCCAGGACAACGCCCCTTATGAATATGCACTTTAATATAACGACTTGGACCTTCTCTTGTTGTACCCACATGTTCTCCAATAGGCTCACCTAATGGTTTGGCCTTATCCTTTTCTTCTCCTATGGTTCCTCCTACTTCCTCGGGCTCTTTATGCACCTCCATAACATATTGCGCTTCTTCGTTCGAGGCTCATCTTCTTCCACATTAATCATAGGGTATCTTAGATGACGTGTGTGATGTTATCGATAGCTCTTCCTTGCTCTCCTTGATGGGAACATACTTGCACCTCTTCTTCACTTGTTTAGACTTCACTAGAGAGGTTCGGGGTGATTTTCTTCTTGGTTGTGAGGGTCCCATGTCGGTGCCTTGTTTCCTTGTCTTCTTCAAAGCACTCTTCTAAATCCTTTATCCTTTGTACCTACCTCGTCATTTTATATCTTCTTTGTGCCTCTGTCTCATCTCTCGCTTTTTCTTCCTCTATGCCTCGGAGGAGTAGCTTCACACATTCTCTTTTCCCCTATATTCGATGCCTTCAAATAACAAAGAAGACGTTTATGATTCCGTAGATGAATATGTTTCCTGATGTAATTTTGTATTCAAAGGAAAATGATATCTACTTAAATCTATTGTATTTCCTAAACCCATTTTCTTATCAATGATTACTTCTAGGACTGGAACACCAGGTGCAAGCGCTAGGTCACCACGTGGGATCAGATGTGTTCCTGTGGTCCCCAATCTTTCCTCCTTTGATGCACTCTCATCAAAATCCAAAGGGTATTATTTACAATGCTTTCCTAAGTGGGGGATATCCTAATGCTCCGGTTCCATGTCTTCCACGTGAGCTTGAAATCCTTTCTGAGACATCATACTCTGTAACTCCACAAACTCCTCAATTTTTGCTTCTTCACTAATTCCATCTCCCATGCTTCATTATACTTAACTTACCTTTCTTCTCTCTCGCTTTTTGCCGCAAGATCAGCCATCTTTCACCACACCTTCTCCTTCCCATGTTCATGGTGTTATGTTTAGCTAGCCATAGGTAGGTGCTCTAAACTCAGTACCACCATTAAGATCTTAATTTCCAAAGGAATAACGCATATGTAAGATCCTATGGGCCCACGAAAAATTCAAACTCAGCAAATTATGGACAAGAATACATAGACATAGTGTACTACAAAGTATAACTTTCCATAAAACTAGTCCACCAATGATCTACAACATGCTTCCAAGGTTCATATGCATCAAACGAGCCTCGATATCCTTCTTACATCAAAACCCTTGATCTATAATTCCAACTCTTTATTGATGCATATGTAGAAAAACACTCATATAATTATATTAGAAAACAACTGAAAAATGTCTCATAAAGTTCATGATATAGGTTATCTTCCACCCACTTTGGCACATTGAAATCAAGTCCAAAACCATATCTTTGTGCAAACTGATCTTGTCTATTGTATACCTAATCTTCAATAGAGGTAAGATTTAATTGATACGCCATCACATGCAACATCTTGGAAAATAGTTTGAAAGAGGACCGATAATGAGAACCAAAATGTAGTCTTTATTTTTATAACCAAAAGCCTAGGCACACCGACACATCAGGTCATACATATTAGAGCGCTACCCCAAAGTGCGCGAAGCTACCAGGTCCCTATTTGGTACTATATTTCCAAGGTGTCAGCATGCATGTTCATAATAACTATAATCAAAGTGCATATTCCATTATAACAACCAGATCCATGAGCTCAGTTTAGAAACACACATAATAAAGAAAGCATAAAGGTTTAGATAACAATTAAGATCAGATCTACCATATAAGTACCATGGTTAGAGACATAAAAAACCAATATCCATCCACAATGATCCATTATATTAAATCATTATGAACCAAAATTTGAATACATAACAATAATGTCAAAAATTCATGTGCACAAAATCATACCAGCAGTATAACTCTAAAACATATGATCATACATACATGGTTTTTAAATAGAAAATACATTACATACTTATAGGGGTGGGGTCTTGCTCTTCATCACCCATGTACTTATTAAAATAGGTTGCATTCTTAGAATAGCCATGCATCATTACAAAGATAACTATGAAACATGTAAGTTTCACTAATAATAGATTATATCTATATTTAAACCCTTATCTAATCCTATTGTCGAGATCTAACTCTATATGTATATAGACCTTCTACTTGTTCCCAAAATAGCCTTTGCTTAGCCTCGAAGTATTTTTCCTTAATCCAATACGTGCTCCACACTCCAACCTATCTTTATTCCATAACCTACAAAAATGGCTAAGTCCCAAGCTCTATCTCTCTAGGCGCAAAATCTTAGGATGTAATTTTTTCAACCTTCAACGCATATCCATGTGCCCACTTCTTATGTGCCACTATCATATGTACCTTTGATACTTAGGTAATATTTCACCAGGCCAACACTTGCATTCAAAATAACAAGAGAATTAAAGGAATTCATCTAGCATCCATTCAAGAGGAAAGGTATGCATCACTTTTGCATACAGAATAAGAAGGTTAAGTCTATTATATTTCATCCCACACATTCTATACTTATTCTACATTCTAGATCTAGCTCACTATCATTTGCAAAAAGAAAATATTTCTACACACACACATAAGAATTACATGGATTCTGGGATTTAGTGCAGCGCTCGGTTATAATTTCACTCTTTGGGTGATCGTTAGGGTCAATTCGACTCCCAATCCTACATTTTCCTTTTTAGGTTTGATGTGGTTTATGGGTATGTACATGTGAACTTATTTCTTACAGGTTACAAGTACAATCACTAATCAAATGGTGAATTTAGAGTGACAAACAAGGATCAACATCAAAGCTTGTTTAACACTTGAATATCCGGATCTGTAGCATTTACTTGGACACTATCACCCGGATCTAGACGTTAGTTCCTAGGCACTCCTATCATGTGTAATTTTAGGGTTGAACATTCGGTGGTCTCTGTGACACTCTTCTCAGATTATTCTAGTATTTCATTGGCCTAGATCACTTCTTGTTCACTCATAAATTAGATAAGTCCTCCTATCTCTCCTTTTTTCTTACAGTTTCTTATTGTATATGTTTTATTGCTTGTGTCTCATTGTATATTAGCATTTGTACATCATCAGGTACAATATTTACTTTGTAATAATATTTAATTAATTTAATTTAGATTAAATCATTTGGCAAACCACACCCCTATATGAACCCTTTTCCTTGGATCCTAAACTCTCATGGCTTAAAGTAGGTACCCATCTCCAAAGAACGATATTCCCAATACACATATGTAACCATTATTGATGAATTCCTTTGAAAAAGATGAATTTTGTAATGTCATCTACCATCCCCAATATGACACAAAAACCCTTCAACTACTCCTTGACCACCATAATTCCCTTCTGTTGGTTTCCAAAACTTTGATATTTACATAGTTTCCCTTGGCCAAAATTTTACCCAATGTTATCCCTCATTTCCCATAGCCATTCATAATCCTCCATCTTCCTCTCCTTGTACTATTGCAAATGATAGCATTAATATAGATTCTATGCATGATGAGGTTCTTTCTTGTAAAAATATGGATGTTAATGATTATACTTATGATCTTGTGATTATAAATATGGATAATGATGTTTTTGCTATTAGTCAAGTTGTATGTGAATCTATTTCTCCTGCCATTCTTACTTTGAAAATGTTTCTAATGATTGCAATGATAGATCTAACACTAACACTCCTACCACTTATTTTTATGTTGATGATAATCTTGATGAAATCCTTGCTTGCGAAAATATGATTGATAGTGACTTTGATTCTGATAATGATACTACACATGTTAATAATGATGTTTCTTCAATTAAAATTGTTGAATGTGAATCTACACCTCCTCTTCCTTCTACTTCTGAAGATCCTTCCAATGTTGGCCATGTTAACACTAATCCTACTCCTAATACACATCTCATTATGTCTCATGATTCTACACCTAACATATCTATAGAGCCTCCATAGTCATCTCTTCCTATCGCACCTCCATCCCCTCCTTTGACATCCACTCCCCCTTTTCAGGTTCCTATGATCACTCATAATGGAAAGATTCAACCCCTCAATGTGCCTCTCACTTCCCAAACCACCCCCTCACAAGATATTCTCTCTCTCATGCATGTTGTTGGTTCTTTACAAACCAAAGTTCATACCCTTACCCTCAAGAGTAGAGATTATTATGCCTCCATTGAAAATAATTCCCTTTATGGAAATCTCATTCCTAAGAAGATTCACAATTCTGATTTCCCCAAGGACTTCATCATGCCTACTTTCTCCTATTTCGATGGCACTGGAAATCCTTATTTACATCTCAAACATTACCATTTAGCCATGGATTCTTATTCTAATGATTGCTTGTTACTTAAATCCTTTCTTCATAGCCTTGTTGATCATGCTCTCTAATGGTATACTCATTTTCCTTATGGATCCATTAGTACTTATTATGATATGGAGGATACTTTTCTTAGAATATTTATTTATAACAATGGTTCTAAATTTACATACAAACACTTGCCTTATTTACATAAAGGAAAGAATGAACCAATTTTAGATTACATTTTACGCTTTAATTCTTGCATGCATCAATTACTATTTCAGCCTATTGATCTTGAAATGTAATTTATCTTTTGTCATGGCTTAATTCCTCCCTTAAAAGAAAATCTCTTATATGATACATGTGAATCATTTACTCTATTTTGCTATAAATTTATTGATTTAGAGAAGGACTTAATTGAGGAACATGTTATAACACCACCTTCTACTTCTTCTATTCCTTCTTTTCCTATTAATTCTTCTCCTCCCCGTATATTTACCCCCTGCATGATCTCCATCTCCACCTCTACGCAAACATCTTCCTTCCCCTCCACCACATCAACATTCGCATAAACCTTCTACATCTACCACTCATGCACCATTACACTTTCCACATAATATTAAACCACATGATGTCTTTCATACCTTACTTGATAAGTGGTTAATCCATTTACCTTCCCACAATATCATCCCCTTCATTATTTGCAATGCCATTGTGACCACCCTTTTTGCAATTTCCACCACATTAATGGCCACCATGATAATGATTGTTATGTTCTCCATGATAGACTACAATAATTAGAAGATAAAGGTGTCATTTCTTTCCTCCCTCACTCTCATGAGCACTCTCGAACTCCTATTCCCACAGGTGAGCCTCCACCACATATAACTTGTCTCATTCAAATCCTCCTAAGATTATTATATATCCACCTCCTCAGTTCATCCTTTTAGACACCTATAATTATGCCCAAGCAATTTAAATACTTAAATTGTGCTAATTATCCCCTCTTATTGTCATTAATCAATTACAATACGCTAATTGATTAAGCCGCCTATCCAGCTAACAGCCTAATTAATGACCTTTCGTTAATTATCACTTCCTCTATCTAGATTAATTAATTATTATTAATTAATTAGTCTTCCCCTTCATTTAACTAGTAAATCAATGTTTAATTGATTTAATCCCCTCACAATAGCCTAAATCGCACTATTATTCTTCTAATTGGCTTCTATAAGCTTACACCTACCTATTAATTAATCACCTTTGATTAATTAAAATACCCCCCAACTCCCATGACTTACTAAACATGTATTAAACTCTTCTAAAGTAAGGTTACCTTTAATAAAGCAACCTTACCCATTCCTAATTATGTTTTGCCTTTATCCCAAATTCATGAGGATGTGTTGAATCCTTTATCCTGTGGGCTATATAAAGAGCCCTCCACCTACCTTTTTAGTTACACCTAAAACTCCTTAGAGAGCAAATGCAAAGCATATGGCAAAGAGACTAAGAGCTTGCACCTTGCTTTCTTGAGAGTTAAGCCTCTTTCTTAAAGTGCTTGGGTCATATGGGAGGTGTCAAAAGGGTCTTGTAGCCCAACTTGGATTAGCCCCCATTCCTAGGTTCTTGGAACATTAAGGAAAACTATTTTTGATAGCCATGGAACCTATTTAGGTTCCTTCATTTACATGTTGTTAAAGAATAGAGGTTATTTAGATACTTAGCATTGTTGATTTCATAGTTTTATTGATAAATGTTAGCATCTAACCATTGATTAATTCTTATCATGATGGTGCTTAGAATGTTTGTTTAATTCTCGCTAATCAAGACTATTTAGGTGTTAGTCTTCCATTAATATTTAGCATTAGTTAGAAACAAACACTTGCACATATTTGGCATGCCTGGTGAGACACTTATGTCCATCCTCCATTAATGGAGTCAATTTGAAGTTTTTTTTTTTTAGTTTCTAACTATTTCTTAGTTTTAATCTTTCTAGGATAGTTTCAAAGCTTTCTATATTAGTTTCAAAGCTTTCTAGATTAGTTTCAAAGCTTTCTATATTAGTTTCAAAGTTTTTAGATTAGTTCAAGTTTTTAGTTTCACTAATATTTTTGTTCTAAATGGAAAAAAATCATGTTTCTTAACTAGTTTAGCTAGGTTTTTCTTGTTTTTTTGCTCTTTGCAGGATCAAAGGAGGTGAAGTGCTACCAAAAATTGAACCAAATCGATAAAATTTTGATATTTTTGAAAAATCACGTGTTTTTTAGCCACCTACATAGGAAGGGGGCGCACATGCCATTCTATGTGTGCAGGTGAAAATTTTGTGTTTTGTGTTTTTTTACATAGGGCACATAGGCACCAAAAAAGGGGCACATGCACAAAAAAAGGGCGCGAGAGCACCAAAAAGGGGCGCATGTACACTAGTGCAGCATCATTAGCAATCTTCCAGAGGCCATAACTTTTGCTCCCGAACTCGAAACGACTCCATTTTTGTTGCGTTGGAAAGGTATTGAAGTGAAATACACAATGGAAACATAAATTTGGGGTTTTGAGTTACCAAAAATTTAAGGTTTTCATTTTTATTAAACTACTCATTTCTAACATGTCTAAATGCTTTGGAAAATTTGGTCTTTGATGTTCTAACACCTTGCAAGTTTTATTTTGAATCTAACTTCTATTTTGTAGGGTGTTTTTACATGTTTGATGGTGATTTGACTTGTTTAAAATGTTAATAAACATTGCATGTTTAATCATGGGAATAATATCACATATGCTCTTCCCTCGTGTCCCTTGGGGTGATCTTGGGAATCAAAACGATTCTTAAGTCCTCTTGATGCTTTGAGTTGTTAGGATTATTTGAGTAGGAATTGGATAACTTGGCATAGTTGAATTAAGAGTGTTTTTCCATTTTGATATCTTTTTGGATTTTTGAAGGCAATCATGTATGCTCTTCTCTTTCGTCTTTGGATGATCTGGAGAATCAGAAATGATGCCTTCTCTTTTGATGGAAAACTACTAATCATCATCATAAATGACTAAAACACTTGTCAAAGAACAAAGGAAATGAAACAAAAGTTAGAAAAATACTAATACAGTTGTTATACAGGTTGCCAAAAGGTGTTCAAGAAGACCACATCTAAATTAAAAAGATAAAAAACACACCACATTCAAAACATTGTATTGCAGGTTTTGGAAAAGGGTACGTCCCTCTCCGCTCAACTGGAACATAATCCCTTTGGCATAACACCTTAAGCTACAACAATGGGGGTGGTTCCAGGAACCCCAAAGTAGTCCAAGCAAGAGGGAACCTTGTGGATGAAACGGGAAGTGCTCTACACTACCTACTTGATTAGTGATTCCTTTGTGAGATAGCATTACCGGTTGTCCATGTGGCGACCCTAGTGATAGTACACGTCGATGCACTAGTTGCCTACTGTTCTTGAAGGGGGTAAAGTAAAGCCGAGATACTCCCAAACTAGTTAGTGTGACTTTTTAGGTAAATCACGCTCACTTAAGACAACTTTGTAACACCTAGGGTGAGAGAACCACCTAGGAGAATATACTTTGGCCAGGAGCCCACTTTGACCATTCTAAAACAGTGTTGAGTTGTGAACCACATTTTCATTGAGAAACATGTGACGTGTTACTTTCACCTAGTTTTTACTTGCCTTAGGGCGAGGTGAAACTCTGCCGAAGTGAAGCTAGAATTTTTCATCCCATTTTTGATTTGCTTCCTTCACATTCTTTTGACACTTTGTTGATCAAAAGAAGGGTGACTACCTCTACGTTACCACTCGATTGTTTCTACCACTTTTTGTCCATTTACACCCATCCATGTTGGCGGTTGGGTAAGTTAAACATCTAAAGTGTGTGGAGACGTATTTATATCATTGGTAGCCTTTGTGATCTTGATACCCATGTCAGGATTGTCATCATAGTTAGGAATGATTCATCATTTGATCTCCCTTTGACGTGTTACCTTGTTTGCATTATCTCGACACAATTAAGATACTTATGTCGTGTTTTTCATAAACGTGATCTAAGTATCCGCATTATGGCGTTACGTTGTGCACATTTTAGCACATCCTTAGTATACTTTGACTTCATTTGATTTCAAACATTGTCCCAAATCTTGAAAGGTGTCGCTTACTTTGTTTGTGTCATTTCGATACCACTTTGACACTAATATCTCACTTCTCCGTGAAGCTTGATAGACATGTCCAATTGGTGTGGTTGCGTGGCTTACATTTGTAAACCTCACCCTTTAACATTTAGGCCTTGTTGGTTGTTAAACTTGTCATGGTATCCTTTGATTGGGAGTCAAATTTACCCTTTGTTAATATTTACACCTTGTTCATTTTGAGCTTGACATAAATATTGACATTGTGTTGATCATTTTTGCATCAGACTATCACTTTGCACACACATTTTCATATGGTGTATTTCCTTGTTGATTGGATTTGGGTTTCACACTCGCATGATTGTTCCTTGTGATTATTCATTCAGAAAAATTATTTTCTAGGACAATCCCTTTTTATCTCATCGATATTGTGTCTTCACGATGTCTATTTTCCTTAGATCTTCTTCAGAAAATCACGCATGCATCCCCATGCTTACACAATGTCTAGCTGGTTGTCCTTATGCTACCCAAATTGACATGTCACTTCCTTCCCTTTGAAGGAGTTCCATCACACTATCTAAATCTAGACATTTTTGCTTAAAACAATGCCAAAAATGACTGACTATCGTGTTGTTCCCCATACTTACAAAAATATGGAACCTAGGTTTAGCAATTCAAAGCAAAATATTCCCATTACAACTAAACCTCATTTGGTTCTTCGTGCTAGAGAGCCCATATGGGTAACTCATTCCCCACCTTCATCTCATAGTTGGTGGTATGATTTGGACATGTCTGATCCAAATTATTATTCAAGTTCCCCCCACTCTTCTTCTAATTCTAATCCAAACATTTCCTCTTCTTCTGAGGATTCCAATCCAAATATTTCCTCTGACTCTTCTGAGGATTCAGATCCAAACTACTATTTGGATTCATCTAATTCAACTCCTAAGTCATCTAATGTGACTCTTATGTCGTGGTCCTCCCTTTCTTCATAGGACCCCTTTTATCAGTCACCCCAATGACGTCTTCTTCCTTTGAAGATACACGCGACTCCAAATCCCTCCAATCAAAAGTATAATACAATTCTTGAGTCATGGTCCTCTCTTTCTTCACAGGACCCTTTTCATCATTCATCTAATGTGATGCTTGAATCATAGTCCTCCCCTTCTTTGCAGGACCTTCTTCATCAATCACCCCCACAGAATCTTCCTTCTTCAAAGATTCATGTGACTCAAAGTCCTTCGAGACAAACATCTGATTTGACCCATGTGTTTTAATCTACAAACTTTGGACTTAATCCTACTATTTTACATACAACATACCATTGTATAGGTAGGTCCACACCACCTTCTTCTACTCCTGAGCCATCTAGCTACACATATTCTTTGTCCCCCACATCATCTTCTTCTATCAATAATCATCAAACATCTTCTAAGTCTTCCACACCAAGTGAACCTATTTCTTCCAATCAACCCCTAGGGATAGATCAATAACTCATACTGATTGACCTCTTTCAAAATGAAGAAACTATCAAGGCATTTATAGGGGCACACGAAGATATTCCTCTAGTAGATTATGAGGAAGGTTTCTCTTTAGACTTTGAGGCATTCATGTAATGTGAGGAAAAGGTTTCCTTTTATCAAGAAATGGAGGAAGAGCCTTAGATCATGCAACTTGATCCTCCTCTTATTCTTCCATCTTCACATTCTTCATTATGTGATGAGACTCCTTGGTCTTGCATTGATCCATGGCCTATCTTTTCATCACCTGATAGCTCTTTTTCTATCATAATTCCTCAATCACAATCTCTTATGGGGTCAACGCCAAGTATCCTTTCATCTTCATCTAGGTGTGGGTCACATTCTAGTAGCCTTCCTCTACTATTTATGGGACATTTTTGAGTAGCCCACTATCTTCTATTCTTGGGGAACGTCCAACTAGCCCCTTGTCTTCTAGGTATGGATCACCCCGGGTAGTCCATCATCTTCTATTCTTGGGCCACATCCTAGTATCCCATTATCTTACATCTATGGGTCACGTCATAGTAGCCCTTCATTATTCTTAGGCCACATCCTAGTATCCCTTCATCTTCTATCTATGGGTCATGTCCTAGTAGCCCTTCTTCTCCTATTATTGGGCCACATCCTAGTAGTCCTTTGTTTTCTATCTATGGATCATGTCCTAGTAGCCCTTTTTTTCTATTCTTGGGCCACATCCTAGTAGCCCTTCATCTTCTATCTATGGGTCACGTCCTAGTAGCCTTTCTTCTTCTATTCTTGGGCCACATCCTGGAAGCCCTTCATCATCTTCTATCATTAGCTCACCTCCTGTTAGCCCCTCCTCTTCAATTCTTGGACCATATCCATTTCATCCATCACATTATTATTCTACCAAAAATGGTGGCAAGCCCATGGTCATTTCTCGCATCAGTTCTAAACATCCACGTTCACTTTCTTCTCCTTCTCGGGATTAGACAAGTCATGTGTTAGCTTATAAGAAACCTAAATAGTTTCTTAATCAAGCTTAGATCAAAACAGCAAAGAGCTCTCTAGCTCCCAACAAATCAAACCATCTCAAAATTCTAAATCAATCGCAATTCAAGAATGCACACCAATGTAACCATCAAGTATGGTGCAAAGTGCGTAAATCTCTGGATGGGAAATTAAATCTCCCACATATGAAATCCATGTTTCAGAACAAATCACAGTCATTTATTGAGTGTGAACTCACCTCAATCATCGAGATCGGGTATAATATCACTCTCGATAAACAAACGCGCCTAGTCTCCTTAAATCTGGATGGGGAATTAAATCTCCCACATATGAAATCCATGTTTTAGAACAAATCACAGTCATTTATTGAGTGTGAACTCACCTCAATCATCGAGATCAGGGATAATATCACTCTCGATAAACAAATGTGCCTAGTCTCCCTTATTAAGGAAGTCACAAACATTGTTGTTGGATCTTACCACACAGAGTGACTTTGTTAGTCCCAACCTCTTAAAACTATCAAAAATATAAAAATAAAAAATAATTCAAAAATACAAAAAAACATTGAGAAAACACAACAAAAATCAAAGGTACAAAGATCACACATTACAATTAGGTATTGTACACATGGATGTTTCTTTCTTCCCTTCCTTGCTATTCTTCTATAAGTCTTCCTACCATTTTCATCCCTTTGGTGATATTTTGGTTAGCTTATTCACATGCATTTTGTGACATTTATCTCTATGGTATCTATTTGACCCTGGTCTTTTATCACCTTGGTAAATTAAAGAACGACTGACCTCTTAGAGATCCTATCACATTCAAACATCTAAAAAACTTGTTGCGAAGAAATTTTGGACATATTTGTTGACACTAGCCAATGTCATCATCACAATCACTTCCACCTCCTTCCACTAAGCCATCAGTGGTTCTTAACCCCTTGGCAAACAAGAGAGATGAAATAAGTTTTCAGAAAGAAAAAGAATCAAAATCAATCAAAAATCAAAAGCTTAAAGCTACAAAGCAAAAATCAAATTGATATATTACTATATCTTGGGGTATTTCCAATAATCTCTATCGGGGCTATGGATGCCTGATCGGGCAAAGTAGAGAAATGTTGTGATTAGAATTAAATACATCTCCATCGGGGATATGGACACTGGGCCGGGCAAAGTGGAGCAATGTACTACTACTATCCTTTCACCATCCATTCCAAAATCACCTTTCATAATAAATCATTCCTACACAATGGCTAGGGTCTCTTCACTTGTTGTCTATTAAATCTTCACTTCAAGAGGTAATAAATTCCATGTGCACACACTGGATATCTATGAGTAAATAGGATTAGTATGTTACCAAGTGTCTTTTTAGACCTTGTTGGACTCTTACTCTAGTCGTATCTTTCTCATGATTTGTGACTTTGGCTAATCACTTCTTCATCATGCGAGGCTTCTAAGCTACATTCATATCATTCACATCATTCTTATACTTCGTTCAGAACATCCATGTGTATAAGATTACTTTTTTCCATGTTTTGGACACCTTTATCCCCTTTCACAAAAACAATCTTCTCCTTCCTTTCTATCATGTGCTTGTAGGCCAACTTACACCTGGGGCATCCTTGCTTCTTCCCAACACTTTATTGGTTTACGTTCACCATAATGTTGAACCTATCCATAATGGCCTTGGGTCCGGCTTCTACCTATGAATATTTTACCTTTGAATACTCCCACCTAATCGTTGGGGAATTTTTTACATCTTCACCTTTCCATACACATGTGCCTTATGCCCTTGTACATCCCATAAATTGTTGGGGCATCCACGCTTCCTCGTCTTCCTATACATAGTTTCATAAATATTTTAAAATTAACCAAAACATTCAAATATGTTAGAAAAAATCATCAAAAACATTCAAATATGTTTGAAGAAAATTCTAAAATTGAAAATCATCCTACAAAATGTTGCTCTTTGGTTCTCACTTGTTCATGTGTGCGACTCACGGATCATCTTGATCTACCTCCATCAACAAAATCTAGGTTGCTTACTTCATCTATACTCTGGGGCACAATGAGTTATCCGACATCTTGTTTCAGTAGTGAACATTGCTTTTCCATTAGACCCAAGTGTCCTCCGTTATTCCCCTCACATGTATCCTTTCTTGAGGCACCATCATCAACTCTTGTCATTAATTTGCACAAGTCGTAATTGAATCTTGATAATAAAAACATTACATTATGTTTCTCTGTTAGTTTAGCTTGTTTACTTTCTCATATTGCATTGCATTTTGTATGTTGCATGGAGTTGGTGTTTTTAGCAATGAACAATTGTTCATCGTATGACTTTTCATGTCATTCTACCTTTATTGTATGCTTATATTTTTAATAAGGGCCGATGATGTAACTCCTATGGAAATATGATGACATCAAATTTGTTCCAAATAAATAGCAGCTTGTCTAGAGGCTAAGCTCTTCTCTCCCCTCTTCCTTATTTCTTCTACACCACTTCCCTTTTCACCCCTAATTTTCTCTCTCATCGGGGCATCCTGCCTCTTCCCCATTCTTCTATCTATATCTCACCTTTTTTATCATCGATCAACTTCTTTCATCACCCCATCGACACTCGAGGGGGCATCTCTCCCTCCTACTAATTTTTTTTCTATCCCTTCAAAAAATTTCTTCCATCTACTATCTTTGAACTGACGTCACTTACGCCACCCCAAAGAGGGGAAAATGTAGACACTTATAATTACGCCCAAGCAATTTAAATACTTAAATTGTGTTAATTATCCCCTTTCTTGAAAATCGACGACATATCATCAAAAGCACTCATATTAACAACCTTCGTTAATTATCACTTCCTCTATCTAGATTAATTAATTATTATTAATTAATTAGTCTTCCCCTTCATTTAACTAGTAAATCAATGTTTAATTGATTTAATCCCTTCACAATATCCTAAATCATACTATTATTCTTCTAATTGGCTTCTATAACCTTACACCTACCTATTAATTAATCACCTTTGATTAATTAAAATACTCCCAACTCCCATGACTTGCTAAACATGTATTAAACCCTTCTAAAGTAAGGTTACCTTTAATAAAGCAACCTTATCCATTCTTAATCATGTTTTCCTTTATCCCACATTCATGAGAATGTGTTGAATCCTTTATCCTTTGGTCTATATAAAGAGCCCCCACCTACCTTTTTACTTACACCTAAAACTCCTTAGAGAGCAAATGCAAAGTATATAGCAAAGAGACTAAGAGCTTGTACCTTGCTTTCTTGAGAGTTCATCATCTTGAAGAGTTAAGCCTCTTTCTTAAAGTGCTTGGGTCATATGGGAGGTGTCAAAAGGGTCTTGTAGCCCAACTTGGATTAGCCCCCATTCCTAGGTTCTTGGAACATTAAGGAAAACTATTTTTGATAGCCATGGAACCTACCTAGGTTCCTTCATTTGTATGTTGTTAGAGAATAGAGGATATTTAGGTGCTTAACATAGTTGATTTCATAGTTTTGTATTGATAAATGTTAGCATCTAACCCTTGATTAATTCTTATCATGATGGTGTTTATAATTTTGTTTAATTCTTGCTAATTAAGACTATTTAGGTGTTAGTCTTTGTTTACATTAGCATTAGTTTAAAAACAACACTTGCACACAATCCTCCATCCACCCCCTACAGATGGCCCCCTATCACCATGTCATCTCATCATCCACACATTTATCTGCATCTCATTTGCTTCGAAGAATCCTGCTTTTGCACTTCATACTATCACACCCCCATCATTGGCAATATTTCATCGATTTCTAATTTGGCACCTATACTCACATTGTTGCTTTTCCACGTGTCCTACTATGTGTAGCATATATCTCCACCTTTCGTAGATGGTCTCCATTTCAACATCATTACCTAATGACGCACTCTAGTGCTACTATTCACACTTGATTGTTGATAGCATAATCTATCAATGAACCTCACCTTTCACACTTAGCGCTCTATGTTTCATGTCCTATATTTTCTAGCATCTACACACATGTGAAAAACCCATTTCCTGATGACACACTCTTATTCTATGGTTCATTCTTGACTTTTATGGGGAAATTTATAAATGAACATCATTTCATGCACATTCGCTAGGGGAAACATAGCTTCTTCCATTTTCACATCTTACATACCACGCCATCACACCATTATAACATTTGCATATCTCGGGGTTGCATTTACTCTTTCTTACTTATAATACTTATATGTTGCACTTTGATTACTATGCTAGACGAGATACTCGGTATTTCATTATCTTTATCATATACACATGCGAGTTCACTTGTCTCTAGAAGTGCATGCGAGATATCTTACTGATTATCTACACTTAATCCTTTCCTAATCCCATCGAGGCTCTTGGGAGCATATAATTTTACTACTATCATACTTTCCTACATCACAAATTCTATTGTAACATTCTTTACTACTCTTCATATTATATTGACTTTACTTTTTGCTACTATATACATAATTTGACATAATATTTATCTTTCTAACATGCTAATGGGTGCTTCATCTGTATCATTTTGCTTGCAGGAATATGTTCCACCATGGTTATCTAATACATTTTTCTTGTTATTTTTACTATTGTATGTTATTGTTTACAAGATATGCCCTATGTCTCATATGATCATTGTATGATCTTTTCCTCTTTAGCACCAATTTTCTTATGACATCACGAGTGATGTCCCATGTTTGAAACCCACTTTTCATGGTTTATATTATTTTCACACTTGATTTTTACGTTATATTCTTCTATATGCTAGCTACGTTTCTTACTAACACTTGTACTAGCGTACTTTGTTTACATTTTCCTCGGTTTCTACCATACACATCCCCTTCCCCACCACAAGTATTCATACTTAGATATGCATATCAACTTCAGGTTCTCCTATTTGGGCCACATTATCCTAAAGTCATCACATGCACCCCAAATGAGAGGGGCATGCATTGGGTGAACAAATAATCCCTACATCAGTTCAAAGCTATAGTTTATATTATTAAAGTACAAAAACAACATAGGTATACATTCACAAAACAATCAAGAATCATACTTTGAATTCAAACACATTATAGACACTAACATTTGGGTACTCCTATCCTCTCCTATGAGATAATTTCTGGGGAAAAAATAAAAAATTCTCGTACAACATAATTTACAATAGTTTTCATAGCAATTCTATAGTAGCGAGGCATTGGCCTCCGATTCACGACATACATTTTATCTTCTACAATTAGTTACAATATGGAACAATATGGGGCAACACGAGATGTACCATCTATAGTGGTACTCATTTGGGAAGTAGAAATGTAAGGAGAGTAAAACTATACCTCTCTCCCCAACACTCTTTTCTCGTGATGTGAGATCCCCAAAAAAATCATACTTGGCATGAGATATCCCAAAAACTCACACTTGGCATGGGATCTACCAAAAACTCACTCTTGGCATGAGATCACCCAAAAAAACTCACCCTTTGTGATAATTCAGGACATCTTTCTATCCTTTACACTCTTTTACATCAGGTGCACACTTTCCTTTATTATTACTTTTACACACTTTTACATACTTTATTCATATTTTTCATATATGGAACTTTCTCATTCTTCTTTTGCGGGTTTGTCCTTAATATGCAACAATAAGTAACTTGTATCAGAAAATATAAGCAAAAAATACGTATAAACTATACATACGCTTCACCCCTAAGGTCCACTTCCCTTTTCCTAGTCTCCATGCTTCACTTTGCGATCACTTAATGGTTCACTTGTCCACTCGGCATGTTATTTTCCACACTCTCTATAGGATCATAAGGTACGCATCTTCTATCTACTTTATGCTATCAAGTATTCACTCAATAACATAAAGTGGGGGAAAATGTAGTCACAAAATCTATACACTTAGGTACATTTATAGGTCCTAAAAGCATGCTAGAATTTACATGATTCCTAAGCAAGAAAACTAGTAATTGACAACTCCATTTATCCTTTTACTTGGTCTTTTGCACTTTTATTGGCTTCATACATCTTGCACTCTTGCTGGAATTTGACCTTTTATCTTTCTATGGCCTCAAATGCTAGTGCCCAATTAGAACATTATCGTTAGGAACTCCTATCCTCTTGGGTGCTCATGTCCCTCTTTATATTTTTCTTATCTTTTTGGACCCTTTTCACTTGAATTACCTTTTACTACTTTGGGTCATCCTTTCAGTTATCAATTACAAAATTCAAACAAGGGAATCATATAAATACATATTTATGTTTTCAAAATAAAGAACCAAACACTAAGCATTATATATTATCACCTAAGCTTGCATTCAAAAGCACAAGAGAATCAAATGAATTCATCTAGCATCCATTCAAGGGCAAGGGTTGCATCACTTATGAAAACACAACATAGGAATGGGAAATCTATTTTATTTCATCCCACAAATTCTATACATCTTCTACATTCTAGATCTAGCCCGCTATCATTTGCATAACTTGCACAAGGGCATCCTAGGACATTATTTCTACACACACATAAGAACTACATCAATTTTGAGATGTAATGCAATGCTCGGTCATAATTTCACTCTTCAGGTGACTTTCAGGGTTAGTCTGACTCCCCATTCTTCATTTTATTTTGTAGGTGAACTTATTTATTACAGGTTATAGGTATAGTCATAGATCAGACATCGAATTCAAATCAACAAATATGGATCAATAATGAAGCTTTTCTCATAGTAAAATACATATATTTGTAGCATTTACTTGGGCCTTGACACCTAATTCTAGACATCGTGCTCGGGTGCTCCTACCCTCCCATGGGAACTCCTATCTTATGTAATTTCAAGGTTCGAGAACCTCTAGCCGGTCTCTATAACACTCTTCTCAAACTGTTCTAGTATTTCATTATCCCGAGATCACTTTTTGTTCACTCAGAAATTAGCTAAGTCCTATTATCTCTCCTTCTTGTTTAGTGTTTCATATTTCTTATGCTTTATTGCTTGTGTCTTATTGTATATTAGCATTTTTACATCATTAGGTACAGTAATTACTCTATAAGAAGATTTAATTAATTTAATTTACATTAAATCAATATATATATATATATATATATGTATGTATGTATGTATGTATGTATGTATGTATGTATGTATGTATGTATGTATGTATGTATGTATATATATATATATATATATATATATCGAATCGAGTTTTATAAATCGTCAAGAATCATACAAAATGGATATGACCCATCTATAATATGATTCAATCACCCTTGCCCCTTATGAGGGTATTTGAATGCTTTGGGTTCTTTGGGGTCATGTTATCTTCTCTCACTATGTGATCTAGGGACAACACCTTAGATCAATCTCTAGAGGCCTCTCCATGTACTCTTGCCACTGTGTTTCTAGTGATTTAATCTATGTTGTAGCTCTTTGGGAATTTTCTAGGCGGGATGCATGTTCCTATACAAAAGATGCATGTGCATGCAATAGAATCCGCAATAGTAAATCTACATTTTCAGTATCCATTTGTGCCTATACATCCCGATATATCCTTAGTTTCCTAGATGCCTCACCCACTAAAAAAAATGATCACACTAAATCCCCGACTGATGGTGATACTAGATCCACCATCACTGTAGTATCTTAGACATTTAACATAGAGTACAAGATCTAAGTGTGGGTACTCTTGATCATTGATTGTTACTCCTCTTTCACCTACTCTGTAATACCAAAAAACTATCACATGTCACTAATAGTACCATATATGTTTATCTAAATCATCTAACTAACATTATATCACTCATACCTTGCTGCCCATGTCTCTTTACAATGGTATCATCATCTCCTTAATTATCCAACACTTCCTTCGACTCATTTTCATGATGAGTTTTGGATCCTACATATTGTGCCCAACTATATTTGGGCACCAATATCATATCTCCTCAATTTTGTGGTGCTGGGCATCTATCTTAGATGCATGGCCATCTTAACTCTAAAAATGTAAAAACCCCTCCACCTAGTTGTCTCATCTTATGCTCTATTAACCATGGTGCTGGATGTACGAATCCCCCTCTTACAGTACCATGACCTAATCCATTTTGTGGCCTTGTATCTATAGACCCTCTCTTGGATACCTCTTTTAAACTACTAACTACTATAACCTGTGATGGGTCCTGAGAATCCCCATAGTGCCTCTATTTCCTCTAACTAGGTACACATACTACTCATATCCTATGGGTTCAAAGTGTTGGTACCATGTCATATACTCTTGCATCCTCTCTAGAATGAAAATGTTAGTAGGGTGGAAATGGTAGTATCATCATTAGTCATGATCATCCAAACTATCTTGGTACCCTACTCACTTTGCATGGGTCTCCCACGATACACATAGTGTCATGTCACCTCTCATCATAGTATCTAAGAACTCTACCATGGTCCATTTGGGCCACTAATCTATATTCCCTATGTAGGGCTGCTAAATCACCTCACTTTGACCCACATGTGCTAATGGATGGTATACTTGAAGTGCTATCATTGTCATCCCCTATGCCCATTGAAGTACTCTTGGGGCATCTTTTTGCTACTACCTTTGGTGTCCATGTCAAGCCTATACATTGAAAACCTTGTATATATAGGTTGTTAATAAAATGATGGGTCCTGCAACCCTTTGGCCTTTGTGTCACACTCTGTATAGATTATGTACTAACTACACCCATATAGTGGTGCCCTAGTTAAATAGTGTGCCCCGTGATAAAATACGTACTGCATACTGCTTATAAAATATAATGAGATGGCTCCATCTATATTTTGGAACACTATATGTGCCACCACGATCCCATTAACTACCTTCTAGATATTGAGAATCTTTGCTTCTGTCTTTGAGTTGAGTCAAACACAAAATATGTGTTTTTCATAGAGTACTACTCCCTATATCCCATATGGTCGATGCTCTACGATCTGCAACATTAGTAGTCAAATCACAATGCATGTGGGTCCCTCCTATTGGTAACCCCATTATCCCATTTACATCCTCTAATGTTACCTATTGTTACCAAATCCTTATGCCATCAGTTCCTGGAAGAAGCCATCAACCCCTATAAAAACTTCCCTATGCCATCGACCCTCTTGTTCCAAAGGGGTCAATGGCATCTCGCCAACTCATGGCATGAATTTCAAAAATGGACTTTCCAAATCTAAAAATGACAAAACAAAAATCAAATACCTCCCAAACCCATTTGTATTTTATCCTAACCTACCCAATGACGTAAATTTTACTAAGTTTAACACACTAATGACTCTAAAAAATCTAAATAACTAAATTACACCTAATCTACTCAACAAAATTAAATGCAACGACTTACCCATGGTTCAACGCCACCAAATGTTCTACCTCATCCTCCTCAATCTCCACCTTATACATGAGCCATTACGTCAAAATACACCCAAATTTGGAATTCTAGAGATCAGTTCTCTCAATTCAAAAAATAGTAATAAGTAAATCAAAATCAAAATCACTATATAAAACCTAAAATTTCTATTCAAATTCGGTTGCGATCAACCTCAATCTTCCAATGACCATCATTTTCTCTCCCAAACTTTGCAACACACATCATTTGTTGCATTATGACCATGATCTCATGCCATTTATTTTGACCTATTACATGACTAATTTTGACGATATTCAATTTTCTCCTATTTTTATGACACCATATCATCACAACATCTCAACATCACGATATCATGACATCCATCCCACGGTCACCTAGCTAGGTGATTTATATCTTATTTTATTGATGATCCTCTAGTGTTTCCTCTCAATTTTTCTTATCTAGGGTTCTTTGACATTGATTTGCACTGCACGTGGTAGGTTGAGTGACTTTACTCAGTGCACGCATTGGTGGGTATATTTCATTTCAGCTACTCCTTTCAACACTTCTTTATATTCTTACTTTCAGTATAGGTGTAACAAATTATATTTTTCATTGACCACCCCATGTATTAAATATTGAGACACATGGTGATCAATGTTTGGGGTATATGTATTCACGTAATTTTCACTTTTCTTCTTTTATACATGTTACTAATGATTTTCCTTGTGTAGACAAGGGTTGTTGATGCATCTATTTCTTGAGTGGGTTCTTTAATGGGCCTAATGGTAATGATGAATGATTATTCATGTAATCATTATGGTTTAGATAGCATACAAAGAGAGTATCACTATTTATTACCATCCTTAGTTGCCCTTGCATTAGGTATCCTTATCAACCAACACCTTTCTTGTATTCCGATATTTTAGCACCATCCATGACACTGTTTTTTTCTTGCATAACACATCAATATATGTTTCCATACTTAGTTTACACAATTTCTTAGGGGTAATTATGACGGTGTTAGGTTTTTCCTACAGACGCAATCACACCGTGGGAAATTACGCCTTATATATAAACACCACTTTGGCATTTCATCATATCATATCATTAGACCATTAAAAGAAAATTAGGTACCGAAGAAACATCCAAAGTGCCACGTTCTTCAATCTCTTGCACTAATTTTACATTTTCTTTCTTATCTTTTGGTTCATCTTGTACATTTCTTGGATTGCTTTGGACACTTCCCTTCTTGGTTGTATTGCTTGCACTACCGGGTCATCCATAGTGAGCTTAGCATAGGACAAGTTCCCTTACTCCCAATAGTGATTCTCTCTTTGACACTACTTCTCGGGAGAGATAGATGCATCAAAAACAACCCTACATGTATAGGTTATTGCACTAAGTTCTCTTTGTATTTTTGCATAGATTAGTTTGTTTCTTTGTCTTTATGCTCCTATATTATTTAGTGTTACTTGAATGTTGATACTAGATAACATAGTATTTCATTATATTAGATACTCAACTCTATATTATTCATCTATTGACCTATTTATTATGTCATTTATTCTTTGATATCTCAAGAGGGTACCTTATTCTATCTTGATTGTGGGCCTTGTAAACCCTAGATTGACCTAGTGTAGGGATCACTACCCTTTGGATATGTGACCATAGTTCTCATAGTTGCCCCTTCTAAGTCTGTCCATTTGTATCGATCAATCGATGTGTGTCATCTACTCATTTCCTTGAATACCTTAATCAAACAAATGAGTAAGATTACATGATTGGTTGAGACATATATTTTTCTATTTATACAATCACCCCAATTATTCATCATATTTAGAAAAATCTATAATCTTCAAGAGAAAAGAATGGGAGCACATTCCCTTTACAAAACAAACAGTGTATTCCTTCCATGTTTTGCACATATTTTTATTTCTTATTACACATTTATTTACAACACTTTCATTACATTTTGAGTTACAGTTTAATTTCTTATTTTGGTATTGACTACACTTTGTGTTGTAGGTTTCATTTTAAAGCATGGCTACACCAACACAACAAGATAATGTAAAATAAAGTTATTATGAGAAAATAAAAAGTGTGTCTACACACTCAGGTACATTATCATTGAAGCATGTAATTTAATTTCATACTTAAAGAGGGAAAATGTAGAAACTCAAATTTGGCAATCTATCCTTTGAAACTATTGATCTTGACCTTGCACAATTGCTTGGATAAATGCACTCCTCTTAATCTTGCTTAGCACACCCGATAGCCCTTCATGTACTTTCTTATATTTTCACACCTCTCTATCACTAGTACCTAAAGTTTAACTATATAAAATACATCTTGAAACATCTATGCTCATGCCCATGAAATCAAACCACACCTTTCTCCCTCGGTCCAAAATTATAGTTTCAATCATTTTGAAAAATGTCAATATAGAACATATTGTACATTGGGTGACATGTTGTGAGTTAATTATTTCAATTTTATGACATTATTATAGAAAAATATACCCTATCAGTTGTCCTTTCATGAAATAAAATCCTTTAAAAGCATATATAAGAAAGTAAATAATACCTCGTTTGATAACTTGGCACTTTAATAACTCCTCATGTAAAAGAAAACACTAAAGGAACCCAAAGCTCCCCAAAATATGAAATAAATCATGCACATGCATTAAATTATCACCCTCTACTGGTCTCAATTCTCCTTCTAGGTCTAGGAGTTTCCATATTCATCCTAGAAGCAAGCAAAGTGACCCTTTCTAAGTATTTTGTAAGTGTGAAGCATTGTCAAAGAACGATTGCCAAGTCTAATTACACTATAATAGATATCACACACTAGGAGAATGATGTAAAATTTGAGCCCTCTTTAGAGTAGTGGTGATATTGGTGGTGCACAAGTTTTCCCCAAAACCACCTAACTTTATTTTCAGGAATTTATTGCACTACAAGGGTTTTAGGTTTGAGTAGAATTTACAGATCCATTCTAAAGGTGAGAGAATAAAATCGACACACAATGGTACACATTTCCAAGAAGAAGAAATTCTTAGGAAGTTATAAAACTATATTCTAAGAAGGTCCAAGACTATATAAAAGGGTTAATACCATAAAAATTCTTTGGAAAGAGCTGCATGATTTCGACTAAGTTCAATTTTAGGTTACAGTTTCAGCAAAAAAGCATTTCTAGTTCCATATTAGCCTATTCTTGTACTCAAAAAAACCAGAATCTTCTAGATCTGAACATATTTAGATAAATTCACTCTTTCCCTCTTTTTTGATAGTTCCTAGATAAATTTTCATTTTGAAAAATGTTATTCAAATTTATGCAATAAATGTTGGAAGTTAATTAAATTTATTATCCACATGTAACATTATTCATCCTTTTTATGTATGTTAAGTAAGAAAATGGTATCCATATTTGCACCCCTATAAAATGGATTAATGTGCAAGTCTTAGAATTGATAGTTAATGGGGAGTAGTTTACAAGCAAGCTCACCATGGCAAAGGTTTGTAGGCGAGTTTGTTTTAATGGTCAAGATGGAAAAATGTATGGATTTTCACCTTATTTTCATGCGTCAACCATTTCTTCCTATTGAGTGTCGGTTCCTTCTTACTATCACGCTGCTAACCACACTTTGGTGATGCATGTTAACCATGATTCATCCACTGTCTCATGTCACACATCAACAACTTCATGTTTGCATACGACAACCATTCTCTTGTTGCATGTCAAATGCCACATCTTAACACATGTCATAACTTTCTTCTTGTCATGTGATAACTTTCCATCTTGACATGCATCAACCTTCCCTCATTATCATGTGACATCATTTATTCTTGTCATGCAAAAATCATTCCCTTAACGGCGGTGACTCTCCATGTTCTTGTCATTAATTAGCTAGTGGTTACTATCGATCATCAACAAGGAGTTTCAGATACGAACTGACATTAATGACATCGTACAAGGTAGCTCAATAACTAGATTAATTAGGTATGGAACCCATTTTTTTCATGCAAGTAAATTACCATTCAAAATAAAGCTGTTATGGTTGACTATACCTTCGTATGGGAAATTAATGAAAGATGTCAATTGGTAGCTCTTGTTCTCTATATATATGTAATTTCCCCTTCATTTGGGGGAGAGACATTCTGGATTGTAAAGGAACTCTTCCAAAATTATTCCAGCACTTTTGTGAGCCACAGGCCTTGAATTTATACATTTTGTAAGGTATAAATTCCTTATGCCTATATTGTAATGGATTGTGCATCATTTTAAGAAATAAAATCGATGTTTTGTGGTTTTTCTCACCCTATCTCGATTTATGTTGCCTCCTTTTCCTTTCATTGCATTTTAAGGTATATTGTGCATATTATACTCTTTTGTAGGATTTAAATTCATTGTGCTCCACGAAATTGGAGGTCGAATGTGTTCTTTGAACTGTGGCACTTTTTTCTACCCTCTTTTACCTCATTTTCTTCTATTTTCACTCACTAAGGATATCTCCATCCCATTTTCTTGGTGTTATTGACTCCCTTATTTTTGGATTTTCATTTTATGTATCTCTTTCTTCCCTGGTCCCTTGGAAAATCTAGGTTACTATTAAGATAGTTGCATTTCCCTTTCTAAGAGTAGTTTTAGCATTAGAATAAGTAGAGGAACCATCCTTCTCTAGAGGTTTGTCTCAATTGCAAGGGTCCCACACCTTGAGACAATCCCGTGTTAGTCAAAAGTAGGTTTTTATAATTTAAAAATCTTGGTGTGCTACTTTTTGACATAATAGTTTTGCACGCCAAAGTGGGACCAGAAGTCAATAATTCCATGTTTATCAAGATTGGGTGTGTGTCTAGGTGAATTTTTATCCTTTTGATGCTTTGCATCAACACATCTTATGACTCCAATCATAAAATCAATTGGTTCTAGTAGTATTATTTTCCCAAGTACATGAGAAGGATCCAAACTCGGTCCAGAGCAAGAGAAGAAGGTGTCTTCGAGTATTTATAGTTATCCCAGGAAGAGGAAGGAGAGGAAGAAGAGTACAAAGGTATCCATCTCCACCAAATAGAACCTTATCAACCCCTTCACCAGGTAGACCCTTCCTTCAATCAACTAGGGTTCTCAGGCCAATCAGGATGGCACATCAACAACCACCACAAGGACCACCAAATCCTTTTACAAATTTTATTGGCAGCAGTCCACTTGCCCTTAATGCACGAGAATCCAGTTCCTATGGTAGTATTAAAGAACATTCCATTCTTCAATGGGGAGAATCACACAACACCAATTGATCACATTCAGGACATCACAAATGTTTGTGCCATACATGAAATTATTGAAATGGATGTGGTAGTAAAGATTCTAGTTTCTTCTTTCAAAGGAAAAACCTTACAAAGTGGTTCAGAAGCTTGGGAGTAGGGTTAATCCAAAATTGGGATCAATTATGTACAACTCTATGTAGCCAATTTGAAGAAAAGGTGGATAATCTATCTCTATTGGAGTAGTTGACTACAATAAAGAGAGCACAAAACAAGTAGATGGCCAACTTTAATTTCAGATTCTAAAGAACGTGGGACTAAATTCCAATAACCATGAGGCCAACTACTGAAGGTGCATTCCTTTATTTCTTTAAGGATTTTAATTCTGATATATCTGTAATGATTCAATCTATGGGAGGGATAACCTTACCCTGGGTTTATGACATAGCCATCAAAGCTGAGAATTTCCTAATCCAAGCTAGTAAACTAGCACCTGGGCCACCTATGCCTATTTATCCAGAAATGGGGAATCATAGTTCTAGTCAAACTCCTACATTAGCCCCTATTCAGCCCCTAGAAATTAGAGTTCCAATGAAGCTTCTACCTCTTCTTCTAGTACCTTAACTAAACTCCAAGAAGTTATGAAGTGATTGCGAGAACCCGGGAAATGAATTGGTGACCCTCAAGAGGAAGTAGGCCCAAAATTTCAAACCTTATTAGCCTTAGGCATAACCAAATAGGCCTCCATATCATCCTAATAGACCTCCTACCCAAGATACAAATAAAAATCAAGGACACCCCCAGCTACTAGACCATTTCAGCCATACAATCCTAATACACCTTCAACATCCCAGGCCTTGGTTCTAGTCCAAAATAATGTTACACAGGAATATGAATGGTGCTTTCCTTGTGGTCAACCCCATAACTAGGCAACATGTTTCAATGGTATGCTAAACCAAGCCTTGATGGTAAAAATTGTTGGTGTGCCTCAAGAGACAAGTCAAGAAGAAAATCAGCAGCAAACAACTACTCAAGAGGCACCTTCAAGTGAGACCACACTTGTGAATTAGCAAGTTGAGGATTTATGTGGTATAAATCATTCTCTTTCCCAAGGTGTGGTAGTGAACAAAAGGTCTAAAAAGATGAATTTGGAGGAAGTTAAGCCATCTAATCCAAGTGTTACTCAACCCTCTATCACTCTACAAGGATTCAACAATTTGAGTGTAGCTCCAAGTATGCAGAACCAACCCAAACCACCTTCTATACCATCTCATGCACCTATTGTACCATCCCATGTGTAATAAAAGACAATACCAAGAAGAGGACAGTATAAGGAAAACCCACCTTCATTCAATATCATCAACCACATGAAGAAGACTAATGTAAGCATCTCTATGTGGGAATCTTTGAAATTATGGGGCAAAGGGACCTTTTGCAAGCAACCATAGCCAACTTGCCCATCTCAAATGAGTTGTCCAAGAATCAAGAGAAGGTGCTCACTAATGCAGCTCCACAAGAAGGAAATCAAGGAGGTCAACAGGGAAAAATATGAAGCCTCCTCCATTCTATATATCTCTGATCATTGGAAAAAATCTTGTGTACTGTTGCATAATTTACTTCATGAGCAAGCAATTCGGTGATGCCCAAGAAAATAGCTTATTAGCTGGGTAGTAAGTATGAAGTCATTTCTAGAGGTGTAGTATAGTTAGATGGGATAATAGTAAGAACTATTGGGATCATAAAAGGTTTAAACCTCACATTGCATGCATGTCCTAATGTCACAGTTTAGCAGGATATATCAGTGATTGACTTGCCACCACTCTTTGCATTGTGTTTGTCAAGAGACTTCACCACCAAAATTGGAGGCTAATTATTAGCTGATTGGTCACATATGCTCTTCAGAACAAGGTATGGAGCTAAATATACAATAAGATCTAATCCTATTGAAAAATTTCATATCGAGCCATATGTAACAAGCCCAAGCAATGCAAATATCTCAACATTTCATCAAGATGACTTCCCAGCACTCTAGAAATGAATAAAATGGTTGGAGGCATTCCATATTTGACTCTTGATGAATGGGAAAACGAGAGGAATAGCTTTGATCCATACAAAGAGATGGAGGAAGATGAGCTAGGAATTTATTGTTTTCACGAAGAGAATCCACCCCTCCCTAGAATCACCAAATCAGAAGAGAAGGATGATAATGAAGTATGAAAATTATTCTTTGATGGCTCAAGGCGTAGGAAAGGTGCATTGGAGGAGGAGAAATGATTTTTTCACCACAAGGTATGAATTACAACTCATCTTTCCATTTTCATTTTAATTTTTAAACAATACTGGCTAAGTATAAAGCTTTGATACATGGATTGAATTGGGCAAGAAAGATGGTATACAAAACTTGCAAGTGTTTGGGATAGTGAGTTAATTATCAACCAGGTTAGGGGAAAACATGATGCTAAGAATGATATGCTTAAAGCCTACAAACATTAGGTATGGGATCAAATTGATGATTTTGAAGCATTCAATATTCAAGCCATACCGAGGAAGAAGAATGAGGCTACAGATAGGCTTGCAAAAATTAGAGCAACATTTGATGTGGTGGACAGTATTAAAAGAGATAAAATGTAGCCACATATTCATGTAATTATGAGTTTGGTTTTACCAAACAATAACACAAGATGGCAGTGTATTTGAGAGTGATCAAAAATCATTAATTTCTTATAGGAAGAGGTTAAGTTCTTGATTAAAAATCAGGATAAATTGGAGCAGTAGTATGGGGATCAAGTGGTACAACTTTGTACAAACAAATATCCAAAAGTTTTAGTGACTCTAGAGTCAGTATTCAATCCTAATGATCAGTTCTAGAAGGAAAATTCAAATATTTAGGTCAAAGAAGAAGATTTGTGGCCGATTTTATTTGGAGAAGGAAAAACACTTCAAATTGGCAAGGTAAGCACTGATCAAGAAAAATCTGAATTTATACAACTTTGCCAAGAATTTCCAGATGTATTTGCTTGGAGCTATGAGGATTTGAAAGGATTTAATCCTAAGTGGCACAACATATGATTGAATTGGATCCGAGAGCTAAACCCATCAGGAAGAATCAAAAGCCAGTCAATCCTCATATCAAGCCTCTTATGAAAAGGGAACTGAACAAACTCATTTAGAAAAACATCATCTTTCCAATAAAGCACTCTTCATGGGTAGTAATTTTGGTTCCGGTTAGGAAAATGAATGGGGAAATCAAGTTATGTGTGGATTTCCAAGACTTGAATAGAGCTTCTCTCAAGGACCACTATCCACTTCCTTCCATGGATAAAATCCTGTAGGTTATAGCCATTTCCAAAAGGTTCTTGTTTCATGATAGATACTCAAGCTATAATCAGATAGTGGTCAAAGAAGAGGATTAATTCAAGACAAACTTCACTACAAAGTGGGGCACTTATGATTATAGGAAGATGCCATTTGGACTGTCTAACACCAACATAATGATTCAACAAGCTATGGATATGGCATTCATGAGATTGATCAACAAGATAGTGCTTGTTTATCTTGATGTTATCAATGTGTTCTCAAAGAATACATAAATTCACCTCTTTCACCTCATATAAGTGTTCCAAAGATGCATTATATTTGGAGTTTCCTTGAATCCAAAAAAAAACATATTCTTGGCTCATGAAGGAAAGATATTAGGCCACATAGTTTCAAAGTAAGATATAACAATCGAACCAAAAATATTTGAGGCTATCCACACTCTACCATTTCCATGTCATAAGAAGGCTCTCCAAAGTTTTTGGGAAAATTAATTTTGTTAGGAGATTTGTTCCTAACTTTGCTAAGCTAGTCAAGCCATTAACATTGATGTTGAAGAAGAGCATGGATTTCAAATGGACTACCGAAGGAAAATAAATCTTTGAAGCTATAAATCATGTCATTGCATAGGCTCCAACCCTCATCAATCCAAATTTCTCAAAGGATTTCACCCTCTATGCTTTTAGTGGCACAAATGCAATATCTGTAATACTTGTACAACCAAACCAAGAAGGACTAGATTAGCCTATTGCATTCTTCAGCCAGGGACTTGAAGTTTATGAGGTGATATATTCATTCATTGAGAAACATGTCCTTGCTGTGATTAGAATTTTAAAGAAATTCAGGCATCTAGTGTCAAGAAAAATAATTCATATATTAGTTTCACATGCTGGTATAAAATATTTTCTTTTAAACAAGGATCTCAATGAGAAGAGGTCTGGTTGGATAACCAAGGTAATGGAGTATGACATTGATATCAAGGTGACCAAGTTGGTTAGGGGAAAAGGGTTATTTGAATAACTAGCTTCCAACCAACATGCTAAATCAAGAGATGAGGCATAATCTATCATGGTGTTACAAGATAAATAGGAATGGGCTGCGGGTGGTATACCCATTCCTTGTTGGAATCATGATATTGTATACTTCCTTCAAATGGGTCAAAGTCCTCAAGGATTGAGTAAATCCAAAAGGATGTATTTCAGACTTCATTGTATCCCATATGTGCTTGTAGATAATATTTTGTTCAAAAAGATGTGAATGGTGTCCTCCTAAGGTGCATCAAGACATATCAAGTAGAGAAGGTATTACATGAGTTTTATGATGGAGAGATAGGTGGTCATTTTTCCCTAAAAGTAATAGCTATTAGAATCATGAGGGCTGGTTATTACTGGAATAATATTTTCAATAATTGCTATTCATGGGTCGATAAATGCAAGAAGTGTTCCTTCTTCATAGGTAAAGATAATCTAGAATTCCTCCCACTCCATCCTATCTCAGTTAAAAAACCTTTCATGCAATGGGGGTTGGATTTTATTGGGGTGATCAATCCAAGTTCTAGCCTAGGTCACAAATGGATTCTTATAGCCACAGACTACTTCACTAAGTGGACAAAAGAAATTGCACTTAAAAAATAAAATGAAGCTAGAATTATGGATTTCTACGCAGGCATTACAACAAGGTTTGGTGTTCCTTCCACTATAATATAGATAATTCATTAGCTTTCATTGGAGAAAATATATCTAATTGGGTTGTTATAAATGGCATCTATTTGAGCACTTCTTCTAATTACTACCCCTAGGGTAATGGGCAAATAGATTCCACAAACAAGAACTTGCTGATAATCATAAGAAACCTCGATTAAAATTAGAGGACTTGGCATACCAAATTGAAATCATCCTTTTGGGATGATATAATCACTCCCAAGAAGTCAATTGGTTATTCCCCTTTCAATTTGGTTTATGGAAGGGAATCACGACTACCAATATCCCTTGAGTTACCAGCCTTGGAGCTTATCAAACAATTGAAGCTGTTTGAAGTTCCATCTATGGAAGTCAGGTATGTAGAAATCATTGAACTAGAAGAGCTAAGGAACCATGCCATGAAAACAATAGAGAAGGATCAAGCTCAAATCAAGATGAGCTTTAATAGAAAAGCAAAAAAATAGAACCTTCCTAGAAGGAGACTTAGTTTTGAAATGGGATGTAGACAGAGCCAAACCAGGAAGGCACTCCAAGTTTTATGCAATATGGAGTGGCCCTTACTTGATCTCAGGGTGCAAAGAAAACAATGCTTTCCAATTTTCAAAGTTGGATGGAGAAGAATTGTAGATTCCAGTCAATGGGATCTACTTAAAGCATTGTTGTTAAGGATGAATCTCATTTCTATACATACTAGTTTAGGTTCTTAATTCCTCTAAGTTCTTGTAGCACATTGTTCTATTGTAGTTAGGTTTTCTTTCAGATAAGTGTTTGTGCACTCTCTACATGTTCCATTTGGGATATGTATGATTTTTTTATTTGTACATAGTTATACTTTGTTGCTATTGCACTTTCCATTTCAAGAAAGGTCTAATGATGAAATAATGTCCTAGTAGTGTTTCTAGAGGTTTAAGAGGTTTCAAGCATCAAACCAGTTTCAGCAATCAGAATGACTCCATGCCTAATAGATGTAAAATCACTGGTCTTTCAGATCTAGTAGGAAGATCACCCCACAAGTCACCAAATTTTTATCCATATTTTCACCCCTGTAAAATGGATTAACCTGCAAGTATGGGAATTGATAGCTAGTGGGAAGAATTTTATAGGGTATATTACGGCAATCTTTCTCACCATGAAGATGGTTTGGATCTAAGTTTGATATAACATGATCGAGTTGGAAAAATGTATGGATTTTCACCTTGTTGTCACGTGTCAAAATCCCTCTTCATGTCGCACATCAACCACACTTTTCGACATGTTTCAACCATGCATCACCTATCATGTGTCAATGAATTCATTCTTTTACACAACCATTCTCTGTCACATGTCAACTACCACATCTTGATGCGCATCGCCACTTTCTTCTGTCAAACAACAATTTTCCATCTTGACGTACATCAACCTTCCTTTGTTGTCACATGACAACATTTCTTCTTGTCATGCAAAAATCATTCCCTTGTCGGTGATTACTCTCCATATTCTTTTCACCCATCGGTGGTGGTTTGTTGACCATCAACAAGGAGTTTTAGCTATGGCCCAAAATTAATGACATCATACAAGGTAGCTCAATAACCGGATTAATGAGGTATGGCACCCATGATTTTCATGCAAGTAAAGTACCATTAGAAAGTGAACCGATATGGTTTCCCATACCTCAGTATCATAAATTAATAAAATATGTCGGTTGGTAGATCCTTTTCTCTATATATATGTAATTTATCCTTCATTTGGCGGGAGAGACATTACGGATTGTAAAGGAACTCTGCCAAAAACTTTCTAGCACTTTTGTGAGCCGCAGCCTTGAATTTATGCATTTTGTAAATGATTTTTTCCTTGTGCCTATATTGTAATGGATTGTGCATCATTTTAAGCAATAAAATTGGTGTTTTGTGGCTTTTCTCACCCTATCTTGAGTTATGTTTCCTCCTTTTCCTTTCATTACATTTTCAAGTATATTGTGCATGTTATATCTTCTTTTGTAGGATTTAAATTCATTTTGCTCCATGAAATTGGAGGTTTGAATGTGTTCTTTGAACTGTGGCACTTTTGTCTTCCCTCTTCTACCTCATTTTCTTCCATTTTCACTCACTAAGGATATCTCCATCCCCTTTTCTTGGTGTTATCACCTCCCTTAGTTTAGGATTTTCATTTTATGCATCTCTTTCTTCCCTGGTCCCTTGGAAAATCTAGGTTAGTGTTAGGATAGTTGCATTTCCCTTTCTAGGAGTAGTTTTAGCATTAGAATAGGTAGAGGAACCATCCTTCTCTGGAGGTTTATATCAATTGAAAGGGTCCCACACCTTGATACAATCCCATCTTATTCAAAAGTAGGGTTTTATAGTGTGTAAATTATGGGGTACTAATTTTTAGACATAACAGTTTTGGCATGCCTAGTGGGACTAGAAGTCAATACTTCCATGTTTATCAAGATTGGGTGTGTGTATTGGTGAATTTTTAGCCTTTGGAGGCTTTTCAAGTAACAAATATGGTGAATCCAATTAGAAAATCAACTGGTTCCAGTAGTATTAGTGGCCCAAGTACATGAGAAGGATCAAAACTCGGTCCAAAGTAAGAGAAGAAGGTGTCTTCAAGTATTTGTAGTTATCCCCGGGAAGAAGAAGGAGAGGAAGAAGAGTAAAAATGTCCTCATCTCCACCAAATAGAACCTTATCAACCCCTCCACTAAGTAGACCCTTCAATAAACTAGGGTTTTAAGGCCAATGAGGATGGAAAATCAACAACCACCACAAGGACCAACAAATGCTTTTGCAAATTTTACTAGTAGTAGTCCACTTTTCCTTAATGTGTAAAATCCATTTCATGTGGCAATATTGAAGAAATTTTCATTCTTCAATGGGGAGAATCACACAACACTAATTGATCAAATTCAAGACATCGTAAATGTTTTTTCCATACATGAAATTATTGAAATGGATGTGGCAGTAAAGCTTCTAGTTTCTTCTTTCAAAGGAAAAGCCTTATAGTGGTTCAAAAGCTTGGGAGTAGGGTCAATCCAAAATTGGGATCAATTATGTACAACTCTATGTATCCAATTCAGAGAAAATGTAGACAATCTATCTCTACTAGAGTAGCTGACTATAATAAAGAGAGCACCAAACAAGCAGATGGCCGACTTCAATTTCATATTCCAAAGAACATGGGACTGAATTCCAGTCACCGTGAGGCCAACTGTTGAAGGTGCATTCCTTTATTTCCTTAAGGCTTTTAATTCTTATATATCTATAATGATTCAATCTATGGGAGGGATAACCTTACATGAGGCTTATACCATAGCCATAAAATCTTAGAATTGCCTAATCCAAGCTGGTAAACTATCACCTATGCCACCTATGCCTATTTATCTAGAAATGGGGAGTCATAGTTCTAGTCAAACTCCTACATTAGCCCCTATTCTTGCCCCTAGAAATCATATTTCCAATGAATTTTCTACCTCTTCTTCTAGTACCTCAATTGAACTCCAATAAGTTATGAAGCAATTGCAAAACCTAGGAAATGAATTGGTGACCCTCAAGAGGCAACATGCTCAAAATTTCAAACCTTATCAGCCTCAGGTGTAACCAAATAGGATTTCATATCAACCTAATAGACCTCCTACCCAAACAACAAATAAAAATCAAAGAAAAACCCTAGCTACTATGTCATTCTAGCCATATAATCCTAATACACCTTCAATATCGCAGGCCTTGGTTCCAATTCATAATAACATTACATAGGAATATGAATGGTGCTTTCCTTATAGTTAACCCCATAACTAGGAAGCATGTTTCATTGGTATGATAAACTAGGCCTTGAAGCTACAAGTGGTTGGAGTGCCCCAAGAGAGAAGCCAATAAGAAAATCAGCAACAAACAATTACTCAAGAGGCACCTTCAAGTGAGACCACACTTGTGAATTTGAAAGTTGAGGATTCATGTGGTATAAATCAGTCTCCTTCCCAAGGTGTGGCAATGAACACAAGGTCTAAAAAGAGGAATTTGGAGGAAGTTCATCCATCTAATCCAAGTGTTACTCATACCTTTATCACTCTACAAGGAATCAGCAATCAGAGTGCAGCTCCAAGTATGTAGAACCAACCCAAACCACGTTCTATACAAGCTCATGCACCTTTTGTACCATCCCATGTGCAAGAGAAGACAATGCCAAAAAGGGTAGAAAAAGGACAACCCACCTTCATTCAATATCATCAACCACATGAAGAAAACTAATGTAAGCATCTCTATGTGGGAATCTTTGAAATTTCGGGGCAAAAGGACCTTTTACAAGTAGCCATAGCCAACTTGCCCAATTTCAATTGATTTGTCCAAGAATGAAGATAAGGTTCTCACTAATGCATCTCTATAAGAAAGAAATCAATGAGGTCAACAGGGGAAAAATTGAAGCCTCCTCCATTCTATATATATTTGATCATTGGAAACAATCTTGTGCACAACTTCATGATTGATTCGAGAGCAAGTAGTTCAGTGATGCCCAAGAAAATAGTTGATCAACTGGGTATTAAGTATGAAGTCATTTCTAGAGGTGTAGTATAGTTAGATGGGACATCAATGGGAACTATTTGGATCATAAAAGGTTTAAACATTGCATTACATGAATGTCCTAATGTCACATTTAGCAAGATATAGTAGTGATTGACATGTCACCACTATTTTCATTGTGCTTGATAAGAGACTTCACTGCCAAAATTGGAGGCCAAGTATTAGGTGATTGGTCACATATGCTCTTCAGAACAAGGTATGGAGCTAAGGCTACAATCATATCTAAACCTATTGTAAACTTTCATATTGAGCCATATGTACCAAGCCCAATCAATGCAAATTTCTTAGCCTTTGATCAAGAAGACTGCCCAAACACTCCAAAAACAAATACCAAGGTTGGAGGAATTCTATATTTGACTCTTGATGAATGGGAAAAAAAGAGGCATATATTTAATCCATATAAGGAGATGGAGGAAGATAAGATGGACATTTAATTTTTGCACGAAGAGAATCCACTCCTCCCTAGTATCACCAAATCAAAAGAAAAGGATGATAATGAAGTATAACAACTATTCTTAAATGGCTCAAGGACTAGGCAAGGTGCAAGAGGAGGAGCAATGTTTTTTTCACCATAAGGTATCAATTACTACTCATCTTTACATTTTTAGTTTACTTTTTCAACAATACAACTAAGTATGAAGCTTTGATACATGGATTGAATTGGGAAAGAAAGAGGGGTATACAAAACTTGCAAGTGTTTGGGGATAGTGAGTTAATTGTCAACTAGGTTAGGGGAAAACATGCTGCTAAGAATGATCTACTCAAAGCCTACAAGCATCGGGTATGGGATCAAATTGATGATTTTGAAGCATTCAATATTTATGTTATACCGAGGAAGAAGAATGAGGTGTGGGACAGGCTTGCATAAATTGGAGCAACATGTTATGTGGTGGAAATTATTAAAAGATATAAAATGCAGCCACATATTCATATAATTATGAGGCTGAATGTACTAGACAATAACATGAGCTGGCATGTATTTGAGAATGATCAACAAATCATTAATTTCTTGCAAGAGGAGGTTGAGTTCTTAGTTAAAAATCAGGAGAAATTGGAGTAGAAGTATGGGGATCAAGTGGTATAGCTTTGTAAAAACAAATTTCCAAAGGGTTTAGTGACTCTAGAGTCAGTATTCAATCCTAATGATCATTTTTGGAAGGAAAAGGAAAATATTTAGGTCAAAGAAGAAGATTCATGGCTGATTTTAGTTGGAGAAGGAAAAAAACTTCAAATTGGAAAGGTAAGCATTGATAAGAAAATATGAATTTATACAAATTTGTTAAGAATTTCTATATGTATTTGCTTGGATCTATGAGGATTTGAAAGGATTTAATCCTAAGCTATCATAACACATGATTGAACTAGATCTAGGAGCCAAACCCATCAGGAAGAAGAAAAGGCCAGTCAATCCTCGTATCAAGCCTCTCATGAAAAGGGAACTGAACAATTTCATTTAGGAAAATATCATCTTTCCAATCAAGCACTCTTCATGGGTAGTAATTTTGGTGACAGCTAGGAAAAAATATAGGTAAATCAAGTTATGTGTGGATTTTGAGACTTGAATAGGTCTTCTCTTAAGGAAAACTATCCACTTCCTTCCATGGATAAAATCATGTAGGTTGTAGTTGGTTCCAAAAGGTTCTCGTTGCTATATGGATACTCAAGCTATAATCAGATAGTGGTCAAAGAAGAGGATCTTCAAGACAACCTTCACTACAAAGTGGGTCACTTATGCTTATAGGAAGATGTCATTTAGATTGTCTAATCCCGAAAAATGATTCAAAAAGCTATGGATATGGCGTTCAAGGGATTGATCAACAAGATAGTGCTTGTTTATCTGGATGATATCACTATGTTCTCAAAGAATGCATCAAGTCACCTCTTTCACCTCAGACAAGTGTTCCAAAGATGCAGGAGATTTAGAGTGTCCTTGAATCCTAAAAATGCATATTCTTGGCTCACAAAGGAAAGATATTAGGCCATATAGTTTAAAAGTAAGGGATAACAATTTATCCAAAAAGAGTTGAGGCTATTCGCTCTCTGCTTTGTTTCCATGTCATAAGAAGGCTCTCAATAGTTTTTTGGGGAAAATTAATTTTGTTAGGATATTTGTTCCTAACTTTACTAAGTTGGTCAAGTCATTAACATTGATGTTGAAGAAGAGCATGGATTTTAAATGTACTTGCCAAAGGAAAATAAATCTTTGAAGCTATAAAGCATGTCATCAGCAGAGGCTATAAACCTCATCAATCTAGATTTCTCAAAGGATTTTAGCCTCTATGATTTCAAAGTGGCATAGATTCAATATCTACAATACTTTTACAACCAAACTAAGAAGGACTATAGAATCCTATTCCATTCTTCACCAGGTACTTGAAGGTTATGAGTTGAGATATTCATTCGTTGAGAAACATGTCCTTGCTTTATGATTAGAAGTTTAAAGAAATCCATGCATCTAGTGTCAAGCAACAAAATTCATCTATTAGTTTCACATGCTGGTATAAAATATTTTATTTTAAACAAGGATCTCAATGAGAAGAGGGCTAGTTAGATAACCAAGGTCATGGAATATGATATTAATATCAAGGTGACCAAGCTGGTTAGGGGAAATGGGTTATGTGAAAAAATAGATTCTAACCAGCATACTGAATCAAGAGATGATGCAAAAGATACTATGGTGTTGCAAGATAAACAGGAATAGGATGTGGGTGGTATACCCATTCTTTTTTTGACTCAGGATTTGTATACTTCCTTCAAATGGGTCAAAGTCCTCAAGGATTGAGTAAATCCAAAAGGAGGAATTTATGACTTCATTACATCCCATATTTGCTTGTGGATAGTATTTTATTCAAAAATGATGTGAATGGTGTCCTCCTAAGGTGCATCAAGATAAATTAGGTAGAGAAGGTATTGCATGAGTTTCATGATAGAGAGGCAGGTGGTCATTTTTCCCCAAAATCAACAGCTATTAGAATCATGAGCGCTTGTTATTACTGGTCTAATATTTTCAATTATTTTTACTCATGGATCAAGAAATGAAAGAAGTGTGCCTTCTTCACAGGTAAAGAGAAGCTATCATCTCTCCCATTCCATCCTATCTCAGTTAAACAACCTTTCATGTAATGGGGGATGGATTTTATTGGGGTGATCAATCCAAGTTCTAGCCTAGGTCACAAATGGATTCTTACAACCACATACTACTTCACTAAGTGGATAGAAGTAGTTGCACTTAAGGAAGAAAATGAAGCTAGCATTCTGGATTTCTATGAAGGTATTGCAACAAGGTTTGGTGTTCCTTCCACTATAATATCATATAATTCCTTAGCTTTCATTGGAGAAAAGATATCTAATTGGGTTGTTAGAAATGACATCTATTTGAGAACTTCTTCTAATTACTACCCCTAGGGTAATAGGAAAGCAGAGTCCATGAACAAGAACTTGCTGAGAATCATAAGAAGAACCCTCAATGAAAATTAGAGGACTTGGCATACCAAATTGAAATCAGCCTTGTGGGCTGATAGAATCACTCCCAAGAAGTCAACTGGTTATTCCCTTTCAAGTTGGTTTATGGAAGGGAAGCATGACTACCAATATCCCTTGAGTTACCAGCCTTAGAGCTTATCAAACAGTTGGAGTTGTTTGAAGTTCCATCTATGGAAGTCAGGTATGTAGAACTCATGGAGCTAGAAGAGATAAGGAACTAGGCCATGAAAATAATGGAGAAGGACCAAGCTCAAATCAAGATGAGCTTTGATAGAAAATCCAAAAACAAAACCTTCCTGAAGGAGACTTATTTTTGAAATGGGATGTAGGAAGAGCCAAACTAGGAAGGCGCTTCAAGTTTTATGCAATATGGAGTGGCCCTTAATATATCTTAGGGTGAAAATAAAATAATGATTTATGATTTTCAAAGTTGGACAGAGAATAATTACATATTCCAGTGAATGGGATCTACTTAAACCATTGTTGTTAAGGATGAATCTCATTTCGTACATACTATTTTAGGTTCTTAATTCCTCTAAGTGCTTGTAACACATTGTTATATTGTAGTTAGGTTTTCTTTCAGATAAGTGCTTGTGCACTCTCTACATGTTCCATTTGGGATATGTATGATTTTTTTATTTATACATAGTTGTGCTTTGTTGCTATTGCACTTTCTAGTTTCAGGAAAGGTCTAGTGATGAAATAATTCCCCAAAAAGTGTTTGAGTGGTTTAAGAGGTTTCAGGCATCAGACCAGTTTCAACAATCAAAATGAATCCATGTGTAATAGATGCAAAATCATTGGTATTTCAGATATAGTAGGAAGATTGCCCCATAAGTCAAAAAATTGTTATCCATATTTTCACCCCCTATAAAATGGATTAACTTGTAGGTCTAGGAATTGATAGTTAATGGGGAAACATTTACAAGGTATCTCGTGGAAAGATTTATTGTCGGGACGAAGGTTTGGAGTTGATTTTTTTAATGGTTGAGTTTTAAAAATGTATGTATCTTCACCTTATTGTTGCACGTCAACCATTTCTTCTTTTCATGCATCAATGCCCCTCTTCCTGTTGCATCTAAACCACAATTTTTTGATGTGTCTCAACCACACTTTGTTGATGCTTACCAACCATGTTTCATCCATTGTCTCTCTGTTACACATCAGCGACTTCATGCTTTCGCATGATAACCATTTTGCTATCATGCGTCAATCGCCACATCTTGACATGTGTCACCACTTTCTTCCCGTCACACTACAATTTTCCATCTTGATGAACGTTAACCTTTTCTTGTTTTCATGTGATAACATTTCTTCTTATTATGGGAAAATCATTCCCTCATCAGTGGCTACTCTCCCTATTCTTGTCAGGTGTCAGTTGGTGGTTATTTTCGACCATCAACAAGGAGTTTCAGATACGGCATGACATTAATGACATCATACACAATAGCTCAACAACCGGATTAATGAGGTATGGCACCCATGTTCACCATGTAAGAAAAGTACCATTAGAAAGTAAACTAGTATGGTTGCCCATACCTCCATATGGGAAATTAATGAAAGATGTCAGTTGGTAGCTCCTTTTCTCTATATATATGCAATTTCCCTTCATTTGATAGGAGAGACATTTTAGATTGTAAAGGAACTCTGCCAAAATTGTTCCAGCACTCTTGTGAGCCGTAGGCCTTGAATTTATGCATTTTGTAAAGGATTTTTTCCTTGTACCTATATTGTAATGGATTGTGCATCATTTTAAGCAATAAAATCGGTGTTTTGTGGATTTTCTTTCCCTAGCTCGAGTTGTGTTTCCTCCTTTTCCTTTCATTGCATTTTTAGGTATATTGTGCATGTTATATTCTTTTGTAGGATTTAAATTTATTGTGCTCCATGAAATTAGAGGTTTGAATGTGTTCTTTGAACTGTGGCACTTTTTTTCTGCCCTCTTCTACCTCATTTTCTTCCATTTTTACTCACTAAGGATATCTCCATCCCCTTTTCTTTGTGTTATCACCTCTCTTAGTTTAGGATTTTCATTTTATGCATCTCTTTCTTCCCTGGTCCCTTGGAAAATCTAGGTTAGTGTTAAGATAGTTACATTTCCCTTCTAGGAGTAGTTTTAGCATTAGAATAGGTAGAGGAACCAAAATTATTTGGAGGTTTGTCTCAATTGCAAGGGTTCCACATGTTGATACAATCTCATGTTAGCCAAAAGTAGGTTTTTATAGTGTGCAAATCATGGGGTGATAATTTTTGGACATAACAGAAAACATTCCTAACTTAAAAGGGTGAGATTCACTTCCCCATAAAAGTGAAATCAAATACTAACACAAATTTATTACTTAGATCATATAGAAAGAATTAACACACACTAATCAACCTAACATGCAATTGAAAGCTCAAAATAGATGTATGAAAGCACTTAGCTGATTTTAGATGACTTATAAAGAGTTATGGGATTATGCAATAGTGAAATTGGGAGATCTCGAAACCGAATGGCCTTTAAAAATTTGATTATAACTATAAATAAACCTAGGTTGAAAACATGCCAAACTCGCTAGGACCGTACCACATGGTCTTGACCTTGTTGTATGGTCTTGACCTTCCCGAATTAGGTTCGTCAACTTTCTAGGTTGGTTTTCTTCTTACATTTTTGTCACTATCAAACCCTAGTTGTCACACATACAATGACAAATATATGAATGATCCTTCAAAACAACATTATAAGGGTTGTGGGAAACCTAATTCACTAGTGATATTAGCATTAATTTTAAGAGGCCTCAAACCACATGTAATTCTCCACCTAGCATTTGATATTTAGATAGATCAATCAGATTTGGCATTTTCTTTGACCATGTTTGCTTTAAATTTTCTCTTACTAAAATACTTGGAGAGAGGATGTTTGATTTCTTATGGATGAGATATACGAGATAGCTTGAATTGGTTTTTAGATTTAGACATGATGTGATTACTTCCCTAATGAATTTAGATATACTATTTGTTGGTCGTCCGATAGGACTTTTAGAAGAGCAAATCAGGGGACAAGAAGTCCCTCCTCTTTAATGGGAGAGGTTCCCTTATTCGAAACAAACTTATTTACAAATGTACAGAACATTGTTTTATGGTCAAACTTGGATTTTACAAAAGTGTTTTCCACAAGGATCATCGGTTACACACAAGGACTGAGGAAAGGGAATAAGAAGATGAGCAGAATAGCAACATTCAGAATTATAGATAGCAGAATAATTCCTCGTGTATGCGAAGCTTCAAAGAATTTAAGACAAGATCATTTGTGATGGCTGAATGAGATTAAATTTAAAGACACAAAGTTCCATAAATAACCTTCTTCAGATTTATTAATCAAGGACACAAAGTTCCTTCTTGGTTGTACAAGATCATTGTATTTGCAAAACTGAACAGTATGCAATCAGAGAGACTAACGAGTTAAGAACAAAATGATCTTCACAATATTAAAGGAAAACACAGAGATAACAAGAATTAGATAGACAAAGAATAGAAAGCCCTTTTGTATTGATTTCTTTAAGATCTATTTACACTTTCAAAGCAAATATCCAAGTTTTTCCTCTCCTCAAAATGGCATGGAAAGGCCATTATATAGCTTACAAGTCGGGTTACTCTTCAGAACGTTTCTTTTAACTAAAGAATAGTTAAGGACCGCCGATTCTACAATACCTTAACTCGATTACAAAGAATACGAAAAGAAAGGGAAGAAGAGGAAAGAAAAGAGAAGGAGACAGTGGGCTTGCCATCGGGAGGGACCCACTGTCTTCGTAATCCGCGCCCGAATTTCTTCAATGACTCGGCTATATCTCTCGCCACGAGGGACCGACGTGTTGGCTGCATCGAGTCAAAATCCCGACATTTCTCCATCTCTTTATCAAACTCGATGTGAGTATGATAATCTTTGTTTGCTTCTTCAATGGCAGATCAAGAGAGCAAATTTCCTTCATCTTTTCCTTAGAGATGGAGCTTTCCTGAATAGATGATCTTTGAAAAAGCTCGAACTGAGCTTTGATTTCTTGCAAGGACAAGGAAGCACCAGAGTTTTCATCTTGAAGATGACAATGCATATCTTTGAAAGCAAAGAAATGCCAAAGTGTCTTGAAAGCTTCTCCTTCTCGCCAATCTTTCTTCATTTCTCCCACATCTTCCTCCAGGACTTTGATTTTCCACTCTACTGTAGACCCAGGATTTTGATAGATTATCTTTGGCATCATCGAAAATCTTATTCGCCAGTAAGACGTTCTCGTCTGTCTGTCCCATGAGGCGAAGGTCTACAATGCAACTGCTCCAGAGTTTAAGTTCTTTATCCATAACCCCAATAGTAGAGGATAGCTTCTGTTGCAAATTGTCTACCTTTCCATGTAGTTTAAAAGCTTCATCGATGAAGTTTAGCCCAGCAACAAGCATGTCATCCACCATGGCTTCAATAGCTCTGCCATAGACAGAATACTTGTGCATATCTTTAATACTTTGCACTTCATCTTGGCTTAGAATTACAGGAGGCGGTAGAGCAGTCAAGGGGGTAGGGTCCAAAACTTTGTCCTTAGACAAGAGTGACTTGATAAAACTTGTGAGAACTTGGGCTTGTTCTTCCAGCTGTTCAATAGTCTGCTGCCCTTTCTCTACCCTTCCAATGACTCTTGTGACTGTTTCCTGGAGGTTGTGAATTTCACCTTCAGGAGTAGACTCTCCCATAGGGATCCTTGAAAGCTCCAAGTCAGATGTTAGCAAGTCTGATTCTGATTTGTCTACTGTAGGCTTAGCAATCTCCAAGAATTGCTGACCTTGGGCATCAGACACAATTCTGGAGGTGGTTCTGGCTTTCTTGGCACGAGAAGGAGTGGTGCCCAACAAGGCTGCTACAGCATCAAAATTTGGTCCCAAGCTTTGAGAGGAGGATTTCCTCTTCCTTTTGTCAACCAGAGGTTGCACCCAAGCAAAAGAGGAAGAAGAATCTGCAGGAGAAGCAAGGGGACCCAGAGACAGGGAGCTCATGACACTCAGGGTCTGCGCAGCTGTTGACTCAAGCTGAGACGTAAGTAGAGCACTGGAGGCAATGGCAGTAGAAGAATCAATGGCACCCGGAAGTTCAGTGCTCTGGACCTCTTTGTCCTTATCTACTGGATCTTCAGGAACATTTGCAGGAGTTGGCATCTCGCTTTCTTCACTTTCACTGAGAACAATGATGTTCTCTGGCCCTATAGGCAACTCTACCTGTTTTCTTGGAGGATCATTCTCTGCAGGTTCCTTCTTTACCTCTTTGAGTTTCTTCCTGTATACCTGGGTAGATGGAGAAGGAGTAGATTCTACAGGTCCCTGAGCTGTTGAGGCAGGAGGGGTTTTCACTGGTGTTCCAGACTCTGGAACTGATGTCTCTCTTATGGGTGTCGAATCATCCTTGGAGCTAGATTCTCCTGAGTGCCTCTTGAATTCTCGGATCTTCTTACTGAACCAGACCCTAGTCCTGATTAAGACTGGAGCAAGAATCTCAGCCAGATCATCTCTCTCTTTCTTGTTCCAATCCAGGTCCTCCAGAGGGGTGTGCTTAATCACATTTTCATACTCATAAGAGTATAGATCAGAATTGTCATCCTGGAGACCTTCAGGAACTTGGTACAGACTGAGTTCTTGGATCAATTGCAGGGAGAACCTGCCACAATGCCTTCTTCTGGCTTCAAAATCATCTGCACAGTCAGCCCAGTAGTCTTCTGTATCTGCCCTATGATGATAGACTATCTTGATGTTCTGTTCAATGAACTTCTTCAAGTCAAAACAGGTTCTTGGCTTGAAGAAATGAACAGTGATAGGGACCAGGGCTCTTTCTATGTTCTGAGCATCCAGAGCTGTTTTGCATGTGTAATTTCCCAGAGAGATGGGAAAGTGCAAGCCAGAAATCTTCTTGTCTCTGCAAGTTCTGTGCAACTTGTCTAGTTGCCTGCATATTTCAATCAAAGCCATTTTGTCATTGCAGAACATGGGAAGCCGCAGAGGAGTGCTTTCATAGCCAGCAAGCCTGATATAGGAAAATTTCCTGAATTGAATGAAATAGGCTCCATACTGCGATATCAGGTTCATGGCTTCATCTGAAAACCTTCTAGCAGTATCACCTTCGAGCAATCTGACCACGTACATGGTGAAAGCATCATTGACCCTTCTGAAATTGCGGTTGCTGGTCTCCAAGGTGAACTGCGGGCAATAGGCATACACTGGATCATCTTTGTGTGCATCTATATAGGAGAAACCAAACCACTGCCTGGATGCTGCTAGGGTATACATCAGATATGAAGTCATATAGAACTTCTTTGTTTGTTGGACGTTGGATAGCTGCTCAGCCAAATTCATACTGATGATCTCTGCCCAGTTGATATTTTGTGTTCCCTGGCACACCATGCTGATGAGCGGGCACATCCAGAAATGAAACTCATTGGTGGAGGGCAAACCCATAACCCGAGCCAGCAGGATTATGAAGTCTGACAGTTCTTCATTGAAATCTACTCGGAAGAGGGTTTTGGTTAGGCGAGAAGCACCTTTCTTAGGGTTCTTCAACCAAGACTTCGCCACTCGCGCCTTGTATTTGTCACTGTCTTGGTCGAACATAGCCTGTGCTTGATCTCGGGAGACGACTATAGCATTGTCCATCTCCGGAATCCTCAGAGCAGCGCCAATGGCGGCAGCGTCCAGCTTGGCAATGAGTTCCCCATGTACATTTGTCAATTCACTCGAATCGGGGTCGAAGTGAGCTCCACATGAAAGTACTGTATCAGCACACTGTACTGAGATTGGGAATCCTCCGGCAAAAGCTAAACCACTATCATTAATCATCTGTGCCATTGGTGTAGGGTTTGCATCTGTCATTCTTGCCCAAAAATCACCGAAGTCGAGATGACGAGCCATTCCCCCTATATTGCTAACAGCAGATTCAAGCGGAGAAATTTGCTCCTGTCCCTGGAACTTGATCTTCATATTGATAGTCTCGGAGCTGCAACCTAGACTTCTGGAAGGAATTTGCAAATGGAGGGGGAATTGCGCAGGTTTTCAAATTGCAAGGGTTTGAGCGAAAGATAGCATGGAAGCAATGCGAAAAATGCGAAGGGGGATGCTCGTTATATAGCCGTTTGGAGAGAGAAATGACTTTAATGCGCATTGAATACCCAACCACCAATTTGAAAGAGCATCATACTCGGAGTGAGCGGGAAAAACTAAGTGTGAATGATACTAGGTACGCTTGGGACAGGTGAGACGCGAATGCGCGAAACACGCGCTGTGGCTCGGCGGTTCGGGTAAACAGGAGAGGACGCACAAATGCATTTGGGACAAATGGGACGAAAATGTGCGAAGTACGCGATTCGGGTGTTTCGGCCGAAATTGGAACAAAGGGCCCATTTGGACTTGGGACATTCGGGACAAAAAGTTCCAAAGTACGCGACTTGACCGGCTCGGCCGAAATTGGGAAAGCTCGCACTTTTTCAAATGGGGCAGTTGGGACAAAATTTTCGACGGGCCGAAAATGGGACAGCTTCGGGGATTTCGGCCGATCGGGGAACAGAGTGCATTTTTGTACTTGGGATAGATGGGACAAAAAGTTCCGACAGGCCCGAAAATCACACAAAATGACCCAAAACACATATTTTTTCGATTTCACGACTTAGGCACCTCAGAGAAAAACACTTAAGACTCAAAATTTTGAAATTTTACTCTTATCAGAGCGGGGAATTTTGAGTGGACAACACTATTGCAAGATTTAAGAAGTTGTGAGTGCGTTTTGTAAGTGTACGAAGTGAGTTCTTTAGTGTATTGGCTTAAGAGTTCTAGGTTAGAAAATGAGGTAGTTTTTACTTTCTTATATAGGGTTTTGTAGATTATTTATCTAAGAAAGGAGGACCCATATGAATTATAAAACCCAATAAATATTTCAATTTGAAATTATAGTTAGAAGACATTTCAGTCCAAAATGTATAGATGGGTTAGGAATGGATATGAATACCGACCAAATCAAATGGTCCCTGATTAGGAGTTGGAAATGTGCCAAATGAATGTTTAAAGTTGATATAATTATGTTTCTCTATTAATTTTTTGCATTTTATTATTAGGATTTATTGACATGTCAGTGTGCAAGGATAAACAAGCTAAACAATGGACCTCGAGAAAGTGCTAAGTGGGAATGGAGAAGTTGTATTTATCATAACAAGAGTGTATAATAAAATCAAGGGTTTCCAAAGTATAAATTACCAAATTTGAGTGTCTATAGGAGCATTTTCTAGGCACATCCCGAGTAATAAATACTCTTCGGGTTTCGATAATATATTCTAGCTAGTTTGTGCACCCAGATCACTTCTATAACTCTTTGTACAACTAGGTCTTTAATCTTTTTTGTGTTTTATGCTATCAAGTCATCATTTAATATTCATTTATTGTATTAATAACAATATTATAGATTGAACATGGTTTATTTAAATTAATTTATTCATAATATTGTACCTATAATATACCTTACATCCTACCGCCTATTATATTTTTAAGGATATAAACATTTGGTAAACCCATCATTTGATCAAGTACACAAGCTTCAGCTACCTCATGGTTTTAAATTATTAAATTTCCTTAGGTTTGAAATCATATTTTATTTTGATTTTTATCTATTTTTCATGACCTAATATGCTTTTATGTTATTTCCCTAGGTTTGCATGCTTGGGCCTCTTTTTTAGGGATTTGTTATAGGGTATTTTTATATAAAAACACCTTTAGTCACATATATCTCAATTAATGTTAATATATTTTCAAATTACTCTAATGTTTTGAATTATTTTGAAATATTAAATGAAAACCTCCTTCTATTTTTCCTAATGTTTAGCACATTTTTTGGAATCACACAATCTCTATTTTAAGTAATAAGGGAATAATTGAAAATATATATAATTATTTACGAATCCCTTTGAGGTTTTTTTTTTTTTTTATCATATTGAGATCCTAAAATACCTCTCTTAATTTCATAAAATTCATCTTCTATGTTTATAAATAGTCATTTTACTAAATTAACAAATAATACTTTTCCTAAAAATCATTTTTAGGTCCTATACTTTATGTTTTCTTGATCATCACCTTCCATTTTATACTTGTGCCTACTTTATTATCTAATTAGATTATTTTTTTATCACATACTATGCTCCTAATAATGAAATATCTCTCTATGATCTCATCCAAAGAAACCCCTCACTCAAAGATGACCTTAATAAGATTTTCCATTTAATAAAGGCCCCTCCTAATGCATACCTCTAATATGGATTTTCTATTTCTCATACTTTATGTTGTGTGGTTGATTCTAAAATATCTATTTTGTTTTCCCTTAAGGCATCCCCTTCTTTTGATCTAGTATTTGTAACTAGTAGTAGACATACACATGATGTACATTCTTATGATGGTTACAATTGTGATGCCGATCTTGATAATAATTCTAATGATATTGGACATAATGATACTTCTTTACCTATTAGACATGATAATGTGACAAACCTTAGTAATACGTATTTATCTTCTATTAAAAATTCAAAAGATAAAATTAATGTGATAAATAAGGATACATTTGAAAATCCTTTTGTCATGGATAATATTATAACCGAATGTGCAATTAGACATGGTGCACCTCTTAGTGATACCTCTATTGTATATGATGACATGGAAACTCCTTACATTAAAAATATTTCACCTAATGTGAAATAACATATTATAAATGTTTCAAATGATGCATTTTCTTCTCCATTGATTTTTACAAATGATTTACATAATGTTATTAATGATATTTCTATAGATACTACATGGTGTGCTAGACCTCTAGATCATGAAGCTATAATTTCAACTATAACTAACAATTCACCTTCTCGTGAATAATCCTTATATTGTTACATCTATGGTGCCTATATATTCGGGGAAAACCATACCCCCTTTCAAAATTTTAGAATTTCTATGGATTTTACACCTATTACTTGGCACAAAATTATGTTTCCATCCCATGTTATGGAGAATGATGGAGTTTCTTGTTTTGACATTTCTTATACTATAAGTGATGCACTTGTTACACATTTTTGCATGACACCCTTCATATTGATTCTACATATGATTCTAGCACCTTAATCCATGATGGCATATCCTTTCCCACCTCTAGTGTTACTCTTAACGATATTTCCTCTCATATGGATACACATTCCATTTATATGGATGATGTTCCTATATATCTTGGGGAAACCCATATCTCCCTTCAACATGTTACAATTTATAGTCCTATGGCTTATACTACACCTACATATGAATCTTTGCATAACCATACATAGGTTTCTAATGTTTCTACATCAACACTTCTACAGTTAGTGACCAACCTTATTTTTAGACCTCTTTTTGAGGTTGATACAAGAAATTCTCATGGAATTATGTGTTTTGCACATCACATATATCCATAGATCTATTTTTTTTTATTACTCTTGAAATTATTACAATCCCCCCACTTTTTCTACTATTAACAATAATGCCCTTACTTTTTTCAATCTAGTTGCCAATGGTTTACACCCCCTATTGTTAATATGATAGTGCTTATTCAATGTGCAACTAATCCTTTGATTTATATAGGGTTATCCACTCACCCTCTTGAAACTATTATATGGCTTCACATTTTTTTGCTTCCCATTTATACATAGATAGTTCCAAACATACCACAAACACTCATATGATTACAAAAACACAAAAACATTCAAATAATAACATAATACAAAAATATTCATATTGGAGTTCAATATTTATTTAGGTATATTAAATATCTCAATATTGTGTATTATTATTATCATGTGAATTATTAATTCATATAATCTGAATAATATGAGGTGGCATTTATCCTTCATTTTGTCTTATTAGAGTAATATTTCAAGTGTAACTCATTTACCACCTTGCACCCAATTCTCTTCACTTCATGGAAAAGAGTGACACTAAACACACACTACGAAAGTTGAGAAATGCAATGATTGAAATTAATTTATAACTCCTTATTCTCCTTTCACTCTATTTCAAGAGTGTTTGAGTCTCTTCCTTAGCACTTCTTCACTTGTTCAATATCTTCTTTTAGAGAGTTTCTTAATGTTTCTTTTAGTTTTTCTTTATATTTTTTCTCTCTCCATTTTATTATTTCTTTGAGGAAATTCTATGCATGATTAGCTATATTGTAAATTATTTGAGCCATATTTCAATGAATTATGGATTTTTCTTCTAGTGTACTCGTTTCCCAACTTGAAAAATATTATCTCAACTCTTTTATGATATGTTTTATGCTTCCATTAATTTCATTACATTTTATTTACTTATGATTCAATATTTTAGTAGTTGATCTTGGAATTATTTCTTACATGGTATCAAATCTATAAATATTTTTTGTAAGTGTGGAGAATTTGTTTAGTAAAGAAGCAAGAATATTTATTAATTTTTTTGGAACTATTTTTTAGCAAGGGCTCAAACCCGGAAGTTTTAGTTTTGTCTTCGCAAGCTTGTTGGAAGCCTTTTCAAATCATTTTAAATTTGTTCATCTATGATGTTTTTTCTTTTGTTTTTATGTTTATTTGTAAAAACACAAAATCATAAATAAATTTTAATTCATGAGTTTATTTTTCATACTATTTGAGAGCTTATTCGATCTCTTATGGTTTGGTTTTCTTCATTTATTTTCTTTGTAGAAAAAGGAAGAAACGCTTTTTTTAGGCTCATTTAATTCATTTTTTAATAAATCCCATATGAAAAATAGGCCATAAATTTTTATTGACAATGTATCTCTTAATTTTTCTTAATTATTTTCCCTATCTATGTTGGGAAATTGTTGTTAAATTTTTAGCCTAACCCAGATCATGGTTTAACAAATAAATGCAAATTAGTAAATTATTCTAGATAGTTCATACACACATTTTTTGTTAAATCCCATATATCTTATCCCACTTTTGAGTTCATTGATAAAATTGGGATAAATAATGAAAATTTCTTGTTTGGGACTTGTTGAAATGCAATTATTTTCCAATTTTTTCCTTGAAAGTGCCTTTTCCATGTGTTTTTCAGGTTTCAGGTTTTCCTTTACATTTTGTATGTCTTTTGCAAAACAAATTCCAACCTCGAAAACCTGACACACTATATCCTTTCAAGTTTTGGGTTCTAAAAGCATTGGTACATCTAATTTGGAAAACATATGTTCTATGTCATGTGTTTCCCAAAACGAACCCCGAAATGTTATAGTGTATCACGTTTTTAGATTTTATAGCATGGGAGCGAATTTACTTGTTTTTTGCTACTTGTTCTCCGAACATGAATCCAAATTATATGTTGGTTTCCTTTATGCCAATTTTTTAGGACCCAGTTACACATTTTCACGACATGTTCTATATAGTCAAACTTCTGCCCCATAGTCAACATAATTAATGTCAAGTTGGATTTGGTGGCCCACACATTTTGTCTTACATGGAATTAATGTAATATAGTTTATAAATAGGAAAATTTACATGTCATTCATACTCAGTAAGATATCAAAAATTTGAATTTCTCTCTTTCTTTCGTGCCTCAAAAACGTGATTGGCAATTTCTTGGCATTTTTGATATTTTTCTTGGATTTTTTTAGCTCCGGTCTTTCTCCCGGTAAGTGTTTTCCTTCTTGTTGGTTTATCCTTCACTTTAGGGGAGTTTTATCTTGATTTATCCATTATGTGTTTTGTTGGGGAGTTGTGCTTAGTTTTCCCATTTTCTTTCTTTCTCCCCACTTTATTTTTCCTCCTCATTGTGGAACTCATTTTTATCATGTTAAACACATCAAAAACCCTAACATGAACTTTTTGTTGAACCCTAGTCATTGGTGTTGTCATTAATGTCAAGTGGAATTTATGGAAAATGAGTGAATGGTGAAATTAATCTCATTCAAAGGTATGAAGTTTGAATTATAGTGTTTTCTCAGTGGTTAGTGAGATTTTAGGATGCTTTCGGGATAGCCTCGGCGATATACGCAGGCTTGGTTTGTGAGGAAGATGTACATTAGAAGAATGGAAATTATTGGTGTGGCTAGATCATATGCTCTATAAGTCATATATGATAGTATCATCATGGTAACAAGCTCTTATAGGGTGTTTCAGGTCATTTGGCGGAAGTCTCGGTTAAATCGACTCATTTAGGGTTGTTTCGAGAACCTGATGAGGTGTGAAAGGTTAGTATAGGTTATGAAAAGATCATGTGAGCATGAGAGGATCCTAGGAATTTTGTCTAGGGCATGTTTGAGAAATAAAAAAGTCTTAGTTTAGATCCTAGATGTAAATTTCAAAAGTTTACCAAAGTTGGCCTTGAGGATCGACAATGTAGGCTGTGCAAATGAGATAGGTATAAATAATTCAGGCTTATTTATGAAAAATAAACTCATGTATCGTATATACAGGTGATTTTTGGTACTTCATGTCAAGTTTCATCAAGTTCAAGAGGTATGGGAGAGTTATGTAATTTTGTCTAAAATTTGTTTCTTAAGAAAGGAAAATTGAGCACCCTAGCTTCTTAGAACTCAAAAAGATTATTGAGCCTTATTAAAATAAATCATAGAAGGATGTTTTGAAGATCACTCTAATAATAAAAAATTTCAAAAAATTTGAGTCAAATTGGCTGATAGACAAGAAAGTTATGAATGTTTTTTGAATAAGTTATTTCTCTATTCAGGTCTTCCTCTTGTAATGGCAGACACAAAATGAACTTTTTTGACTCCAAATCATAAGTACAAGTTGGTGTAAATCCACATAGGTATAGATGTCTTTCTATAATTCATATTTGTATATTTTGGGGTTCACCTTAGCTTATTGCACCGTACAGAGTTGTTCCACCCCTTGAAAAGCCTATGCATGGTGGTTGATATGAAGATATTCATGTGTAAACTATGAAATGGATGGTGTCTAGGTTATTTAATAGTTGGATACATAGGTATTTTAATATAATTGATAAATATTGAGAAAATTATGTTTGATTTATCCATCAACTTGAAAGGAGAAAGCCCTAAAGTGCACCAGTTCTTGAGCTAAGTAAACATATTAAGGGGAAACACCTTTGTATGTAAGTCATATGAGCCCATTTCACCAAGTATAGGTGATTAAATATAGTTCAAAGTAAAGGTAATGGTATATGTTCCATCTGAGATGACTCCTCCACAAGATTATCTTGCATTGTGCAAGAATGATCATCAACAAGAATTGTCTTCCTCATAGCATTAAGATTGTGTTGGGTGTCACTATGTGAAAAGAAAAAGTGATCCTTTGATATGTATATTCTCTTTGGATAATATAATGTGGCATGAAATTTTTGTATTCAAATAATTCAGAGTGTTTTATGAATCCAAAAGCAAATTCTAGGTTGAAATATTGACACCCTATCAACATGGATTTCATTGTGCGCCGCATTATTTTTAAAATTCTAAGAGTATTCTAGGAAATTTAAAACTTGAATTTTTATTAGAGTAGGTGTAAAATGTCCCCACATAACCAAAAAAATTTAATCTTAAAAGTTCATTAATTTTTGCACAAGAAATCAAATTTTTAGTGGTCTCGGGATTTTCACGGTATTAGAAACCATGATTCTAGGGTTTGTAGGAAAAATTCATTCGAATCTTCAAAACTAACCAACACAAATTGATAAATATTTTCAGGAATATCTTTTTGAGGGATACAAGGGATTTTTAAAAAGAATTGTGCATTTCCATGTTGAAACCAGGGAAGAATTTTATAATAGTTTTCTCCAAAATTGTTCTTCATGTGTAGAGGCAAAATTCAAGGTTTTGATCAAATATCTTCGTTGTAAATGATCTATCTCCTCATACACACAGTTTGAAAAGACCTGGAAGAAATTTTCCAATATAGGTATGGTATTTTTTTGGCTTGGAAAGGAAAATTCTTTTGTGACAAGGGTGTTGTGAATCAATCTACAAGTACTATGGAGTTTGTGCAAATTGCTCTAATGTAAAATTAATAGTAAAAGGGGACTTAGATCATGTTTCAAAACTCTTAAGGGAAAATATATGTATCAAAGGAATTCAATTTTGATTTTTTTTTGAAATCTTGCAAGGTTATAACAATATACAATGTACGAGTTTAAAATAGGTGATAAGGTGTTTGGTCTTCACATGAAATTGAAGAGTCATGAGTCAATTTTTTTTGTAGAAAATTGGTCTTTTGAGAAGCTTAAAATAATTTAATATATACAAATGTGTGTTTCCTCATCTTTCTCGAGACAAGAAGGTGAAAATCTTTTTGGGTTAAACAAAGTAATCCAAAAGGCATGAAAACAAATAGATAGAAGCTGAAAAGTTGGTAATATGTTGAATGTTTGATGGAGCTTGAGTGATAATTGGAATGTATTAAACAAAAACAATGAAAATTTATATTCTAAGGTTATTTTGTTTAGAATATAATATACATAAGTCTAAAAAGTTTAAATTCTTTTTGGATGTATGAAGAAAAGTCTAATATATATATATATATATATATATACATAATAATAATGTATAAGAGAAAATTAGAGTGTCTAGTGTTCTCGCGATTGAAGATAAAGAGTGTCGAGGTGTATACTATAATATGAAGGATCTAAACATATAAGGCTATATGTGTGTGTGTGTGTGTGTGTGTGTGTGTGTGTGTGTGTGTGTGTGTGTGTGTGTGTGTGGAAGTAAAAATATAGTGGGAGATGAACATATTGTCAGTATGTAATAGCAAGCTAGTGTAAGAAGGAAAACTTCCTTTGAGGTTTGAGAAAAAGGATGTGAGATGAAATGTAATATAGCTAGTGTTGAAGAAAAGAGAAAGGTTTGAGTACAAGAAGTAGGTGAATAAAAACTTTTGTATTTGAATGTGAATAATTTGTAGGGATATTTTATCTATGTAGGAAGGGTCAGCTAGTCATAAAGACAAAAACACATTTCACTACAAGAAAAATAACACATCAGCATCATGAGAACATTGTTGAAGTCCGAGTGAAGAGTGTGAACTAAATGAATATAGAATGAGAATAAGTCTGAATCTATTGACTAAGCTTAAGAAAGAAAAATAGAATCTTGAATCAACTAGTCCATAAGAGAAGAGTGTAGAGTGTACTATCATGCTTGAAATCCATTTACTAGGTGTTGAGTTTAACACAACAGAATCTATTTTGGGAAGTGAGTGCTTAAAAGCGTGATTAGAAGCTTCATGAAGAGGTTGAAGTCTGAGTTAAGAGTGTGAACTAAATGAATATAGGATGAGAATATGTCTGAATCTATTGACTACGCTTAAGAAAGAAAAATAGAACCACGATGTTACTAGTCCATAAGAGAAGAGTGCAGAGTGTACTATCATGCTTGAAATCCATATACTAGGTGTTGAGTTTAACACAACAGAATGCATTTTGGACAAAGTGAGTGCTTAAAAGTGTGATTAGGAGTTTCATGAAGAGGTTGAAGGTGTGAATGTAACCTTGTATGAATGAGATCTATTCTTGAACAAGTAATCGAAACATAGTGAATGTGAACCTTATGCATTTGCGTAAAAGATGTATTGATAAGAAAAACATGAAAGAGGTCAGTTGAGAAGTGGATTTGAGAAGAAGAGTGTGCTAATCTAGTTGTCACTATCAGTTGTATGAGACAAAAGTATTTTTGTGACAAATTTTGTTGAACAAGTCTAAGTTGTAGCTTAGAAAGTGGAGAGTTTTTGTTTCCCTGTGAGTTGAATCTCACTAAAGGTCAATTGTAGATGAACCAAATTTGGGAGTTGAAGCTTCCAGATAGTTTAAATCATGTCAAAGACTCGTGTACTAGCTTGGTTAAATTATTGGATTTACGGCTCCAAGTTGAGTTGAAGCTCAACCATGAAATCAATGTAATAGATATAGGATAATTTGGTCCTAAGCCTAGTTCATGGTTTCAATGGGTTTTTCCCATTTGGGTTTCCCACATTAAACTTTGTGTCTCAATGTACATTCTCTTGTAATTTTCTTGTGTGCGGTTTATATGTTTTTCATAACAAGATTAAGGAACTAAAATGAAAATGTTTGAAAAGTTTGATTAGAAACTGATTCACCCCCTCTCTTAGTGTCCTAGTTTCTAACAATTGGTATCAAAGCGTGGTCCTCCTGAATTGAGCCTAACAACTTGGAGGTGATCATGAAGACACAAGCATGGGTACATTAGTAGAGTCAGTGTTGAAAAGAGGTATGAAATTACACAAGCTCTTATAAATGAGTTAAAGATAGAAATTAAACTCAAGGAGGCTAACCATGGTCATGAACTGAATGATATGTCCTCATATGTTGAAAATGTATCAAATGATTTGAAAGACAAAGGTGATGCATATCTCAAACTTGAAGAAGAAATAAAGACTTTAAAGGTTGAGTTAGAGAAGGTTTCAAGTAAACTCAATGGGTTGTTGATTGAATAAACATATTCTCGGTGACAATCCTAGTTTAGAACTCAAAAATAAAGTAATTCAGATGAAACAAAGCATGATCTCAGTCATGAGTTATGTCAAGAATCCATCCAAGTCAAGAGTGAAGAATGTGAAATACTAAGTGCAGAAATAAAGAACCTAAAATAGGAGCTAGAACAAGCAAAGAAAAGGGAATTGAGAGTTGAATCAAGTCATACTTCTTGTCAAGGATGTTCTCAGTCCAAGAAGGAAAAAAAGAGAACAAGAGGATCTTTAGGAATCCAAATGCAAGGATATTATCAAGTAATTTTCATGGATTTTTTTTTCATGCAACATATTTGGACATAGAGCTAGAGATTGTAGGAGAAAGGTAGATGAATATCATCCATGGAGAGATTGTAGGTATGATTATGAGAAGAACATAATATGTTTCAATTATAAATAAAAAGTTCACATAGCCAAGTATTGTTTAGAAGATCTAGTAAGTTAATTTTGGGACAAGAACCAGGTTGTATGCTTCAACTATCATGGGCAAGGGAATTTTTCCAAACATTTTCATGAATCACCTAGATATAGCTACAAGATGAATGCTTTCCAGAGGTAAGATAGAATAATATTCAAAAAAAAAAGAAAACTCTAGGAGTAAAACCAAGTTAGCCATGGTTGAGAGAGATACTAGAAAGAAGAAGGAAAAATGGATATATAAGGTCAAGGAAGAAAAATCAAAGGTTGAGAGAAAATGATGATAATAAGATAACAAGGGTTGATGTTGAAGAGGAATAATGAGCTAATTCAATGACAGGATAAACTAGTATAAAAATACATCAGCATGTGATGACAAAGGCAAGAAAAATGAAAACAATTCTAGTGCAAAGGATGAGGAAATTCTTCCTCAATTAGTTTTAGATCAAGGGTATGAATTGTATCATGTATTCTTATTAGGAAATCAAGCAGAAGATGAGAGCTCAGGTGATGTGGTGGTCACACCAAAGAATGCATCCAAGGAGAAAACAAGAGAACAAGGACAAGGAAAGTAATAATTGATTCATCAGGTTGTTTTGATGACTTTATCTTGTTTTGAGATGACATGAAAATAAGGTATGCATTCTCTATGCCTCTACAAGGTATTCACCGGGCTGGAAGAAGTAAAGGTTTTCTCTCCATTCGTATGCCAATGTGAAAATCAAAGCTCTCTTTATATTGAATGTGAGTAAATAGCACTAAATATGCTCTTGATGGAAAGTTGAAAATTGAAGTTTTTATCAAATTGCAAAGACATGCCTACTTCAAAGAATTCTTATTTAGTCTATTTTGAATATTTTGGTGCTCCCTTTAGTAGTTTTGTAAAGAGTGTGTGGTCATTAGGACTCAAGGTCTATTTTGTCTATTTATAAAGTGTTAAAATTAAGTCTTGTCTGAGTTATCTCTCTTAGTCTACTTCACAGATAGTGCAAGTCCTCAAATGTCTGAGAATTTATCATGTTTGGGAAATGGTGTTAAGTGTATCTCTTTTCTCTAAACCTCAAGGATGTGTTTAAAATTTGTTTCTAGGATCTGTGGTGTATTATTGTATGTTTTCAAAGATAAGTAATAAATAACCTAAGGTATTATATTTGAAAAAGTGGAGGCTAGATACAAAGTAAAGTTGTCTCTTGGTGACAATTCTTGTCCAAATAGTTTGAAGAGATGTGGTTATAGGTGCACATTGTTTGTAAGGTGTTGCATATGACAGAGGGAGAATGTGGTGTTACCACTAGAAGGTGTTCTAAGATGATTTCAAACCATACAAAGTATCCTTTAGCTAGTTTCCTCTAAAGACAAGTATGTTTGATTCAATTATTTATTTATCTCATTCAAATGAGGCTACAAGGATTGAAGAAAAGGTTTAGAATAGTGCTCAAGTGTTTTTCATTCATTTCAAGGCTTACATGCAAGGTTAAGAGTTAAAGTCTTGTATCTTCCACTAGTATGGGATGGTACTAGCTCAAGGGAAGTAATGGAAAGTTGTTCCATAAGGATAATGGTGTTGTAGAGCTTGTCAAAGTTGGTTGTAAAACCTTTGAAGGGTTGATTCAGTGGATTTGTGATCTCAAGGTAAGAAGTCAAGAGAAATTAGTTTCAAGTCAAGTTTATGCCTTGACATGTTGAGTAAGCCAAGAAATAAGGTAAAGTATAATAAGTTTGGTTCTTAGAAAATTGTTTGGCATGACATGAGGTTTTTATTTCAGGTATAATCACGCTAAAGTGGTATCTTGAAGGTAAAAACATAGTTTGGAGGTGAAATGACACATTTTGCATGATCAGAAGGTGGTTGATGGTACTATGGCTCAAAGAAAAGGTATGATGATGTTTCCTTCATGTTTATTGACATGGTTAGGTGGTGAGATAGGTCAATTTCCTTTAAAGGAATATTTTTTGTGCTCAAGGGGAGCTTAGTTCAGTCAAGTAAAGGTCACTCAAGGTTGGCATAAGAGATCAAAAAGAACAAACATAGTTCCAAGGGGAGATTGTGGACAAGTAAATTTATTTTCTCATGCATAATTGTTTTTAAGTTGTCATTGTTTCATGTCAAGTGGCCAAGAAACCTTTTTCACAGAATTCAAAGGGGGAGATAAGTTGTCGAAACTAGGAATAGTGATGTGAGGTCTTTGGTGTGTGTATTTATCGTCAAAGTTTCGAGTATATTGCCATCAATGACAAAGGGGAGATTGTTGAACCCTGGTCATTGGTGTTGTCATTTATGTCAAGTGGAATTTATGGAAAAGGAGTGAATGGTGAAGTGAAGCTCAGTCAAAGGCATGAAGGTTGATTGGTAGTGTTTTCTCAAAGTGGTTAGTGAGATTTCAGATTGGTTTCAAGATAGTCTCGGTGTTATACGGGCTTGGTTTGTGAGGAATATGTCCACTAGAAGAATGGACATGGTTGGTGTGGCTAGATGATACACTCTACAGGTCATATGTGATATTTTTAGCATGGGCATAAGCTCTTACAAGTAGTTGTAGGTCATTTTTGGAAGTCTTAGTTGAAACTAGCTCGTTTAGGCATGTTTCTAGAACTTGAAGAGGTGTGAAAGGCTGGTAAAAGTTATGAAAATATCATTTTATCATGGTATTATCCTATGAATTTTTCTAGGGCATGTTTGAGAAACAAAAAGTCTTATTTTAGCTCCTAGAGGCAAAATTCAAAATTTCACCAAAGTTGGCGTTGAGGACTAATAGTGTAAGCTAATGCAAATGCGATAGGTATAAATAATTTAATATTATTTATGAAAAATAAGCTCATTTATTATATATAGGGGTGATTTTTGGTGCTTCATGTCAAGTTTCGTCAATTTATGAAGAGGTATGTGAAATTTATGCAAATTTGTCTAAAACTGGTTTCTTAAGAAAGGAAAATTGAGCACCTTGGCTTCTTAACACTCAAAAACTTATTGAGCCTTCTTTAAATAAATAATAAAAGTAATATTTTAAGATCGCTCCAATAATAAAAAATTTAAATAATTTTAAGTCAAATTAGTTGAGACACAAGAAAGTTATGAATGTTTTACTAACAAGGTGTTTCTCTATTCAGGTCTTCCTCTTGTAGTGACAGGCACAAAATGAAATGTCATGACTCCAAATCATAAGTAAAAGTTAGTGTAAATTCAAAAATATGTATAGGACTTTCTATAAGTAATATTGGTATATTTTTGAGTTTACCTTAGCTTATTTCACCATACATAGTTGTTCTAGCCCTTGAAAAGCCTATGCATGGTGGTTGATATGAATATCTTCATGTGAAAATTATGGAATGGATAGTGTCTAGGTAAGTTACTAGTTGGATACATAGGTGTTTTAATATACTTGATAAATATTGGCCAAATTATGTTTGATTTAACCATTAACTTGAAAGGAGAAAACCATAAAGTGCACCAGTTCTTGAGCTAAGTAAGCATATTAAGGGGAAACACTTGTGTCTGTAAGTCATATGAGCCCATTTCACTAGGTCTAGGTGACTAAATGTAGTTCAGGGTGAAGGTAATTGTATATGTTCCATCTGATTTTTCTCCTCCACAAGATTATCATGCATTTTGTAAAATTTCTCATCAACAAGAATTGTCTTCCTCATAGCATTTAGGATTGTGCTAGGTGTCACTATGTGAAAATAAAAAATGAGCCTTTAATATGTAGATGCTCTTTGGTTATTGAAAATGGCATGAAATTGGTCTCTTCAAAGCATTCATATTATTTTTATGCATCCAAAAGTAAATTCTAGGTTAATATATTGAAACCATGTCAACATGGATTCCACTGTGCACTACATTGTTTTTGAAGTTTGAGAGTGTTTTAGGATAGTTCAAACTTGAATGTTTATTGGAGTAGTTGTAAAATATCCCCACATGACCAAAAGAAAATTGAATCTTAAATATTCATTAATTTTTGCACAAGAAATCAAATTTTTAGCAGTCTCGGGCTTTCATAGTATCAAAAACCCCGATTCTAGGGTTTGCAAGAAAAATTCATTCGAATATTCAAAACTAACCAGACAAAATTGCTAAATATTTTGAGTATTTGTTTGAGGGATACAAGGGATTTTACAAAATAATTATGCATTTCCATGTTGAAACCAGGAATAATTTTATAACATTTTTCTCCAAAATTGTTATGCATCTATGCAAAGGTAGAATTTGAGGTTTTGATGAATTATATTCATTGTAAATGATCTATCTCCTCATGCAAGAGTTAGAAATTACTTGGAAGAAATTTTCCAACATAGGTATGGTCTTTTTTTGGGTTGAAAAGGAAAATTATTCATGGAAGGGGTCCTGTGAATCAATCTACAAGTATTGTGTAGTTTTTGTAAATTGTTCTAATGTAAAATTCATAGTGAAGGGTGACTCAGATCCTCTTGCAAAACTCTTAAGGGAAAAGAGATGTATCAGAGAAGATCAAGTGTGATTTTCTTACTTTGAAAGATTTAAAGGTTATAATAGTATACATTTTACATTTCAAAATAGGTGATAAGGTGTTGTTTTGTCTTCACATGAAATCGAAGAGTCATTAGTTGAGTTTGTTAGTAGAAAATTGGTCTTTTGACAATCTTAAAAGCCTTTAACAAATACAAATGTGTGTTTCCTCATCTTTCTTGAGACAAGAAGGTGAAAATTATTTCTTAGTTCAAACAAATTAATCCAAAAGGAATGAAAATAAAGAGATATAAGTTGAAGATTTTTTCATATGTTGAATGTTTAATGGAGCTCGAGTGATATTTGTAATGTCTTGAACAAAAAAAGTGAAGGTGAAAATTTATATTCGAGGTTCTTTGGTTTAGAATATAATATACAAAATTTTGAAAAAGTGTAAATTCTTTTGGATGTTTGAATTAAATTCTAATACAAATAGATCGTAATGTATAAGAGAAAATTAGAGCATCTAGTGGTCTCTGTCAACTTAAGATAAAGAGTGTCAAAGGTGTATACTAGAAGGTGAAGAATTTAAACATATCAAGGGTATATAGATATTGATGTGGAAGTAAATAAATAGTGGGAGATGAACAAATTGCCAATATGTAATAGAGAGGGTGCGTAAGTAGGAAAATTACCCGGAGGTCCGAGAAAAAGGATGCGAGATGAAATGTGATATAGATAGATTTTAAGAAATGAGAAAGACATGACTACAAGAAATAGGTGAATACAATTTTTTTATTTAACTGTGAATACTCGCAAGGATAGTTTATCTATGTAGGAAAGGTAAACTGGTCATGAAGACAAAAACACATTTCACGCAAGAAAAGAACACATCAACATCATGTGAACACTTTTGAGGTCCTAGTGAAGAGTGTGAACTGAATGAATAGAGGATGAGAATATGTATGAATCTATTGATTGATCTTGAATAAAACAAATAAGATCCTCAAGTAGCTAGTCCACAAGAGAAGAGTGCAAAGTGTACTATCATGCTTGAAATCCATATGCCATGTGTTGAGTTAAACACACCAATATGCATTTATGACAGTGAGTGCTTGAGAGTGTGATTAAGAGTTTCATGAAGAGGTTAAATGTGTGAATACAACATTGTATGACTGAGATCAATTCTTGAACAAGTAATCGAAACATATTGATTGCAAACCTTGTATGATAGAAAAGGTGTACGATCATACAAGTAGGGAGTTCAGCAGTGTAGAAACATTTTGAGAAGAAGAGTGTGTTAATCTAGCTGTCATAATCAATTGTATGAGACAACAGTCTTTGTGTGAAAAAGTTTGTTGAACAACTCTAAGTTACAACTTAGCAAGTGTGGAGTTGTTTCTTTCCTTTGAGTTTAAGCTCACTAAAGGTCAGTTGTAGCTGAACAAAATTTGGGAATTGAAGCTTTCATAAAGGTTGAATCTTGTCAAATACTGAGTAGCATCTTGGTTGAATTGTTGGAGTTGCAGCTCCAGGTTGAGTTGAAGCTCAACCATGAAATCAATGTAACAGATATAGGACAATTTTGTCCTAAGTCGGTTCATGGTTTTAGTATATTTATCTCTAGTTTGGGTTTCCCACATCAAAATTTGTCTCGGTGTACATTCTCTTGTAATTTGGTTATGTGTGGTTTATATGTTCTTCATAACAATATTAAGGAACTGAAATGAAAATGTGTGAAAATTTTGATTAGACATTGATTAACCCCTAATTTCCAACACTTGTTAGGATTTGTGACATGGTCATCATGATAAAAATCTTGTATTAGTAAGAATAAAAACACTTGAATTTTTAACTCCAAAGTTGGTTCAATATTTTTCATTTTTGAATCAAGTTTGACTTCGATTGTGTGTCATATTTTTTAAAGTTAAAACAAGATCACTTTCCCCATAGTTTATTTGGAAATTCAAAGGCAGAGTAGGGTTTGAGTTTTAACGAGTGTATCGTGTTCCGCTGGTTACAAATCAAGGTCACTTTCCCTATAGTCATTCAAATTTTCAAGGTTGCAAAGTAAGGTCAATTTCCTGCGGTGTATTAGGTTGTTCGGAGTTGGTTTGCAAGGGTAAAACCCAATTCTCTTCCTTGTATTTTTGGGAAGGTTTTCAAGAAATTTTCTTTCATATTCCTCGTTTCTAATTTGGGGAAAATAAAGGGAAAGGAAAAATATTCTAGATAAATGAATTATAAATATCAAGGGGTTGTGCCTCCCTCTAATATTGATTCAAATTTAAATATTAGAGACATCAAATTAGGACACATTGACATGGAGGAATTTTGGAATATGTATCAAATTTCCTCTCAGACCGCATCAATGCAATGCTTTTGTAATAGTAGATTTCCCTTTGCTACTACTTTCCCAATATCTACTCAATGCTCAGAGATCATCCTTACTGTTGTCAATCATTATGAATCCGAATTCAAGTATGTCAAGAACCAAGCTAGTGAAGTGGTGATGTGTTTAGATAGCTATTATTTTTATGATATCTTCAAGTTGTGTAACTTTACTACATATCTCAACACAAATCCTAGGAAGTCCCAATAATCCCGTGATGACAACTTAGCCAATTTTATCTAACATTTCAATAATAAATATATGATAAATCCAAATCCTTATGTGACCAAGTTCCCAAGACCTTGCCTTGAATTGATTTCATCTTCGAAATAAGTGACATCATCATGTTGTTGAGTAGAGTTTTGGTATCCTTGAAGCTAAATAATTTCAAGGGTGGATGTATCAATTCCTCACCATCATATGAAAAAATGAACAATTCTTTGATTGGGGTGAGTTCATTAGTAACACAATTGACAAGTAAATTGAAATAGTTATTGACTACAGGAAAATTCTACATGATGTCATATGTCTCTTATGTAAGAGTTGGAATGAGATTAAATCTCGGGTTAACCATAGTGGGTTCCAAACCCTTTGATTATGTTTACAAGTTTTATCCTCAGTTGTATCTTAAAGGAATCCAAACTCATTTTCATATAATCAATGATGCTTTCTTTTACAACATTTATAGACTACAAACAGATATTTCTAGGTGAAGGGTAACTAATGCTTCCTAGAATGTAGTTTCTTATTAGGGGTGTATCTTCTTATAGTTTCCAACATTCACCTATCTTCAGATAGGGGCATTCCAAGGTTCCACACTTTGACTACCCATATTTCCAAGTGATAAATGTTTCCTTATGGAATTAATTAGAATTGTTGGATCTTCAAAAGTTCCAAAAAGAAAGCATAAGGTAGGAATTCATTTCCCCATCTCCATTGGATGACAAACTTTCACATCATTCATCAAGGATATGAACATTGGCATTGATATGTAGGAAGATATCAATAATAATCTTCCTCTTAGGCCTAGTTCGATTATCATGGTATTTTTGAAATCTTTTAGAACACTACAATTTCATGTCCTAGATGTTGATATTTCTTCATTAATTTTGAGAACAATATGCGAGAAGGAGGAAAATATGTGGAACATAGGAGAAGGCATGGATGAAAGGAAAATTTGGATAAGTATGAATAAAGCTGCAAGATACTAAGCACATCCGTGGAAGACTGTGAAATCTGCCAAATACTACACAAAGTTGTGAAGGTCTATCAAAAATACAACACAAAGAAGACAAGAAAATAATGCGAGTTAGTCAACTCGAGTCACATCAAAAATAAGTTCCTTTTGACTATTTTGTAGAACATGATATTTATTATACTTAATTACAAAAGTGTGTGTGTGGTATGAGAGTGTGGATAAGAATTTATAAGATGATAATGAGAATTTATGTGTAAGAATATGAAAGTATGAAAGTGTGTGAGATGCATCGATAAATTTATGTAACAATTATTATATATAAATAAAGAGTGATGGTTGATGCAATGTGTATTGTCTATATTTTTAATTACATTTTTATGTTAATATAAAAATATTTCCTAACACATCCTTAATGAAAGGTAAAACTTCTTAACCCTCACGCTATTGTAAAGGCTTAACGTTAACATGAACATTGAATATATTTGGGTTGATTGTAGGGATGAAGTATCAATCATGAGGAAAGACAATAGTCATTTGAATTTGGATGAGGTAGTAAATTTTAATCTTGTTGATGTTCCTAGAGATGTTATTAATGACAAAAATTATTGGACCCCATGTATGTGCAAATGAATGTTGAGAGTATGGGGTTTCCTCCTATTGATTGCTTACTCAAGGGATATACATCCATCAAGGAGAGAACCACCCAAATTATTCTCTAAACCAACTCTTGGTGATATTCATCAAACATTCAGCATAGGGATCCCCAATCGCTAAAGTTACCAATCACTTCTACATCAAAATAGGTCCCCTCTCAAGAAGGAGATAAAAGTGAAGTGCCCTAGAGGAAGTTAAAGTTTAAGTTCTACAGCAGTGGAACCAAGACTCCTCTTCATTTTATTGCTCCATCCACTTATGCTATTCTAGTTTGTTCCCCTTCTCCTCAAAGATACACAAAAATTTTAGTTGTCATCAAAGTCACTCATCCTCCTCCTTCTTCCCCTCTCATTACTCACGTATTCCCCATTATTACCTTGTTCCCATAGGTAACTCATATTATGGAATCTGCTCCCTATATTTCCTCTCCTCACCTTTCTCCTCCTCCACCATTTTCATCCTCTCGGATATCATCAATCTCTCGCAGCCATTTCTCATATTTCTTCTCCATCACCATTGTCTCCTCACAAGTCATTCATGGGTCAAGTATTCTTATCTTGTTCACCTCTCTCATTTGGGATAATAATTACTTTGTCTTCTCCTCACATAACCCATTTCTCCTCTCCTTCTGCTGCTCTTTCATCTAGGCCTTCTTGTCCTCCCTCATTTTCTATCATGACCACTCCTATATTTTCCACTCCCCCATCCTTTGTGACCACTTTTCTTACTCCCTCTAGTACTATGTTGATGATCATTGCTCCTACACAAACACCATATTCCTCTATTCCATCTTGGCTAGTCATCCAAACTCCAAGAAAGAGGAAGAAAATCATACTTTGAGGATTTTTATTTCATTTCATTGACTCCTACCCCATCACGCACATCCAAGAAACCAAAGACCATTTCCCACAAAACCATTGATGTTTTTTATCAAAGGTTTGTTAAGATTATTATCCATGTTACTAACAAGACCAAGGAATGCATCAAAAATTCTGATTCCCAAATATCTAATGTGGAACTAGGGAAATTCACTAGTGAAGGTGCTCAACAAGATGTGCAAGTAGACATGGATAAACTCTTCAATAATATCAAGGAAACCAAGGCTACGAAAGATGAGCTAAAAGAGAAAGTGGATGAATTAACAACTATCTTGCTTAAGCTCTCCAAGCCAACTCAGTGGTCAGGTATCTTCCTAATTCCACTCATATTTGATACCTTATCTCGTATGGAAGACAAAATATTTGATAGCAGGGAAAAGAAATGAATGGATGGATTCAATTTCTACTAAATCAAGGTAAAAATTTGATCAAGGATGGTGTTGATGTCTATAACAATATCGAAAGAGAAAGGTTAGTCATTGAGAAGATGTACAATGAGATCCTCTAAGAATGCAACAATTAGGAGTTTACCTTGGAAGATACTAGTGAGATTAGGAAGATTGATTCAGATATCTTGCTTCAAGAGAGGATAATTGATGATAGAGACATGAGCATTGAGTTTTATAAGGCCATTGACTTTCGAGTAAATATTTTATAATAAGCTTGTGAGAAGATTCAAAATTCTAGAGAGGAAGCAATCTATGCTACTAATGACATTTATGATGAATTGGAGAAGATCATTCAACATGTCTTGGAAGATGAATTGAATATGATACCTATTGATGACATATTCAAAAGGTTCAAGGAAATAGCTAAAAATATTCTTCAACTAAAAATGATTTTGGTTTGGTAGCAATTGATCAGTTGATTTTGTGTCACAATGTTTTAAGCAGTTTGGCTAAACTCATCAAAGGATTTCAAAATCTTCCCTAAAGGATGGTCAATGTGTTCGAAACATGTGACATTCTAAATCGATATTCTTGTAGACCAAAAGAGAAAGAAAGAAATGAGATGGTCCGAAAATTCTAGGAATATTGTGTTAAGAAAGAAGAGCTTGAGGCTTTGAGAAATAAAAATATGATTGAAAATATTTGCTAGGTTTTCCTTTTTTGCATTGAACATGTAACTTTTAGATATGTCGAACATTATTTAGATTTGCAAGTTGACTTGGTCATTTTGTGATAACGAGTCAAGAGAAATCTTAATGTGTATTTTTTATTTTTAGTATGCAATCCAAACAACTTCCCCCTTTCTCTCTTCCCCTTCTCTATAAATGTAAAATGTTGAGGCATTGTAAAGGGTTGGAGATTTTTGGAACAAGAGTATAGATCTTGGAGTTGTAAAAGAGATAAAAAAATTGTGTTTTTGATATCTATATTAAGGAATATAAGGGACATATTACAAATCTGGGTGTTGTGGGTTTATTTCTTCATTTAAGGTATTTTTCTTAAGTTCAATGCATTATATTGTTCTTTAAATTTCAATATCTTGTTCATTATATCTTCAAGTAATTTATTAATTTTGTATCCCTTATTATTTTGTTTGGATCTATGTTTTCCGAGGAGAAAGCATGTATTCACTCATTTTATTCCACACTTTTTCTCTATATCCTTACTTATTTTCCTCTACTATCATTTATCTTCTATTCTATAAAGAATAAATATACTTGGGATGAGATATGAACCCTGAAAGGTTAGAGTAATGTAAATATTGTAAATATTCCTTGGTGTTGTTACAATAGTAATAAATAGAGAACCTCCACAGTTTCATCATTAGAATTTTTTTGTGATGGCTCTTCCCCACAATATTCCCCCAACCGTATTCAATGGTAACCCTAGCGGTGATGATGGAGTTTCATGGATTTTAGCTTCATACTTTTGCATCAATTCTGGTGGTAGGGTTATGGGTGGGAATTTTTTCGAGGGTTTTGGTTTAGGCAGCGGTAGTGCTTCTAGCAACTGTGCTCCTACTACTAGTGGCACCCCTTAGGCCCCTTTGACTCCTCTTTTCCCGGTGGTGGTAGAGAGAGTGAGTTTGTTTTTCCCTCTACAGGAAGAGGTCCTATGTTACACCTTCAATTTTTCCTTTTCAAGCCACTCTCTGCACATCGAATTTTATCCCCGGTCTCCCTTGGGGATTTGGTGCTAGAGGCTGAAATTTTATTTCCTTAAAGGGTCGATCTACTATTTTAATGGCCTCTATCATGTTCTTCTTTCTCCTCCACTCATGGATCTTTAAAACTGACATCCTATTGTTTTAGGTAGGATTGACATATACTCCTATGCAAGGGGTTTTTTATTGTGGATTTTTTCTCTGGTGATGATAGGGATACCATCCTCTCAAATATTTGGGAACTACAGAATCATCACTTGCTGATGAAACCATGGTTTCTGACTTTCAATCCACTTACCACCTCTTTCAATGTTAAACTAGTTTGGATTCATTTACCTCATCTCCCACTACAATTTTGGGGAGAGGAAAGTTTAACTGCTATTGGAAATGCTTTGGGTAAGTTTTTATCCATTGATTCCAATATGGAATCCTTCACTCACACTACTTTTGCTCGAATATTGGTGGATCTGGATACCTCGCTTGATCTACCTGCTTCTATTGACCTCAAAGTCCTAGATAGAGTTTGGTCACAACCCCTTGATTATGAAGGCTTGCCCTTCAGATGCAAAAATGTTTTAACCTAGGACATCTTGCTTCAGATTGTCAAGTTGTAAAGCAGAAATTTAAAGAAAAGGTTTCTTGGTGGAAGGATTCTCACCAAAACATTTTGTTTATTGATGAGGAACCTAAGCCCACTACCGATGACTTGACACATGTCGGTGAACAAAAGGATTCCAAGACACAATTGTTAGCAATTTAACTTACTGAAAGATAAGTCAAAAAAGGTCGACAAATTTTTTTGTTAGATTTCAAATTTTTAGAATTTTTCATTTCGGAAGTTTTAAGCGCTCGATTCAAGTATGTTTGATTTTTTTAAGTCCGAAAGTCTAAATTTTCAGACTTTCAGTTTTTAGATTTTGGAACTTTTCATCACCAATTCACATTTTGTTACCAATTTCCCTGAAGTCTGAAATCCCAAATTTCTAAATTTTTAGACTTTCGGGTTTCTAAACTTCGAGTTTTTCTAAGCATTTATTTCTTCACCAACCCCATATGGATCAGATTTTTTCCATAAATGTCAGGGTTTTCTATTTAAACTTGATTTTCTACGGTCATTTTCACCGAAAAAATCTCTGACATCCCCTTTTCTTGTCCTTTTCGATGTCCTTTTTCAAGGTATGTTATTTTTGTTATTTCTTTTTGGTTTTAGATTTTCTTTTTGTTCTCGTCTTCCCATTTTCTTTCCTTTTTGTTTCTTCATGTGTTTTTTGAATAATGGACTTCCCATTCACCATGTTTTCGTTTTTGAGTTATCTCTAGTTTTTCAGGTTATTCACAAAATCATCTCGAGGTAGATCTCAAGTTTTTACAGAGTTGCTAGTTTGTCTTTTCAGAGAAAGTGTTTTCAGAAACTCACTTCGGAGAAAATCACTTTGGAGTTTTAGGGAAAATCACTTTAGTAATTTCCATTTTAGAGAAAAAAATTCGAGAAAATTGTTTGGAAAACATTCTTTCGGGATTTTGGAGATTTCCATTTTGGAATTTTTCATTTTTCGAGACTTTTTGGGACTTGGCGTTTCAGACTTTTAGAGATTTTGACTTCGGAGATTTCTTTTAGAGATCTTCACCCCAGCAGAATTTCTATGTTTTTTTTTCTATTCAGAAATTCTCCTTCTTCGGCTTCCAAAATCCAGAGCTTCATGTCTACTTCTACTTCAAAAGGGAAGGAGAAAATGAAATATTCATTCCTTGGAGTTGCTCCTCAGTCGTGCCTATCATCTGATCTAGGAAACATAGGGGATACTGAATTAGGACAGATTGACTTCCCAGATTTCTGGAGTAGAGTAAAGGCTCCTAACAAAAATCCATGGATGCAGGTAATTTATGACAGCAGACTTGTCCTTATGGCTAGTTTTCCTACTTCAATGCATTGTCCTGAATTTGTTCTAGCTGCAGCTTCCCACTTCGATGCGGATTCTATGTCGGTTAAAGATGACGATGATAAGGTGGTCATTCGCTTAGATCCTAATTTCTTTGAAGATCTCCTCAGGCTACCTGACGTTCAAGACTACGCCACTATTTCACTGAAATCATAGTAGAACATTGGAATAAGGATGTTGATTCATGTACAAAGATTGTCATGAAAAGCTACTTTTCCAAAAGCATGGTCAAGTTGCCAAGAACCTTGTACAGGGTAGACTTCATCCAGGAAGTCAATGACATAATCATACTACTAAGCTGAGTTTTAGGCCTCCCATCTACCAAGGAATTCCAAGAGTGGATGTTTTTATACATTGCCACTATCAAGAAGAACAAGGAGCTTATTAGGTGGGGAGAGCATATCAGTAGCTCCATTTGCTATCAGTTGGGCAGAGTATCAACCACTAAATCCTTTTACATGACATCATTCCTGGTCTACGCTGCTACTATCATGGGATATTTTTCTGGAATAAATACCAAGGGCATTTGGAGCACATCCCAGATTTATGAATTCTACCCCCAACTCACTCTGAGTGAGGGATGCAAGCACTTTCAAAGGGTTAGTGATGCTTTCTTCACAGTCATCCTCTACTGCTTTGACAAAGAGTTGTACAATTAGATATTTTCACATGAATCCTTCAAAGAAGTATGGGAATGGAGAGCCATCTATCTCTAATTTCCCACTTTCACCTACATTCGAACTCGGATTTTGTTGGTGCCCTAAAGCAAATTACGAAGGTGGCCTATGGACAAATGGGTTCACCGAGATCGTTTAGCAACTATTGGATTACCATCGGATCCAAAACAAGCACCACAAGGTAGGAGTGTATTTTCTGATTTTGATTTGCATGTATAGTTGTCTAAATATTCACAAAGCCAAGAATGTTGACAAAGAGATGACCAAGGCAACCTTGCTAACTTTTCATCCAAGAACCAACTTTGACTACTTGGGAAATTTTGGCGAGACAGGATGTTCAACTTCCCATACATCTCAACTAGAAGACATCTAGATTCATTGTCGGGATGAGTATATCATCCGACAAAGAGATTATGAAAGATTGGACGTAGATGAAATTTGCCAGTATGGGATAGCTGAGATCCCGGCAGATTTGCAAGATGACGATGAAGTATTGGATGAAGCATATAAGACCAAATATGTTTCCAATCAACCACTTCCATGGATTAATTGGTATCAAGAGGAATGCTCCAATACAAAAGATAGAGTGGGTCCCATTCTTCAAAGGACCTACAGGTGGTTGGCTACTTTTGGGATCAAACCCAAAGGAGTTGAGCAAGTTACAAATACAGCAGCCCCACCAGTCCTAAACCCAACAACACCCACAAAGGGAAAGCAATTGACTCAGAAGACCCCCACAGTACCAAGGAAAATTTCATTTGTTGTTGGAAGTTCATCTCTTCCTCAAACTCTTATTTCTCAGGCAATACCTATAGCCAAGACTGCGGCAGATGTGATTGTGGTCAGCGATTCTCCTGATTGTTCACAAGGTCCATCACTTCCTTCTTCTCTTCCATCGTCCCTTCCTCTATCAGTTCCTCCCACTTCTGCCAGCATTTCATCTTTCCCATCTCCTTCTATGGCCCAAGTATTCTCATCCCTTCCAGCTCTCTCGGTTGGAGAGAATATTGGATCACCCTTCCCTCCTCCATTTCCTTTATCACTTCCTTTTTCTACCATTCCATCTTCCAATACCGTTGTATCAATTCTCATTGTTGTGCTAACATCCACCCCATCCATCATTGCCACTTCTATCTAGACACCCATGAATGTTCCCACTACCCTTGCCTCAACTCAGACCTTAAGTATCACATCTACCGCTCCATCTTCTTCATTATCAGCTATTCCAAAGTGTCTATTTAGGCGAGACCCCGAGCGAAAAAAGTAGGGGCCTCTAGGAGATGTCATAGATCTCAGCATCTTGGAGCAAACACCCAAAAGACAGGCCAAGATATCAAGGACCATGTCAAATCTGATAGTAAATTCATCTGGAGAACGGGTTATAGAGGTCACTACTCCTACTAAGGGAAGAACCAAAGAAACAATCACAACTGCAGATTATCAGATTTCAAGATTTTCATTGGGAAAGGCCACTCATGAGGGGGACAAACAAAATTTTCACACTACTCTGGGGGTCCTGATGGAAAAATACGATAAGGATAAAGCTATGAAAGATGAGCTAAAGGCTAAGGTCAAACATCTCACATCTTTGCTACGGAGAGTTACACATCCCATTTCATCTACTGAGTCCTCATATACTATGGCCTTAGTAGTTTTAGCTTCTATTGATGACTTCTCTTATCATGAGCTTGAGAAACTTGGCCAGAAAGGGAGACCAAGTAAATGGGTGGATTGAACAAATCTTTGCAGGAAGAAAATCCTTTGATCAAGGAAGCTGTGGAAATCTATAACAACTTGCAAGATGCAAGGATAACTATTCAGAAGATGGATGAGGCTTTCTCTGAGGAAAGCAACAATATGAATTTGAATCTAGCAACACGGGAAGAGGTTAGGGTAGTGGGTTGCGACTTGATTCTTTAGGAAGGTGTGATTGGTGATGCCTCAAAGTTGTTTGAATATCGAAGGCTATTCAAAGTGCCAAAGTGTTACAGGACTTAATTAAAAATTTGGATGACAAGTGATTAGAAATCACAGATGCCTTAAATGACATATCAAAAGAATTTTATATTGCTCATTGTAAATTCTTCAATGAGAGTATCGATGCCCTCCCTGAAGAACAGATTTAGGAAAACTTCAAAGACTTGGTGAAGTGGGATGATGATGTCACAAGAACTTTCAATTCTGATTCCATCGATAGAATGGTCTTGTGCCAGAACTTCATAGGAAGGATGTCCAAGGTCATTTTCAAGCTAAAAAGAATACCATCCTGAATTACCAGAGAGATCGAGACAGTCAGACGTAGTAAGTCACTACGCATGTGGACCTGAAGACGAAGAGATCCAGGGAATAATCAAACACTTTTTTGAATACAATCAAAGACTGGCTGTATGGAAGGAAAGCCAGGAGGATCTCAGAAAAAATGAACAAGTTGCAGAGCCAAATCAAGATTGAGTGGCCATGGAAGGACAAATTTGAGCTCTAGATTGGTCAGAGTTGTAGGGTTGACTCGGTCAAACCCTTGCAATAGTTTTTCTATTTTCATGGGAGCTTGTTCCCTTAATTTAATGACATTTCTATTTTTAGTAAAATGTTAGTTAAGGGCCCAGTTGTAATGGCTCAGCCTAAGGAACTTATAAATAGATGAATGCTTAGAGTTCATGGAGATATACAATTTTGAGATTTTGGTGATTTTACTCTTCAAGCTTGGAAGAGTATTTTCAGATATTTGTGAAGTCCCTTTTAATTTTATTCAGAATTACACTCTGCCATTTGAAAGTTTGAATTATTGTGTGAAATAATTATTTATTACATGCTTTGTGAATGTGATTCCTTAGTATGTTTGAGTAACTTTCCTTTGCTTCAGATTATTTACTATATGCCAAGATAAAGTGATGTGGTTATTTTCTCTTCAGCTGTGATTGTACCTTTCCTACTGTTGATTAGAAGTTACATTATCTTTATTTTGTGTAAAGTGGGTGCTTAAGATGTGCTTGTGTTAATTTTTCCAATAAATTTATCTGTGTATCTGAACCAAATCGTGTCCTTTCTCTTTTGTATAAGTTTAACAAAGGAACGTGTGTTTCTAGTTTGTGGTACTCATACCCTTTCTAGTTACAATAGGTGAAAGTGATTTAGGATGCTAGCATCTCACTCACAATAACCCTTCCAAAAGTTGAACATCCCTGCTCTTTGGTGCATCACCACTTCTAGTTTAGGATTTATTTCTTTGCAATCTCTCCTTAATCCCATGAAGAGTTAGAGCATCTAGTTTAAACAAAGGAAGCCGACCTTTCTCCAGAGGTTCATCTCTAGTCTAAGTCCCACAACTTGAGAGATGATCCCATGTGTCACTATCACACCAAATGTCATGATTCATTTTTAGGCCATTAGGAGGGTGCAGTGATTTTGTGACAATAGTTTTGGCATCGCTACGGGATAGAGTTGGTACTTCTCTTCTCATTTTTATCAATCTAAGTACCTGAAAACTCCATATCTTTGGATTTCAAAGTTTAGTATATCAACTTATGCGAAGGATTCATACAAGATATTCTTCAAGGTAGGGAAATTATTAGCATACAGAGATTTCATTATCTCCTCCAAGAAGAAGAGGCGGAAGTCCTTGATCACCGCACGTACGGATTTTCCTCATAGGGGCATTCAACTCGCCCGTGATGTTTTCCTCTACCAAGGTATAATCCACGTAGATTCACAATGGTGGAAAATGCTTGTCCTCCTTTTAATGCTAGTAGCCCCCTACAGTTGGTGCAGAGAGACGCTATACCAAAGAACCGCCCTTAAAAATTTCCATTTTTAATGGTGAAACTAATATTTCCCCTCGGGAACACATACTAGACATAGCAAGCATTTGCACAGTTCACAGTATCACAGAAGATAACGTAGTAGTTTGAATTCTTGCTACTTATTTTAAAGGAAGGGAACTTCAATGGTTCAAGAGCTTAACCGTTGGTTCGATTACTACATGGAATGAGTTGGGCACCAAGTTTTGTAAGTAGTTCGAAGACAAAAGTGATCATTTATCCCTTGTGGAACAATTCCATACCATCAAAATATCTCCTCAAGAATATATGAGTGATTTCAATCTCCACTTTGACAAAACTTGGAAGCGAATTCGGCTCTTGTACATCCATCTCCACAAAGCACTTTCCTATATTATTTACGAGCATTGAATAGTGATATTGCTATCCTGATTCAATCAATGGGAGGTAATATTATTCCCGACATCTATGAAATTGCTGTCACAACTGATAATTTCCTAATTCAAGCAGGTAAAATTACCCCTAGGCCTCTTATGCCTATGTTTGTAGAACTCACAGGAAAACAACTAGCTCTTGTGCCAATTCCGATAGCTTTGAATTCAGCAACCACGCCTGCGTCTAACCCTACTAATGACCTGGCTGAGGTGAAGTCACTGTTGCAAACTTTTAGGAACAAACTTGTGGCAATGAAGAGGCAGCAGTCCCAATATACTCACCCCTTCCAATCTCAATATCAAACGAACCGTTCTCCCTTTCAAGGAAATAGTCAGTCACAAAACCAAACCATAAGCCAAGCTGTAAATATTAAACCTTTGAATTCCCAAAATCCTTCTACTACTAGTTCTTCTAGAGCCATAGTTCTAGTCTAAAATAATCTCATCCAAGATTATGAGTGGTGTTATCCTTGTTCCCAACCCCACAATCAGAATCTCTACCCAAATGGAGTTTTGAGTCAGGCTCTCATGGTCCAAAGTATATCCAGCCCATCAAAATCAGTAGTTGAGACAACAACCCAAGATAATCAAACTCCAATCACTAAAGAAACCACATTAGTAAATTGGCAATCTGATGATTTTTGTGGACTAAATGTCGATGCCTCCTTGGTGGCTTCAAATACACGTTCCAAAAAGAGGGCAATAGAACCACAAAGTTCTAAAGCTGACCAAGCATCTGCTTCACATCCTCAAACACAACCAGTGATAGATAAAGATGTAGGGAGGAAATCACCGAAGTATCCACAAGCCAATCTCCAAAGAGTAATGGACCTGCAGTTGTGACGGTGCCAAATAAACATTTTCCAAAAGAAGATACTAACGCCCATAAGAGCATCAACAAGGTAGGGGCAATACCATTCAGTATTGTAGAGCAGATGAAAAAGACTAATTTGAGCGTTACCATGTGGGATGTGCTTTCAATACCATCTCAGCAGAATTTGCTACGAGAAGCTTTGAATAGTTTTGGCACTACTGATAAACCATCGAGTCATGGGGCATCCATATCAACTAGTCTATGTCAACCAGAGACAAAAGGGATTCCCAGAGAAAATAAACCACCACCATTTTACATCTCTCTAATCATCGGCAATCATTTGGTTCATAATTGCATGATCGATTCTGGGGCCAGTAGTTCTATCATGCCTAAGCAGATTATAGACGTGTTGGGGATTTCATATACCCCAATTTCAAAAGGAGTAGTTCAGTTGGATGGCACAAGTCAAGACTGTTGGGATCATTAAAGGGCTACAACTCACCGTCCATGCATGTCCCAATTTTTCATTCACACAAGACATATTGGTCATCGATCTCCCTCCTCTCTTTTCCATTTTCTTATCATGAGATTTCACCACCAAAATGGGTGGTTATTTATCAGCAGACTGGTCGCACATGATTTTGAGAACTCGGTATGGGACAAAGGTGACTATAAGAGCTGAACCCATTTTCCACAACCATGTGGAACCATACATAGTCAAGCCTATAAATGGAAATTACACCATTGGTGAACCCGAAGAGGAAGATGCAGACCACGAACCGACTACTCTCATAGAGGAGGTTCCTAACACAGTCCTTGATGAAGTAAGTACAGATCACCAATATGACCGTATGATGATTTTTGGAAAATGAAGAGTCTGGTATGCTATTTTTAGAAGAGACTAGATTGGGAACATACTGTGTACACGAGGAAGGTGTGATTGTACCGCAATTGGTCAAAGCACCCAGTGATTCCGAGGGACTATGGCAACTCTTCTTTGATGGCTCAAGGAGCAAAAATGGATCCGGTGTAGGAGTTATGTTGATCTCTCCAAAAGGAGATAAATATTTCTCATCCTTCCGATTGCAGTTTAGTTGCACCAACAATGTTGTTGAGTATGAAGCCCTAGTGCAAGGGATCCAGCTAGCTCAAAAGAGGGGAATCAAGGCTCTGAATATGTTTGGAGATAGTGAGTTGGTTGTTCATCAAGTAATGACACACAGTGCATCCAAGAACGATCTTCTAAGATCATACAAAAATCAAGTTTGGGATCTAATTGAATATTTTGAGGCTTTTGGAATTCATGCAATTCCTAGAAGTCAGAATCAAGACGCTGATAGGCTGGCCACAGTGGGCTCACAATATGACATACCTATCGATATCATGGAGGAAAGACAACAAATCGTCAAAATGGTGGTTCGTCTTGCAGTACCTGATAATGTGAATAGTTGGCAAGTGTTCGACAACGATGAACAAATTGTCCTCTTCCTACAACAAGAAGCAGAGTTCGCAGTCAAACATCAGGATAAATTTCAGAAATCCTATGGTGATCAAGTCATCCAGTTGAAAGGAAATAAGTTACCAAAAGGCCTAGTCACTCTCAAATCCATTTTTGACACAGATGATCAGGTCAAGCGGTAGGGCACTAACATGACAATCAAAGAAGAAGACTTTGAGGAGGTTGAGGTAGCTAGTGAGAAATTTCTGAAGATTGGAAAAGTGTGCACTAATCAAGAAAAGAAAGCTTTCACTAAGTTGTGTCAAGAATACCACGACATCTTCACTTGGAGTTATAAGGACCTGCGTGGTTTTGATCTAGGCCTAGCACAACATACTATTGAACTGGACCCAAGTTCTAAGCCAATTCATCAAAAGCAGAGGCCGATCAACCCTCGAATTGAGCCATTAATGTGGAAGGAACTAACAAAGCTTATCAAAGCCTACATAATTTTTCCCATCAAACATTTGTCATGGGTGGCCAATCTGGTACCTGTAAGAAAGAAGAATGGTGAAATTTGATTGTGCATGGACTTCAGGGATTTGAATCGTGCCTTGCTAAAAGATCACTACCCTCTACCATCAATGGAACAGATTCTTCAAATAGTATCGGGGCCCAAAGGTTTTCTTTACTCGATGGATATTCAGGGTATAATCAAATTCGGGTCCAAGAATTTGATCAATTCAAGACAACATTTACTACTAAATGGGGCACTTATGCATACAACAAGATGCCATTTGGGCTATCCAATGCGGGGCTACTTTCCAGAGAGCTATGGATATGGCATTCAAAGGGCTCATCAACAATATTATCTTGGTTTACCTCGATGACATAACTATCTATTCCAAGCATGCTAGAAGATCATATTGCACATCTATGAAAGGTTTTTCGAAGATGTAGAGACTTTGGGGTCTCATTGAATCCTAAGAAGTGTATTTTCACAGTTCAAGAGGGAAAGTTAGGACATATCATCTCTGTAGAAGGATAGTCCATTGATCCAGCTAGAATCTAGTCAATTATGTCCTTATCTCTTCGAGCCACAAGAAAGGTCTCCAGAGCTTCCTGGGAACCATTAATTTTGTGTGATGATTCATTCCCCAATTTGCAACAATGGCCAGGCCACTTACAACCATGTTAAAAAAGAATATTCCATTTTCATGGATGAAGGAAGGAAGAGAAAGTTTTGAGGCTATCAAAATAGCCATTTCACAGGCACCCACATTGGTGAATCCTAAGTTTGATAAAGACTTCATTCTCTATGCTTTTGTAGGATAGGAGAGCATTTCAGGGATTCTAACCTAGCAGAATGATGATCTGAAGGAGAAACCAATTACCTTCTTTAGTCAGTCTCTCAAGGAGTACGAGCTCAAATATTCATTCATCAAAAAGTAGGTTTTCGTAGTCATTCGAGCTCTAAAAAAATTTAGGCACATGTTGTCCAACAACAAGGTGCATTTGATGGTTTCTCACCTCGGCGTTAAATAATTTTTGTTGAATAAGGAAATGAATGAGAAAGCTGGGTGGATCACAAAAGTAATGGAGTACGATGTACACATCAAAGTCACTAAGCTTGTCAGAGGCAAGGGGTTATGCCAATAGTTGGCTACAGACATGGAAACTAAAGAGGACAAAGATGTTGCGCTCCTCAATACTGATGGTGAAAATGATCAGGTTGATTGGTTGACTAAGATGCAAAATTTCCTCCTCTTTGGGGTATATCCTCCAAATATGGATAAGGTTCAACGACACACTTTCGCCTCCAGTCTATTCCATACATTGTGGTGGATAATGTTCTCTTTTGAAAGGATTTGAATGGCATCCTCCTACGTTGCATCAAGCTAGAATAGGTAAGCAAGATATTGGAGGAGTTTCACAATGGCCTTTCGGGAGGGCATTATTCAAGCATGAATGATGGCTACCAAGATCATGCGGGATGGTTATTACACGGCAATAATTGTTCATATATGCTAATTTTTAGGTAAGAAATGTAAGGAATGTCCTCTCTTTGTGGGTAAACAGAGGTTGGAAGCACTTCCATTGCACCCCATTCAGGTGGATCAACCCTTTTTTCATGGGGGTTGGAATTTATTGGTATGATTAATCCTCCATCCAGTGAAGGGAATAAATGGGTTCTTATTGCTACAGATTATTTCACTCGCTGGACAGAAGCAGTGGCTTTGAAGGAAAGCAATGAAAAGGCTGTTCTTGAATTTTTAGAAAATATCATGACAAGATTCGGTATTCCATTTACTATTATCTCTGACAATGCAATGGCATTCCTCGGGATGAAGATAAGTGAATGGGCAGTCAAGAATGGGGTCTACCTCAAGACTTCGTCTAACTACTACCCGCAAGGAAATGGGTTGGCCAAATCTAGCAACAAGAATTTGATAAGGATCATCAAGCGCACGATGGAAGCAAATAAAAGGACCTGGCATACTCAGCTTAAGGTTGCTCTATGGGTAGATCGAATAACACCTAAGAAGGCCATTGGGGTCTCACCTTTCTTAATGGTATATGGAAGGGAAGCAAAATCCCACCTTTGTTGCAAATACCTTCCTTAGACTTGGCCTATCGGCTTAAGGTTATGGAAGATGATGCCTTAACAGTGAGATTTGTTGAACTCATGGAGTTAGAAGAGACTCAAAATATAGCTATGCATACACTCACACATCATCAGACCCAGGTCAAAAAATCCTTTGATAAGAAAGCTTCAAATAGATTATTTAGGGAAGGAGATTTGGTTCTTAAGTGGTATGAAGATTGAGCTAAACCAGGTAGGCATGCCAAGTTTGATGCTCTCTGGAGTGGGCCCTATGTTATCACAAGTTGTAAAGAGGTGAATTATTTTCATCTATCTAGACTCAATGGAGAAGAATTACCCATTCATGTGAATGGGATACATCTCAAGGATTTAGTTTGATATTATTTCACCCTTTATAGGTTTTGTCTTTCCTCCAAGTGCTTCGCACATCGTTCGTCTGTTTTATTTTGTTTCTTTCTTCTTCCTTTATTTATGTTGTTTTTCCTTTTTAGGACTCCTTTGCCCAATGTTTTTCTTAAGGCTACTAGTCTAAAAGCTTGGCAGGAAATATTTCCCTAGAGGTCACCAAAAATGTTATCAATTTAGCTTACCTTAAAAGATAAGTCAAAAAAAGGTTAGAAAAATTTTGTTGTTAGATTTCGGATTTTCAGAATTTTTCATTTCGGAAGTTTTAACTGCTCAGATTCGGAGTATGTTTGATTTTTTTTTTCAAAGTCGAAAGTCTAAATTTTCAGACTTTCAGGTTTTCAGATTTTGGAACTTTTCATCACCAATTCACATTTTGTTTCCAATTTCCCGAAGTCTGAAATCCTGAATTTCCAAATTTTCAGACTTTGAGTTTTCGGGTTTCGGAACTTTGGAGTTTTTTTGAGCATTTATTTCTTCACCAACCCCATACGGATTGGATTTTCACCATAAATGTCAAGGTTTTCTATTTAAACTTGATTTTCTATGGTCATTTTCACCTGACAAATATCTCTGACATCCCCTTTTCTTGTCCTTTTCGATGTCCTTTTTCAAGGTATGTTATTTTTGTTATTTCTTTTTGGTTTTAGATTTTATTTTTGTTCTCATCTTCCCGTTTTCTTTCCTTTTTGTTTTCTCATGTGTTTTTGAATAATGGACTTCCCATTCACCATGTTTTCATTTCGAGTTATCTCGAATTTTTCAGGTTATTCACAAATCATCTTGAGGTAGATCTCAAGTTTTTGCAGAGTTGCTAGTTTGTCTTTTTCGGAGAAAGCGTTTTCGGGAAACTCACTTAAGAGAAAATCACTTTGGAGTTTCAGGAAAATCACTTTGGGAATTTCCATTTCAGAGAAAAATTCAGAGAAAATTGTTTGGAAAACATTCTTTCGAGATTTTGGATATTTCCATTTTGGAAGTTTTCATTTTTCAGACTTTTTGGGAGTTAGCGTTTTAGACTTTCAGAGATTTTGACTTCGGAGATTTCTTTCAGAGATTCTCACCCTACAAAATTTTAGAGTTTTTTTCTTTTCGTAAATTCTCCTTCTTGACTTCGAAATCCAGAGCTTCATGTCTACTTCTACTTCAAAAGGAAGGAAAAAATGAAATATTCATTCCTTGGAGTTGCTCCTTAGTCTTGCCTATCTATCGTCTGATCTAGGAAACATAGGGGATATTGAATTAGGATAGATTGAGTTCCTAGATTTCTAGAGTAGAGTAAAGGCTCCTAACAAAAATCCATGGATACAGGCAATCTATAATAGTAGACTTGTCCTTACAGCTAGTTTTCCTACTTCAATGCATTGTCCTGAATTTGTTCTAGCTGCAGCTGCCCACTTCGATGCAGATTCTATGTCGGTTAAAGATGATGATCATAAGGTGGTCATTCACCTAGGTCCTAATTTCTTTGAATATCTCCTTAGGCTACCTGACATTCAAGGCTACACCGCTATTTCACCCAAAATCATATTAGAACATTAGAACAAGGATGTTGATTCATGTACAAAGATTGTCATGAAAAGCTAGTTGTCCAAAAGCATGGTCAAGTTGCCAAGAACCTTATACAGGGAAGACTTCATCTAGGAAGTCAATGACATAATCATACTACTAAGCCAAGTTTTAGGCCTCCCATCTACCAAGGAATTCCAAGAGTGGATGTTTTTATACATTTCCACTATCAAGAAGAACAAGGAGCTTATTAGGTGGGGAGAGCATAACAATAGCTCCATCTGTTATCAGTTGGGTAGAGTGTCAACCACTAAATCCTTTTACATGACATCATTCCTAGTCTACATTGCCGTTAACATGGGATATTTTTCTAGACTAAATACCAAGGGCGTTCGAGCACATCCCAGATTTATGACTTCTACCCCCAGCTCACTTTGAGTGAGGGATGCAAGCACTTTCAAAGGGTCAGCGATGCTTTCTTCACAGTCATCCTCTACTGCTTTGACAAAGAGTTGTACAATCAGAGAATTTCTGATGAAGCCTTCAAAGAAGTACGGGAATGGGGAGCCATCTATCTCCAATTTCCCACTTTCACCTACATTCAAATTTTAGGTTTCATTGGTGCCCCTAGCAAATTGCCAAGGTGTCCTACGGACAAATGGGTTCTACTGGAGTTGGTTTAGAAACTGTTGGATTACCATCAGATCCAAAACAAGTGCCACAAGGTAGGAGTGCATTTTCTAATTTTGATTGGTAGGTACACTTGTCTGAACATTCACAAAGCCAAGAATGTTGACATAGAGATGGCCGAGGTAACCCTGCAGACTTTTCATCCAAGAACCAACTTCAACTACTTGGGAAAGTTTGGTGAGATAGGACGTTCAACTTCCCATACATCTCAACTAGAAGACATCTGGATTCATTTTCGGGATGAGTATATCATCCGACAAAGAGATTATGAAAGATTGGACTTAAATGAAATTTGCCAGTATGGGATAGTTGAGATCTCGAGATTTGCAAGATGACGGTGAAGTATTGGATGAAGCATATAAGACCAAAGATGTTGCCAATCAACCACTTCCATGGATCGATTGGTATCAAGAGGAATGCTCCAATACAAAAGATAGAGTGGGTCCCATTCTTCAAAGGACCTACAGGTGGTTGGCTACTTTTGGGATCAAACCCAAAGGAGTTGAGCAAGTTACAAATATAGCAGCCCCACTAGTCCTAAACCCAACAATACCCATAAAGGGAAAGCGGTCGACTCAGAAGACCCCCACAGTACCAAGAAAATTTCATTTGTTGTTGGAAGTTCATCTCTTCCTCAAACTCCTATTTATCAGGCAATACCTATAGCCAAGGTGCGGCAAATGTGATTGTGGTTAGCGATTCTCCTGATTGTTCACAAGGTCCATCACTTCCTTCTTCTCTTCCATCATCCCTTCCTCTATCAGTTCCTCCCACTTCTACTAGCATTTCATCTTTCCCATCTCCTTCTATGGCCCAAGTATTCTCATCCCTTCTAGCTCTCTCAGTTGGAGAGAATATTGGATCACCCTTCCCTCCTCCATTTCCTTTATCACTTCCTTTTTCTGCCATTCCATCTTCCAATACCGTTGTATCAATTCCCACTATTGTGCTAACATCCACCCCATCCATCATTTCCACTTCTATCCAGACACCCATGAATGTTCCCAGTGCCCTTGCCTCAACTCAGACCTTAAGTATCACATCTACCACTCCATCTTCTTCATTATCAGCTATTCCAGAGTGGCTATTTAGGTAGACCCCCAAGCAGAAAAAGAAGGTGCCTCTAGGAGATGTCATAGATCTCAGCATCTTGGAGAAAACACCCAAAAGACAGGCCAAGAGACCAAGGACCATGTCAAATCTGACAGTAAATTCATCCGGAGAATGGGTGATAGAGGTTACTACTCCTACCGAGGGAAAAACCAAGGAAACAATCATGGCTGCAGATTATCAGATTTCCATATTTTCATTGGGAAAGGCCACTCATGAGGGGGCCAAACAAGATGTTCACACTGCTCTAGGGGCCTGATGGAAAAATACGACAAGGATAAAGCTATGAAAGATGAGCTAAAGGCTAAGGTTGAACAACTCACATCTTTGTTACGGAGAGTTACACAACCCATTTCATCTACTGAGTCCTCATCTACTACAACCTTAGTAGTTTCAGCTTCTATTGATGACTTCTCTTATCACGAGCTTGAGAAACTTGGCCAGAAAGGGAGATCAGTAAATGGGTGGATTGAACGAATACTATAGGAAGCAAATCCTTTGATCAAGGAAGCTGTGGAAATCTATAATGATTTGTAGGAGGTAAGGATAACTATTTAGAAGATGGATGAGGCTTTCTCTGAGGAAAGCAACAATCTAAATCTGAATCTAGCAACATGGGAAGAGGTTAGGGTAGTGGGTTCCAACTTGCTTCTTTAGGAAGGGGTGATTGATGATGCCTCAAATTTGTTTGAATATTAGAAGGCTATGGAGTTCAGGTGCTAGGTGTTATAGGACTTGATTAAAAAGTTGGACAATAAGCGATTAGAAATCACAGACACCTTGAATGACATATCAGAAGAATTTGATATTGCTCATTGTAAATTATTCAATGAGAGTATCGATGCCCTCCCTGAAGAATAGATTTAGGAAAAATTCAAAGACTTGGTGAAGCGGGATGATGATGTCACAAGAACTTTCAATTCTGATTCCATTGATAGAATGGTCTTGTGCCAGAACTTCATAGGAAGGATGTCCAAGGTCATTTTCAAGCTGAAAAGAATACCAGCCTAAATTACCAGAGAGGTCAAGACAACAGATGTAGCAAGTCACTACGCATGTGGAACTGAAGATGAAAAGATCTAGGGAATAATCAAACACTTTTTTGAATAAAATCAAAGACTAGCTATATGGAAGGAAAGCCAGGAGGAGCTCAGAAAAAATGAACAAGTTACAGTAAAGCCAAATTAGGATTGAGTGGCCATGGAAGGAAAAATTCAAGCTCCAAATGGTTAGAGTTGTAGGGTTGACTCGGTCAAACCCTTGCAACAGTTTTTCTATTTTCATGGGAGCTTGTTCCCTTAATTTAATGACATTTCTATTTTTAGTAAAATGTTAGTTAAGGGCCCAACTATAATGGCTCAGCCTAAGGAACTTATAAATAGATGAATGCTTAGAGTTCATGGAGATATACAATTTCAAGATTTTGGTGATTTTACTCTTTAAGCTTGGAAGAGTATTTTCAGATATTTGTGAAGTCCCTTTTAATTTTATTCAGAATTACACTCTGCCATTTGAAAGTCTGAATTACTATGTGAAATAATTATTTATTACATGCTTTGTGAATGTGATTCCTTAGTATGTTTGAGTAACTTGCCTTTGCTTCATATTATTTACTGTATGCCAAGATAAAGTGATGTGGTTATTTTCTCTTCAGCTGTGATTATACCTTTCTTGCTATTGATTAGAAGTTATTTTATCTTTATTTTTTGTAAAGTGGGTGCTTAAGATGTGCTTGTGTTAATTTTTCCAATAAAGTTATTTGTGTATCTGAACCAAATCGTGTCCTTTCTCTTTTGTATAAGTTTAACAAAGGAACATGTGTTTCTAGTTTGTGGTACTCGTACCCTTTCTAGTTACAATAGGTGAAAGTGATTTAGGATGCTAGCATCTCACTCATAATAACCCTTCCAAAAGTTTAACATCCCTACTCTTTGGTGCATCACCACTTCTAGTTTAGGATTTATTTCTTTGCAATCTTTCCTTAATCCCATGTAGAGTTAGAGAATATAGTTTAAACAAAGGAAGCCAACCTTTCTTTGGATGTTCATCTCTGGTCTAAGTCCCATAGCTTGAGAGATGATCCCATGTGTCACTATCACATCAAATTTCGTGATTCATTTTCAGGCCATTAGGAGGGTGTAGTGATTTTCTTACAACAACAATCATTGGTCACCCCTTCGATGGAGGTTGTTGG